>QANU01033113.1:351769-438895 GCA_003254905.1 Nissolia schottii
TTAAACCAGTGGATCTTGAAGGCATGAAAGGAACTCTCAAAAAGTTTAAATGATGCCATCTTTGGATACCCTTTAAGAAACCTAACCTTCCCAACCATTAGCAGACTTGTAAAAATGAATGATGCTAAAGAATACATTCAGAGTGGGGGACAATCCAACATAGTCATATAGAGTTTCAAAAGTCAAAATGAAGGCCAAGCTATTGCCGTGGAGTTGAGAAGGAGCAAGCTAGTAACTTCTAAGAAGGACAACTCAAAATCGGTGAAGGGAAGTTTTACTCCAACAAGGTTAAAAAAGGCTTCATACATATACAAAAAAGGAACCTCACCATTTCCATGAGAAAAACATATTCACTCATTCTCGGAAGCAGGCATCACTAGAGAACTCTTTTTCTTTACCCACTCCTCCTAACAGATCAAACTAGTTGGCAGCAACATCATCCATGTCGGATTTCATCCCTAACACTTCTCTTTTTACCTAATCATATTTCTCAGCATCTTTAGCGAGGCATAAGCAACAAAGACTAAAGGGAATTTGTCTTTCCATAAGATACCTAACAAGGAAAGGAGGGGAAACCAAATCCTAAGGTTATGCGTGCCTGACACAAACAAAGAAGTAAAAAGGTATAATGTATTTAACCTTATGGTTCCCCCAATATCTATGTTATCTATCACCGGTTAAGTCACCACTATATTATCTCATATTATCATGATAAATTGTATGTTGATTTATATGGAAAATACCAAATTTCATTAAAAACCAAAAAAATACATTGTGTTAGAGTCTCAGAAACACAATCCAAAAATCCAGAAACCTAAAAATCTAGATAACTCCAAACCTAGAAATCCAAGGATCATTTGAAGCCCAAAAAGCAACGCACAAGTACCCATAAATCTCACAAAACTAGCATATTCCTAAAAATCCCTTAACATTTACCAAAGCATATTAAAGGAAATCAAAGCCAAGAAACGCATACCTGAGGGGATGAAATAGGAGTGCTGAGAAGAGCCTGAAGAAGGAGAGTAAGTAAAGATTTAGATCTGGGAAGTTCTCCGCACAAACAGTCGTAGAAAGAAAAGGAAGAAGATGAAGCAGATGAAGAGAAAGATGGATGGAATAGAACGGTTATAAGAGGAGGTTTTGAATAAAGTGGGAAGGGAGTTAAATAAAGTGTGGCGGAAGTTATTTCCTCCTCCGTAGGAAAATGAAGAGACTAAGGAAGTCAAGTAATTTCGCAAGCAAAAGTAAGGGCACAAAGGAAATTTACCACCCTATTATATTTGCTCAAATTGTCACCTTAGCCACATAAGTTTCCAGGAGCCATGTTGAGGTTTCCTCATAGCCGGAAGAATGAAAATACAGAAATATTACATCTGTCTCGTATACCTGACATGTGATTTACTTCACATATTAGCTGAAGGGCATATGTTATTGTTCAAACTTGTTAGTGTATGTCGAGTCTCGTGATCCCGAGATACATTAATCAGTGCTCGAGATGACTTTGGATCATAATGCCCAAAGACAATAATGTTACATTTATTACTCAAAGATCTGTTGGCAAACACATGGCCAACGTAACCATTACTAAATCTCATAAACACATGATTATGAACGACTTGAGTAACAGTTATGGTTAACAGAGAGGGAGGGCTATTGAAAGTTCTCATTGTATATATACTAGAGCTCTAGCTCCTGACCAAGTGCGATAAGTCTACCCTTACTTGACTATTTATTAAGAAATACACTTACTTAGCCGTCAGAATCTCTTTTGCAGGTACCCCTGTTACTGCTCAAGCCATCAACCACAAGCACACTCAATTACATCTGCAGCCTTCGTCATCTCACAAGTTTTTGGACCAAGTCCGAGATTCGAGTTACATATATACCTCAAATATATTTGTAGCAGTACTTATCGAAAAGAAAAAGGATATATATATATATATACATACATACATACATACATACATACATACATACATATATATATATATAGTCACACAGACACTAACAAGCCTAATGAAATTTCCATTTGTCATCTACAAGAATCAGTGTGATGTTTTTTTTCCCTTTGTGCAATTTGAATTTCTTATCGAACATGATTGTTTCAATTATGCCATATTGAAACATTAGTTGGACATATTGATTGGTTCCCTGACAACTTGTCTCCATTAGAGAAAAGCATAAAGGGGGGACGTAACTGAACCTTTTGGGAGTAAAAATTGACAGAAATTTGAGCTGCCTAACCTTGTCCTTTTTGTAATCTGTATCACCTTTTTATTGCACTTAAAGACATGTCAAAATCATATGGGTGGAATACTATATTTCTGGGCTAACCAAAAAAGACGAGAATCAATAAGATAAAAGCAGGGTGAATATTGCCGAATCTTAATCTTAATTAATGTAAGGATTAGTGTTAAACAGAAAGAAAGTAGGGTACAAGTGTCCCCATTATCCAAAACAGATGATTGAGAATATCGGGGGTAATAAAAATGAGAATTGTTTTTTTAAAATATATATTTATAATATGTAAATATCTAATTTTAAATGCGATGAATATCGTGAACAAATATATGATTTGTGTAAGCGTTAATATATTATATATTAGCGTTAATATATTATATATTAGCGTTAATATATTATATATTAACTATGATACTAATGAATATACATTATTACTAAAGTAATATATTGATTTAACACTATCAAAGTTTGGTTAGTTTAAGGGAGTTGACTCAAGATAGATCAGGGAGAGTTCAATGGACTCTATTTATGGGTGATTTTCATAAAATAAAATGTTGATTTAACTCTTACATTATTATAAGTGTTTACTTATTTACATATGATTTACTATATGTGGATATAAGTGTTAAAATGAATTAAATAATGGAAGTGAAAAAAAAATTTGGTGATGAGCCAAGGGCAGCAAAACAAGTGATGAAAGGATACATTGTGGCCATAGTTATTAAAACTAGCCCGAAGCTCGATTCGGCCACCCCATTGGATCATTGGATCACTAATTCAACCAATGAGTCATTAGGTCACTTGTTGAATTAAATATAATTAAATAAATATATAAAAATATATTATAAATGAAATAAGCCCAATAAAATAATATAAATAGTATAAATAATTAACATTTTAATAAAGTTTTCATATAACATATATAATTATTTATACATCATGTCAAAACAAAACACGTTACTTAGTGGTATAGGCTAGTGTTCCACATCTTAAGGTCTTGGGTTCAATCTTGGCTGGTGTAATTTTAAGAATTAAATATGAAAATTCTTGCAAATGTGAGTCACGAGGCCAATTCGACTGCAACCTGGTCAGTTCACACTAAGTCTGACTGAGTTTTGACCATGTTCACCGGGTCAAATGTTTGTCCAATCCAACTCGCAAACCAACTTGATTAGGTGGCTGGGTTTCAGGTCGACTTAGCTAGGCCAGGTTTAATAACTATGTTGTGGCAGTTACTATCAATTTTGCTGGAGATGCCCTTATGAGCTCAAAATTATCCAATGCAAAAGGGTCACAAAACCACCATCACCTTCACAACCATGGAAACAATATATTTTAGATGTGAGAGATTCTTGATAGATATAATTCTACCACCTCACATTTATTACACTCACAATAAAATTGAGTTACAATAACTTTATTAAAGATACAATCACTAACCATAAAAAAAAAATAAAAAGATACAATCACTAGCTTTTAGGTTTCACTAACATTATTATGAGTGGTGACGGAGCCAAAATTTTAGCAAGAGTGGGGGCGAACTAAATTCATATAATACAAAATAAAAAAAAATTATAAATTGTCATGTAAACATAGTATTTAAAATAACTAACAGAATATATTTATCCTCTGTGTACTTGTGCCTGAACTGTGAATGTGTGTTGTGCTACTAGAGTGCTAAGCGTATGAGTGAAAGGGAGGCTATGAATGAGATTTGAAATTTAGGGATAGGGAAGTAAGGAAAAGTGGTGGAGATGAGTCAACTTAAAAGAATTTTGTAGTGTGTATATTGTTGTAGTGGGTCAACTAATAAAATTCACAAAAAAATGTGTCTATAAGTGACGGGTGAAGTGGATGGGTCAATCAGTAGGGTTGCTACATGATATATTAAAAAAAATTTGAAAATTTTGGGGGGACCATGACCACTCTAACCTCCATGTGAATTCCCCAACTTAAAAGATTTGAAAATTTATGAGGTGTTATAAGTAATATTTTTTTAAAAAAAAAAAGAAAATTATTTGATAGATACTACTAGATATAGTTGTTGGTGCATGTCTCTCTATTGCGCTCCATGTGACGAGGGTGAACTTATGCATTATGTTTTTTCTCTCTTTCTATTTTTCACTTTTCCCATCGAACAAGCAATGTAATTGTACATTTATGACTTTGCGATGCTAATAATTCAAACATTACGCTGTCTCCACATCATCAATCTAACTAATTAAGCACTCTATTTACAGGCCAGTGTTGTTTGATCACAACAGAGATTTTTCTTTTTTTCACATAATCTGTACTTGATCGTGTACATGTAGGGTGTTCAGGTCTTGACGGCCACGACAAGGAAAGGCCCATATAAGGCCCAATGGACATATCACGGTTTATTTTTTTTATTTTATAAAAAAGGATATGTCTCAACATCTTTTGGGCTTCAATTATACATGTAGGGCAAGGATCCTTTATCCCATTACATGTCTCATGGGTTGCTCTAATGCAGTCCCTCCACAAGCAGTAGGGCTGTCAAAATGAGCCTGACCCATTTACCTGGTTAAATGGATGGACTTTACATGCAAAAAATAAGCTCGCAAAAATTTGAAAAATAATTGGACCGACCCGTTTAAGCCTGGCCCGTTTGGCCCACGAGCTAGCCCGTGAGTCCGTGAAATTTTTTAAAAAAAATTAAATAATTTTTTTTATATTTTTTTTATTTTTTTTATAAAAATAAACGGACTGGCGGGCCGCCGGTTTAGGCTCGCGACCGACCATAAACGAGCAGGACCCTAAAAATATGCATATTTTTGACCCGGCTCGTTTGACAGCCATAACAAGCAGCAAGAGAACCATCTACTTTTTGTTTTTTTTAGTGTAATAAGTTAGTATGTTATCTTACCGGGCAAGTGATCTTCTCAATAGTAGCAACGTTTCAATAACCATGGTTATCAAACTCGGGATTTTAGGTAAACTCGTGGAGCCTCCGTAAACTCGGATCGTAAAATCGGATCGTAAAATCGTAAGATTTTACCTATTATTAAAAAAATATTAAAAAAATATTTTAAAAAATTATTATGTTACAAAAATATTAGAAGCACATAAATTAGAAGCACAAGTTCAATATTTAAGACAGGAACTCATAAATTAGAAGCACCAGTTCAATATTTAAATTGTTGCGGCGGGGGGCAGTGGGTGCAAAACAGCGTGGCGCGGAGGGGGGCGAAGTGGCGAACGGCGCCGGTGCAGTGAGGGCAGGAAGAGAACGTGCGTGGTGAAAGCCGAAAGGCACGAAGCAGCAGTGAGGGTGAGGGAGAGTGGGAGATTGATGGCAGTGAGGGTGAGGGAGAATGGAGGAAGCAGCAGTGACGGGTCGAGGTCGAGGAAGCAGCAGCGATGGAAGCCCTAAGTTCAGAGTGCAAACGGCGTCGTTCTCTAGCAAAACGCGCGTGCCCATCAGAAGCGCAAAACGGCGTCGTTTTGGCAAGGCAAAACGACGTCGTTTTGCAGTTTTGAGGCCCAGACAGCAAAATCGTAAAAACGCCACTAAAATCGCGATTTTGTACGATTTTGTCCAATTTTACCCGATTTTACACAGAAACGATTTTACACCCGATTTAACAAGATTTCACAACCTGAGATCGTAAAATCGTACGATTTTACGATTTAAATCTCGATTTTAATAACCATGACAATAACAGTACATTGCCTCTTGGTAGGAAGAAATCGTTAGTTGGTCGTAAAATTAACACATTATTTTTGGGTACACACAATAAATGTGAGTCCTATCATTTTTATTATGTATTTCATCAAGTGATGTGTTGGTCTTGTGACCAACCAAGAACTTCTCCTTGGTAAGAACATTACCTTGTCAACATGAATGATGGTTATAGCAATAAAAAAGCTTTTAGTATGAAAGTTCATGAGTAGAGGGTCGAAATGAGTCAGACCGAGTTAGGCATTGACTTAAATAGGGTTAGTCTACTTCTAAATTATTTGGCACAAGTTTAGGCTTATTACATGTCATAGACTTTTTTTAAGGCTCAATTTGACATTTTTAAAAGCATGACCTAGTCCAAAAGCCTATTTATAGGCCTACTTGAAACAAAAAAAACTAAAGCTTAGATGTTTGTCATCAAATCTATACATACGATATATCTAATTAAGTCATTTATAGGAAATATAGGTAAAAAACATTTTTCAGTCATTTAAGTTTAACACATTCAAAATAAGCTTGAAAGAATATGAACTATACTAGTAACTAAGAAAGAATACTACTCTACATAGATTGAAGTGATATAACAACAACAAAAAAAGTTAGTAGGTATTATACAACAGATGAAAAGATGAAGTACTAGGCGTCTAGGTCTGAAACAAAGACAAAGAAATGAAAAGTCAAAGAAAAATACGTGATTTTGTTTCTAATGAAGTGAGAGAAATGAGAAGCAAAAAGATTTTGAATATAATTAGGTCATTATTATATGATAAGATTTTTTTTAGTATTTAAGAAAAGGAAAAAAAAATATAAATAGGCTGGTATGTTGGGTTAAATAGAGTTTTTTTTGCCTATAATCTAGTCTATTTAACTAAAAAGACATTTTTAAAAGTCTTGGTCTGACATATTTATTGAATAGGTTAGATCGAGTTAGACCTTCGACTAGTCAGCCAAAGGCCAGCAAAACCTTTTGCAAAAATATTCAAATATCAAAACTTCGTATTATTTATTTCTTATATTTTTAAGTTTTAAACTAAATCATGAGGTTGACAATGTTAACTATAGCCACTTAATAGGAACAACTATAGCTAATCATTGGTGAGTTTAATATAGGTCTCATGGACAAATGATCACAAGTGTGTGGTAACGCTAAAATGAAATTTTGTTCAAGGCTACATTTCACTAAACTAATTTGATTTAAGGTTACATTTTGTTTTCAGCAATTACACTTAAACAACGTATCTTACACAAAAAATATTTTTATTGTCAAAGACAACGCTTTATAATACTTTAGGTTACATTCACTTTGACAACCAATAAAGACGGTTGCCTTACCTTTAAAAGTGTAGCATTTAGTAAAAGAAACACTTAGGTTGCGTTTGATATCAAGGACAAGACTGGGAGACAGAGACATGGGAACAAAAAGTTCTTGTATTTTCTATACCTCGTTGAAGTTAGGACAAACAAGACAAAAAAAATTTTCCTGAGAGACATAGAGTTGGGGTCTGGAGGGACATGACATTTCTTTGTCTCAGTCTTTGTGTCTTTGTTCCTCTATCTTGTACCTGATACCAAATATACCCTTAAAGTCTAACATTTCTTATAGCATATCTCTATTAATAATAGTCGAATAGTTTTGAGATACTGTTGGACATGTGTCAACTTGTGGTTAAAAGATGTGACATTTTTAGTGGGAAATTCTTTTATCACAGTTTGACACTTGGCTGCATCTAAACACATAAGAAAAAACACGTGTCACAAATTCTAAACAATGAGTCTCTCTTTCTCTAGATTTTTTTTTTCTCTCTTGCTGAGTTTCTTCCTTCCTCTGTCACCCGACCTCACATTCTATTAAAAATGTACAGGGAGAGTGCGAGAGCGATGAGCCACATAGTATGGTTTCTGCTTCTATTATCTTAGTGTTGGTTTTGTTTCATTGTTATGTCTTTTTTTAGCTTCATTGCTATCGAAAACTAAATTGACGTGTTTTTTTCTTGCAAAAAGTGTTGAGAATATTATAGAAGACAAAATCCACAGGAAAGATGACAAACCTTAGCATCTTCGGAAAATATCATTTTGAAGCAAATAACAAATAACAGTTCTTTTCTTCATAAATCTTATTTGGAAAATTGAAGCAAAGTCTTATGCTCAAAAGGAATTAATATAAATACATATGATAGTGTTAGTATCCTTATTGTGTTAGTATATTTTATCATAGATATACATTGTCAATCTAAAATAATCTATTTTATCTTAGTAAGAAAGGTAGTAAATGAAGTTTGGTGAAGTAAACAAGTTGGACATCAAGGTATAGTTTGGAGGCAAACCCTTGACTTGATCATGATTATTACTTATGAGAGGTGGAAAATGGATTTATCGTGCTACTAATTCTCTTTAAGTGTAACACTTTATGATCCTATATATGTTCAAATTATCTAATTTCTAAAGCTAAAATCAACAATGTGAATTAGACCAAAAGGAAACCAGAAAGTATGATTAAAAAAAAATTAAACATACTTCAATTATGAATATTAGTAGAAGGAGAAGAGCATTGTTGTGATTTGATGATACTTCCAATTTGTGTTATGAAGTAAAATAGACTCCTTGAGGAGGATTTTGATAATCTTAAATGCACAGGAGAATGTGAGCTCCAAGAAAGTACATAAGATGCTTAATTTCTTTGGATACAACAAGCTTGAACAGAAGAAGGTGCTATTGGTTCGTTATCCCTGTTTAAATTGTTTCTAAGATTTCATGGAGCTCAATTTTTAAATGCTTTTATAGGAAAGAGAAATATTGAAGCTAAGCTTTGAGCTTTATATGTTCCTGTCTATATTAGAGACTTGACTTCTGCATCCATTGTCCTTTTGCCAATCTTTAGATTTTGCAACTTCTTTGTGTGTCTTTGGTTCCTTGATAGTTGAGAGGGACAATGTGAAGTTCTTGTGCTTCTGTGATACTCTGTCATAGGAAATATAATTTGAAATAGGATAAGGAGTGATAGTCTTGTATATGTCTTATGTATTTGATAACATGTTGTAGTGGAAATCTCTTAGGTAGGTTGGTCAATTTTTGTCTCGTTGATTTTCTTATGTTTGATTGATTCTGTTGCTCAGGTGCTGTTGAATTATGAACTGGTGCTAAACTTTGATTTGTTTCTGGTTGATTTTGAGTTGCTGTTGCTGAAGGATTTTGATTTGTTTCTTGTTGACTCTGAGTTGATGTTGCTGCAGGATTTTGAGCTCTGGCTTCAGATTCAGGTGGTGCTGAATCTTGAGTTATTACATCATGTTGAATTGTTGCTGGTCCTGCTTGGTCTGTCCTGCACTGCTCAGCTTCTGGTAATCTACCATCAATACTGCTGTGAGGAAAGATTAGAGGCGTTGCAGGTATGCTAGTGGCCGAAATGCCGCAAGCTTTCTGAAAAGGAAAAATAGATTCATGAAAGACAACATTTCTAGATACAAATATTTCCCTTGCATGTATATCA
The DNA here is from genome assembly GCA_003254905.1 of Nissolia schottii. Lineage (NCBI taxonomy): Eukaryota > Viridiplantae > Streptophyta > Magnoliopsida > Fabales > Fabaceae > Nissolia > Nissolia schottii. Next base: position 361,201 of record QANU01033113.1, read on the forward strand.
TATAACCCTTGATACCTGACTTGTGTCCTAAGTATATTCCTTTTCTAACTCTAGGATCTAATTTTATGCTGTGACTGTTATGCATAACATTGGCAACCAAATGCCTTTATGAAAGATAAGTCAGCTTGTTGTTCAACAGTTCAAAACGAGTTTTATCATTGAATACTTTGCTAGGAATCCTATTCAATATGAATATTGCTTGGGCTATTGCATATTACCAATATCTGTGGTACGTGAAATTGAAACATTAGAGCTCGTTATTGTCAATATATGTTGATACTTCCTTTCTACTATGTTGTTTTGTTGTGGAGTTTCTACACATGACTTTTGCTGCAAAATTCCTTTTGAATTGTAGAAATGTGACAGATTAAACTCTAATCCATTTTTCGTCCTAATTGCTTTTACAGTGCAGGAGTATTGATTCTCAACTAGCTTCACAAAAGTTTGCACACATTGTGATACTTTTGATTTCTGTTTTAAAAGATATATCCAAGTATGTCTAGTATAATAATCAACCACAGTTAAAAAATACCTATAACCAAAGACAGAAATCACAGAAATTGGATCCCAAATATCCATGTGTAATAAAGCAAACATTTTATAAGTAGTTCATTTGCTTACAGGAAATGGTAACTTTCTTTGATTAGCTAAGGGACAGACCTTACAATCCATTATACATTTAGAACCAGAAATGTAAGACAATTGTTTAGCTAATGTATCTATCTTATATTGTGAGGAATGATCTAATCTAATATGCCGCCTATTCTCTAGCAATGTGGCTACATTGTTTATTGAACTAAAAATGACATTTTGAGAACTACTTGCATCTGCCATGATATACAACCCTTTGTACAACTTAGCATATCCAATCTTCATCACAGAAGCTTGGTCCTGTATTTCGCAATCAGTAGCAATAAAGGTGACAAAACAGTTGAGAGTTTTTGTAATCTTAGGAACAAATAGCAAATTAAATGCAAAATTTGGTAAATAAAGCACATGATCAAGTACAAACATATCTGAAAACCATATTGTTCCTACAATAACAGTTTGCACTTTATTACCATTAGGCAAATAATAGTAATTGCAGGCATGGTTTTATAAGATGTAAATCTATCTAAAGAATTGCAAATATGATCTGTAGCTCCTGAATCTAAGATCCATATTGCTTATGGTCTTAGGTTCAAGGCACAACAGATACCTGCATCCTATTCAGTAGATGTTGCTTCTGCTGAAATTTGATTCAATGTATGTCCTGACGATTGAGCAGGCATGCCTTGTGCTTGAGAGAATGTTGCCATAATTGTGTCATATTGTTCCTTTGTGAGCTGGAAGGTAGCTGAATTCTCTATTTTCTTGCTGTTCCTTTTGTTGTTCTTCTGATAAAATTAACTCAGCAGAAAAAGCTTGATACTTTTTGAAGTTAGGGGGAAAATCATGCTTCTCAAAGCAAGTCTCTACTGTTTGGCCATTCTTTCCACAATGAGAGCATTTTGGAACTTTTCCTTTGATTGGTGCTTTGTTTTTGTCTACTGTTCTTGCTTTAAAACTTCTATGACAAGCAGCATTTGCAAGAACTTTTGTAGCTTCATTTCCTTCAGAAAGAAACTGTCTCTCATGCTGCACAATTAAACCGAATACTTTATTCATAGGTGACAGGGAATCCATCAACAAAATCTGAAATCTTACACTTGAATACTGCTCATTTAGCCCCTTTAAGAATCCCATGACACAATCTTGCTCTCGATATTCCTTGCAAGCACATTGAATCCTACATGGACACAACTGAATTGGCATGAAATTTTCCAATTCACTAAACAAAGCCTTCAGTTGGGTGAAAAATGTGGTAACAGTAAGACTTCTGCTTCAAGGAATATAACTCCTCTTACAAATCTGCGATTCTTGTGAGGCTACCTTGAGGATATCTTTGCTTGAGTTCTGTCCATAATTCGGAAGCCTTTTTCAATAACATAGGACTATGAGCAATCTTTGTTGTAAGATTACCAGCCAAGAAAGCACTATTTTATTATTTCTTTCTCATGGCCCACACATCACATTTCCTATAGCAGGTTCTATAATTGTTCCATTGACAAAACCCAATTTATTCTTGGCATCTAATGCCATAATCATAGCCGTATGATAGTTCTCTTCTCCCAATGGTGTGGCAACAAGTGCGATTCCAGGATTCTCTCCCGGATCAGATAAAGGATTGGTTATTGACCAAGAACAAATGAAGCAACACACTATACTGATAAGGAATTCTACAAAAAAACTACAGAAATTTAGAGAAGAAAAAGAAGGAAAAAAATGCAAGATTTGATATGAAGAATACAAAATCAATGAAGAAATTTCTCTTGTTGAACCCCAACAAAGAAATGAACAATGGAAGTCTTCCATGACCACCGATAGAAGGAAACGCACGCGAAAGCACATGCTCTCTATGGAGAGCAAACTGATACCATAATATGAAACAGAGAACAAGAGAATGAGAGCTCTAAAGAAGAAGCAAGCTGAATCAATATTATGAATCAAGTTAAGTTCTAATGATGCATGATAGAAGTATATATAGTAGTTTCTCCTTCTAACAAACTCTAATGGTTAAGCTAGCTAACTATAGTAAAATTAACTAACTGAAAACTGGAAGTGAAACTAGCTTAACAGACATGGCTTTTAACTTAATAGACTTACCTCAAACCAAAATATAAGTGGTCATGCATTGAAGCAAATTCTTTTGTTGCTGCTGTCCAGAATTCCCCCCCCCCAAATGTAAGTCTTTTCTCCGTCATGTGTAAATTATTTACTTGATACTGAAATTTAAAGATACATGCTAATGGGAACTTTCTACTCTATAGAAGTGATAAATGGGTAAGTTTTGTTATCTCAGTAACTTGACTTTGAATGAAACCATTTTATTCATTCCTCCAATACCTTGAGCAGGAATCACATTATGGAATTAAGGAAGTCATTGATAAGAAAATTGATATTGTTATTTGAGGCTTTTGGCTAATTATTGGGTGAACTTCCCCTTTTTTGGACATCAAATTTATTGTGATTTATGTTGAGTGCTTAGAATCCAGTGAGAAAAGAGTTGTGTCCTTGGATACAAAACTGTTATTAGAGTTTTGTTCAAGTAATCATAGTTTGAGTTAGGTGGGGGTATTTTCTTTTGTATGAGCTTTTTAAGATAGTGTACTTTACCAAGTTCCCATCTTTGTTAGACCAACCGTTTTATTGCTAATTCTCTTGAACTTAGTTCTCAAAAGAATCAAGCCTGCAGATTAATGGCAACAATTATGCAAGTTTTTGTCGTCATTACATGAAACAAACATAATTGCTGGGTGGAATAAAGAATATGGCTTGGAAATGAATGTTTGTAATCATTTGAGGATCAACTAAAAGATATGGTGCTAACTTTCCATTGCAGAACCTTTTAAAGTATTTCATCATGTGTTCACTAGAGATTTAGAGCAATGAGTGTGTTCTTCACATTTTTGCATCTCGTCTAGATGGGTACACTATATTATTATTGCTTCGAAACCCTCTAGTCCAATGGTTACTTTGTTTGGGGAGTTTCTATTATCTCTTATATATTATCTATCTGGAAGCAAATTAGGAATCTCTATTTAGGTCATGATCTATCTTCCTCTTAATTCCATGCTAAGAACTCTACATTCCCATAAATATGTACACTAAATTTTCAGTGCATCTTTTCTAGTTCATATATGATGTGATAACCACAACAATTTTAGTGATGTTGTTTTAACTTAAGCCAAAGATATTTTGCCATTGTAAAATTTTAATTCCACTATGTTTAAAAGCTTGATGCATTATACATATTTGAGAAAAAGCAAACACTTTTCCTAATATATTGCTAACATAGACTTTGTACGCTGATTTTGCATTGGAAATCCTGAAATCTAGAGCAAATGGGTTGTGGAATCTGGGAACAAGGCGTGGACAACAAGTGGAGCAGTTTTCAGTGAAATTGTTATCTTCCAAGAATCAGTAGGCAAAATATGGATCTAGCTGGAAAGAATTATTTACATAGCGAACTTGACAAAGGATGACATTTGCCTCTCTACAATTGCATTGCATCTACTGAAGCCTGCTAATGGATGTCAGTTTTAAAAGAGCTTAACGTAGTTATAGCTGCTACATCTAAGAAATTTATGTTTTATCTATGTTTATGGTCTGAGTTAGCAACAATTATTTTGCTAATATGATATTTTTGTTTTGCTTTCATTCCCAACTACTTTCTAATACTACATGTCAAAAGTTGTAGGATCTAGGTGTTGCTTTTTTGCATCGTGGTAATATACATGTAAACTTAGCATTATGGATTGCAAAATATTATTTGACTATATTGTTAATGATGGTAAATGATTTGATTTGATTGATTTGATTTAATTATAATCTTGTAAATATTTGATTAATTGTAATTTGTTTTTGGCCGTTGGATTTTCAGCCTATAAATATGCTCACCCTCCATTGTAAACATACAACTCAGAAAAAATACATACATACATACATACATATATATATATATATATATATATATATATATATATATATATATATATACTACTCTCCCACTACTATTGTTCTTTACATATATTACTTTATAAGTTGTGTATTTCTAAGTAACAATGTTTTATGTTACACAAGATGAAACACCCTAGCTAGCTAGTCCACGCTTAAGTAGCAAACTTGCTTACTAAGTTGTTATTTGCTTTGGTTGGGATAGTACTTAGTCCCAATTACACGTTTGAAAGTATAGTTACTTAGAAAATATGGACCAAATTTTTTTCTTTCTTTTATATGTATTATAGTTTAAAGTAGGAGCCTTGTAATTCGTAGAACATGTAATGCGGGTAATAACGTAACATGTTTAATTAACATTAAAGGAAATAATAAACAAGTAAACCTAGTACCAACCATTGGTCCATATCATATATTCACACTCCGATACACATGTACTAATATAGCTATCACGTACAAATATTTAACACAAAAGTAGTACTATCACATAGGGTCTATTAGCTACAAGCCTATTCTTCGGCTCCTTCTTCGGGGTACTACTCCTCCTCATTCTGTTCAACGCCTTGCTCCACCTCGATTCCTGGAGTCATGAATGAGTGGGGTGAGAACACAGCGCTTTCAGTGGGAAACCAGAGGATCTGGGGAACTTCTTATTCTCATTGATGATCCAAGCTGCCCAGGGATTTCTAAGTGTCACAGTTATACTAAAGCTCTACTAGTTATTAATGTCCATACTAAGCCTGAGCAACTTTATCTATATTACTAGGTGATTGGGGGCCTATACTTTCATTAACTATGTCGTCTGTTCTCTAGTCTAACTCCTAAGTCATATAATATCACATAGTTCACATAGCTATACTACGGCAAAAATCTCATTTTCTGAAAACTGGTATAAGCTTCGGCTGGCATCCATTTATACGTATGCTCTACAATGCTGGCCTTATAAGCATATTCACCCTTGTCCCTTATACCGGTGGTCACACGGCTATAACCACGCTTACAGCCCGCATCGTGGCGACCAGGTAGCGCTGAACCTGAATGGTCTTGACCATGAGTAAATCGCTAACCACGATCGAGGTTATCACCCTGGGATGACGTTGGGGTCGGACCTGCGACTCGATTGGGACTAAGACCTTCCCCAAAAATCGAGCCTAGGCCCTTTTAGAGGGGGTTTTCTCTCATCATCATCATGTGCACAGTTCGATCTTTGATGCAACAGTTCATATAAGCACAATTCAATACCTCATATCATCATCTTCATCGTACATCACATCATATGACATATAACTTCACATAACTCATAACATCAATCATATACTATCACTATCTTCATGTATAAAGAACATAATCTCATGTCTTAAACATAACAAACGTAAACCTAGAAACTAGCAAAACAGATGTTTGATTTCTGTCAAAAATTAGTGATCATAAACTGGAGAGGTCCAAGACCTTACCCCAAGGTTTTTGATAGTCCTAAGATCATTTTCCATGTCTAAAATTTCAGATTCTGACCTCAGCATTACAAAATTCCAATTTTACCCCTTTTCCCAAAATTACCATTTTGCCCCCGTAAATGTCCTATTTTCTTTAGAATTTTTGTTCTCAAAAACTTGATGGAATCAAGACTTGCCCTTAGGGTTTTGATAGTTCTAAACCCATATTTGCTGAAAACCAACCCAGTTTTAGAGTCCCAAGTCATGAAATTCCCGTTTTGCCCTTTTTCTTAAAAATCCTGTTTTCCGCCTGTTGGCTGAGAAATTCATCGGGGACTCCAAAAATCATGAAACTTGACATCCCCACTCAATTTTTCGTGTAGAATCCAAAAATAACATTATTTTTTCATGATAAAAACCTCAGCATACAGATCCTTTCAATATCATGTCATATACCTATTTCCATCTTAGTCTTTCCTAAATTCTTACAGAATCATAGACAGCACCAGCAGATCCAGACAATTATCAACCGCATATATAAAATTCAAAGTCACATAAAAGCCATCCTAAGATCATATCTCATCTAGCAAAACCACATACTTTCATACTCATATTCTCATAAACATAAACTAATCCTATTTCTAACAATTATTCCAACAATTTTCAGATCTGCAGAAACTTCCAGATACAAGTATAATCAATTGTCATATTCAAGAACATCACTTAACAATTAAAACCTAACATATTCTAACACAACCATAGCACAATCATCATCATACATCCTAAATCACATAGACAGTGATTATGTCGGTTTACTCACGTTTTGCCCTTGCTGCAATTGGTTTAGCTATTTTGTGCAGACTTTGCTTGGTTGCCTCCAAGCTCTTACCTTTAGAATAGAAGTATGAGAGAGGTTTCTAAGACACTAGGGAAATTTGTGAGGTTAGAGTTTAGGGAACTTGGATTAGGTTTTGTGAGGAAAGTCTCTGGCTTAGTGTTTGGACTGTGTAACAACTGAATGTGTAATTGGACAAAGTTTGGCCAAGGTTTCTTATTTTTTTCCTCTTCAAAAATTCAGATTTTGGGGGTATTTATAGGCCTTGGGGCCGAATTTTTCATGCCCAAAATGCCTTTGGGCATAATTACGATTATGCCCCTATGTTTATGTCATCCATGACATCACCTAGCTTAGTCGCCATGTGACTCACTATGTTGGACTTTGACTAGGCCAAGTGGCCACCCTCTTGGCCGTGTATGGCCTTGTGTCTTGGCCACTTGTGTGGTCGAGAATTAAAGGGCCTCCGGCAGATCAATTTTGATCAAGATTTATTGGTCCTGGTCCCGGTACTTCGCGTACGGCTGTTCTAAAAATATTTTGATCACGTCTTTGTGATCCTCTAATTTTTCTGAGTAATAACATAGGTTCACTTGGGATATTTGCGAATTCTTGTCTGTAGTCGTACCTTTACTGATACTGTAGAAGTGCGCTTATACTCAGACGACAAAAAAAGTTTATTCTAGTGTCTGTAAAATTTTGAGAAAAAGAGTAGAATTATTTCTACAGACAATTTTAATACTAAGGGTCATTATTCCTAATGGCTCAACCAAAATAGAAATACCTAGATATTTATCTAGCGAGGTTTCGCTAAGGAGAAAACGAGATGTTACACAAGATATTTAACAATACTAGTTAACAGCAACATTTATTACGCAATATCACGATGACACAATCCAATCTATGTTTGGATGATTCAAATTATGACTACATAGTAATGACCAATGGTTCGATGACAATGAATTAATAATTTATCATCTATCTTAGCTGATAAAGTAATATTATAGTTAAAATACCATATATAACTAAAAAAAAGTATTTGATCAAAAATGATATATTCCGTGCAACTATGTTAATGTATATTGTCAATCAATGATCCAGTCTGTGCAGGTACATATTTTAGTGTATAGATATTCTCATAAATATCAAATAATGTAAGATTTATTATATAATATCAAATCCTGATTATAACTCCTTGAAAGTGGTTGGTTGTGCATGTTTTGTACTTCTTCAACCACATGAATACACTAAACTAGAACCACATGCTCAACTTTGCTGCTTTTTTGATTGTGGGACAGAATACAAAGGCTATCATTGTTGGGATCCCATCTCTCAACGCATTCGTATCTCCTGCCACATTATCTTTTGGGAACACCACATATTCTCATCTTTATCTTCCTTCAAGTCTGTTCCCACCACCACAAATCCTTTCTTTACCAACTCCTCTGTTGACCTTTTTCCTAGCAATTCTGATGCAGGTTCTTCTCCTGAGCTAATAGTGCCTTCTGATGTTTCAACCTCTCCTGCTAATCTTATCCTGAACGTAGATCCTGCACCACATTCTCATGATTCTCCGGATCGTCCAAGCAGGGTAAGAAATCCATCTTCATATCTCCGTGATTATCATTGTTTTTCTACCATGCTTCACTTACATGAGCCGCGGTTCTATAAAGAAGCATCCACAGATCCTCTTTGGCAACATGCTATTCAAGAAGAGTTACAAGCATTAAAAGATACTCATACTTGGGACTTGGTTGATCGACCTTCTGAAAAGATGCTTGTGGGATGCAAATGTGTGTACAAGATCAAGACCCACTCTAATGGCTCCGTTGAAAGATACAAAGTTTGCTTGGTTGCTAAGGGATTTACTCAAGAGTATGGCATTGACTATGAGGAGACATTTGCCCCTGTTGCCCGCATCACCTCTGTACGTGCTCTCTTAGCAATTGCGGCCACTCAGAAATGAACTCTTAGCCAAATGGATGTGAAAAATGCATTCTTTAATGGTGACCTAAAGGAAGAAGTTTATATGAAACCTCCTCAAGGTTACCCTTGTCCACCAAACAAGGTTTGTCTTCTCCGTAAGACCTTATATGGTCTTAAACAGGCTCCCTGTGCTTGGTTTGCCAAATTCAAGTCTACTGTTAGTCAACTTGGGTTCACTTCCAGTCCTCACGACTCTGCTCTCTTCATCCGTCGAACAAATCAAGGATGTGTACTATTACTTTATGTTGATGACATGATTATTACTAGAGATGACATCTCCGGCATCACTGATCTTAAAGTATCTCCGAGCCGCCACTTTGAAATGAAGGACCTTGACCCTCTCAGTTATTTTCTAGGTCTTAAAGTTCTTTCCTCTATTGATGGTATCTGTCTATCTCTGGTCAAGTATGCATATGATCTTATTGCTTAAGCTGGTCTCACAGATAGTCGCACATAATCCACTCCTCTAGAACCTAATGTTCGTTGTACACCTATGGATGGAACCGCACTTGATAATCCCAATCTATACAGATAGCTTGTCGGTAGCTTGATCTAACTAACTGTTACTCGCCCTGACATTTCATATGCAGTACACTTGGTCAATCAATTTACGACCGCTCCACGATCTACTCATTATGTTGCAGTTCTTCGCATTCTCCGCTATGTCAAAGGAACATTGTTTCATGAGCTCCACTTTTCTCCCCACTCTTCATTAACCCTTCGTGCATACTCTGATACTGATTGGGGTAGTGATCCTACTGATCGTCGTTCTACCACAGGCTATTGCATCTTTCTTGATGACTCCCTTATCTCATGGCGAAGCAAGAAACAAACATTGATTGCCCGTTCCAGTACTAAAGCTGAATATCGAGCTCTTGCAGACACCATTTCTTAACTTCTTTGGTTACGTTGGCTCCTTGATGATCTGGGCATTTCTCAATCCTTTGCTACTAATCTATATTGTGACAATCGAAGCGCTATTCAAATTGCTCATAATGATGCCTTCCATGAGCGCACCAAACACATTAAGATTGATTGTCATTTCATTCGCCAACACATTTTGCGTGGTGCCCTTCGCCTCATCTCAATTGGAACTCTTGATCAACCCAATGACATATTCACTAAAGCACATTATCCTAGTCGCTTCAACACTTTGGTCTCCAAACCCAAGTTAGTTCATCAAAGACTACTTGAGTTTGAGGGGGATGTTAATGATTGTAAATGATTTGATTTAATTATAATCTTGTAAATATTTGATTAAATACACACATATATATATTACTCTCCCACTGCTATTGTTCTTTTACATATATTACTTTATAAGTTGTGTATTTCTAAGTAACAATGTTTTATGTTACACGAGATATTTAACTATACTAGTTAACAACAACATTTGTTACGCGATATCATGATGACATGATCCAATTTATGTTTGGATGATTCAAGTTATGACTACATAGTAACGACCAATGGTTCGATGACAATGAATTAACAATTTATCATTTATCTTAGCTGATAAAGTAATGTTATAGTTAAAATATCATATATAACTAAAAAAAGTATTTGTTCAAAAATGATATATTCCGTGCAACTATGTTAATGTATTTAATTAATGTATATTCCGTGCAGGTACATATTTTAGTGTATAGATATTCTCATACATATCAACTAATGTAAGACTTATTATATAAATAGGAGAGTCAAATGTAACTCGGGCTTTGATATCCAATTTTATTTTCTCTTTTATCCTCAAATACTCACCGCTCTTGTTAGTACTCTATTTTTTTATTTGTCCATATTTTCATCTTAATATTTTCACAAATACTTATCCACATTCTAAATTTATATCACATTAACTATTTTTTTCTTATTATACTCTTATTAAATAGTTAAAGGATTCTAAGATATTAAATCAAATTTTTACTTCATTTAATAGTTAAAGATATATATACTCCTTCAATTTTTTCAGTTCTCCATTTTATGTTGTGCGAAAGTACTAAGGAAATGATTGAAAAATATAAAAGTAAAAAAAATTGATAGCAATTGCACAATTATCTTTATTTAACATAGAGATAATTGAGATAGTTGAAATTAGTAATAATGTGTAGATATGAGAAAAATGTTTATTTAATAAAAGTATATTAAAAAATAATTATGTGATATAAATTTAAAAAACAGATAAATATTTATAAAAATAAAGTAAAAATGTTTATGACAATTTTTAGTAATTAATTAAATAAATATGACAAGAATTATGACGAGAAAATCTAAAAAGACATATAAGGGAAGGAAAATGTGAAAACAAAAGCAGGATGATTAATAAAAGAAATGAAAAGAAAGTAAGAAACCTACCCAAAAACAAAAATTAACGAAAAAGAAAGGGAAGGAACAAACAAACAAAGAAACTGACTTTGTCAGAAGCTGAGACAGAGAGAGAGAGTAATGAGTAAATTAACACAGAGAGAAAATGATTTGCGGAAAATGAAAGTCAAATAGGAACGGGGAAGGACCAGTCAATGCCAGTGACTCACTTCCCAACGCACCAATCAGCGATCACATTCTCCACACGTTCCCTCACCCTCGTGTGACGTTATCATTCTCTCTGCCCGAAACTGCCCGAAACTGCCCGCTCTGGCTCCTCTAACCCCTCAAGTACCCAAGTACAACGCCCTTTCTCTTTTTTCCACCGTCCCTCTCTCTCTATCTCTTCGATATCTTCTCTCTCTAGATTCTCGCTCTTTCCTTTTTCTTCCGATATCGATCGAACTTCGGCTTCGAATCGGTTCTTCCGAACGCGCGTTTTAGCCTCCTCCGAGTGGATCCGTCAGTCGCTGCGAAGAAATCCCCTCAATCAATTTCGGGAATCGAGTTCTCCCGCGGGCGTTAGGGTTTCCCAATTCTCTGTCCCCGTAAAAGGAAACTTATTTATGTTTATGGAGTTAGGGTTTTGGTCGGATCTAGGGTTTTCTCGAGGTGCGAATCGTCGATTTTGAGGGTGTAGGCTTTTAATTCATTCTGGAGATTTTTCGAGGAAAAGGGATTTGATGATACTCGTAGGGTTTGAGGGTGGGATCCAGGCTGGGATTGGGGAAAATGCAAGGCTATGCATGGGCGCGGAGGTGAGGAGAGGAAGAGGAGGAATCGGCACATGTTTCTGACCGCCGATGTTTCTTCTTCTTCGTCGTCGTCACCACCAGCTAAGTCGTTCTGCAAGGTATTCGGGTTATTGGCTGTGTTTGAAGCTTTTAATTTGTATTTTTTTTGGTGTGATGTTTTTTCTTGTTGTAAGAAATGGATTGTTCTATGCGGGTTTAACTATCTAGTTGAGCTTCTGTGAAAACGAGCCTTGTATTTATGAAGAGTATTGAGATTAATTTTGATACTCTGATGTTTTTAACACTATCCATCAATCATATCTTCTTATCTATAGAATGACTTTAGAGGTAGTTGGGATATAAGAAACAGTTGTAATGAAGTGGCAATATATGATTGAATGATTATGAGAAAAATGTTTTACGCCCAAAAGAGTAATTTATGTTGTCGTGTGAATTTGTCACTGCAAGTTAGGAGTTGAATTTAACAACCAAATTTCCCGCCATTGCGATGATAGTTAATTGGCTGAATGATGTGAGTGGGGGGGACTGCTATGCCAATTTGCGATATAGAAGGGATAGAGGGAAAAAAGATTTTTTTGGGGTTTATTTGTTCACAAATAATGCAGGTAGAATTTTTAGGTAGGTCTTCTTTCTTCGGAGTATTGATTCACGTGGCAACTTGCTTGTTGAGTTAAATACTAATGTCAGGAAGGATAGATTTCAATGTCTAAACCGACAAGATTGTTGGCATGAAGATTCTTTGCGTGCGGCTTGGAGATTTTGTGTGCGCATATGTGTGTATTGTATTCTCTTTTTTGTAATTATTTTCGGCGTTGCGCTATTGGCTACTTTGTGCTCATTCTCTATTGGAATATGCTTTTGTTTTTTTTACTTTAAAAGGGCAATAAAGGATGTGCCTGTTTGAGCTTGGGAAAAACCGCTTCTTTTTAGTTCTTTTTTTACGGAATCACTCATAGCATCTTAAGAAAAATACTATGATAGCCCTTTATTGGGGTTTAGCGTTATACTGAAAAACTTATCTTGTTATTTTTTTAAAATATTATACACGAAAAGCGATTAAATGGTCAAAACATGCGAAATTATTGATTGATTCCTTTTGTGTGGTTCTCTGTTTTACACTCTTTTTTGGCTTTGAACAGTGGAATGCGTGAACATTTTTAATGAAGAAGCATTGATCACATTCTTTCAATCGTTTAATAATGCTTGGAGCTTCACCCCGCCCTTCTAATAAACCCTAAATTCTATGCTTTTCATGAGATTTTCTCGTCTATTCTATGGTAAACTTTTATTTTCCTATTGCAAATGAAGAATATGTAGTTAACAATTTTCTTTGTAAGGGATTAACTGTTAGATAATTGTTCAATGAATCAACACAATGCTTAAAATCTATTTATCAAAAATGCAAACCAATGAGGTATTCTGTTGCTTGAACATGAATGGTTCACTAAGTCTTTCTTTCTTTTTTGGTATCAAATTACAGGACGGTCGTGAAATTCGTGTCGGTGGATGTGCTCTCTTCAGATCATCTCAAGACTGCCCTCCTTTTGTGGGAATAGTTCGTTGTTTCACAGTTGATAAAGAGAGTAAATTGAAATTAGGTGTTAATTGGCTTTATAGACCCATTGAAGTAAAGCTCCGCAAGGGTGTGCTATTGGAGGCTGCTCCAAACGAAATTTTCTACTCCTTTCATAAGGATGAGATTGATGCTGAATCATTGCTTCATCCTTGTAAAGTTGCATTTCTTCCTAAAGGTGCTTTGCTTCCATCAGGATTTTCATCACTCGTGTGTAGGAGGGTTTATGACATTGCAAACAAGTGTTTGTGGTGGCTAAGTGATCAAGATTATGTTATTGTAAGTTTCATACGTCGTATGTTGTGTTTTTGTAATTGTCATTTTATGGTGCTTGATATTTTCCACCCTTATTTTGTTCCCAACATTCCAGGATTGCCAAGAAGAAGTAGATCTGCTATTAGACAGGACACGTTTAGAAATGCATGGAACAGTGCAGCAAGGTGGTCGATCTCCTAAGCCAATGAGTAGTCCAACATCAACATCACAGTTAAAATCAGGTTCAGATAGTGTCCAGAACAGTGCTTCTTCCTTTCCTTCTCACACCAAGTGTAGGAAAAGGGAGAGAGTAGATCAAGGCTCCGAGCCTGCGAAGCGAGAACGTTCAATAAAAAGTGAGGATGGAGATTCTGGTAATTTTAAGCATGATAGCTTCTTAAAGACAGAGATAGCCAAAATTACAGAGAAGGGAGCTCTCATTGATACTGAAGGGGTTGAGAAATTAGTGCAGCTGATGATTCCTGAGAGAAATGAGAAGAAGATAGATTTAGCTAGCCGGTCATTGCTTGCTGCTGTTATTGCAGCAACAGATAAAGTTGATTGTCTTGGTCGGTTTGTGCAGCTGAGGGGTTTGCCTGTATTCGATGAGTGGCTCCAAGAAGTCCATAAAGGTAAGATTGGTGATGGTGATAAATCTGTCGAGGAATTTCTCTTGGTATTGCTTCGGGCACTTGATAAGGTTCCAGTTAACCTTCAGGCTCTACAGACATGTAACATTGGTAAATCTGTGAATCATTTGCGAACGCATAAAAACTCCGAAATTCAGAGAAAAGCACGGGGCTTAGTTGATACATGGAAGAAACGTGTTGAAGCTGAAATGAACATAAATGATGCAAAGTCTGGATCTGGTCAGACTGTCCACTGGTCTGCTAGATCACGTGTTCCCGAGGTTTCTCAAGGTGGGAATAGACATTCAGGTTCTTCTTCTGACGTTGCCATGAAAAGTTCAGTTACACAGATTTCTGCATCCAAAACTGTCTCTGTGAAGGTTGTCCATGGTGAGAATACTACTAGATCTGCATCAACGTCTGCATCTCCAGGGCCCACGAAAGCAGTTCCTTCACCTGCATCTGCAACAACGAACTTAAAAGATGGACAGCCCCGTGTTGCTGCTGTCAGTGGAGGTTCTGATCCTCCTGTAGCAAATGCAAGGGATGAGAAAAGTAGCAGTTCTAGTCAATCTCACAACAACAGCAGTTCTAGTGACCATGCTAAAACTGGGGGTCTTTCTAGAAAGGAGGATGCCAGAAGCTCTACTGCAATGAGTGCAAATAAGATATCAGGAGGCTCTTCACGTCATCGAAAATCTGTTAATGGGTTTGCAGGTTCAACTCCATCTGGAGGGCAAAGAGAAACTGGGTCAAGCAGAAATTCCACTTTGCACAAAAATTTGAATTCAGAGAAAATATCTCAAACTGGGTTAATGGAAAAGGCACTTGATGGAAGTTCTCTTGAGGGGAATACTCCCAAGCTAATTGTTAAAATTCCAACCCATGGCCGAAGTCCCACACGAAGTGCCAGTGCTGGTTCTTTTGATGATCCTACAATCATGAACAGTCGAGCTTCATCTCCTGTCCTTTCTGAGAAGCATGATCAGTTTGATCGTGGCTCAAAGGAAAAGGGTGATTTTTATCGCACCAATATTAGCTCGGATGTTAATACTGAATCTTGGCAGAGTAATGATTTCAAAGATGTATTGACGGGATCTGATGAGGGTGATGGATCACCTGCTGCAGTTACTGATGAAGAGCGCTGTAGGACTGGTGAAAATTGTAAGAAAGCAGTGGAGGTATCAAAAGATGCTTCGTCATCATCTGGAAATGAAAACAAAGCTGTGAATATGCAGGATGCTTCTTACAGCTCCATAAATGCTTTAATTGAAGGTGTTAAGTACTCTGAAGCTGATGATGTTGGAATGAATCTTCTTGCTAGTGTGGCTACTGGAGAGATCTCCAAATCTGAATTGATAACACCAGCTGGATCCCCTGAAAGAAACACTGCTACTGTTGAGCACTTAAGCGCGGGCAATGGTGCAGTGAAGTTCTCTGAAGAAAATGTTGTCCAGGGTGAATGTCACTCTAATGATGGACTTCGTGAACATAAGAATCTGGGTTATGGTTCAGGTGATTTAGGGAAAAATGATGATAATGTTTCTGATTTTGTGTCATCTGGAGATAAAACTGCGAGAGAGCATGATGTGCATATTAGTTCATGTGGTATGGATTTGCTTCCAGGTACTGAAGCTTGTTTAGAAAGCAAAGGAAAATTAAAGGAAAAACCTATTTCTACACCATCTAGCCTTCCCAATAGCATTGTACAAGAAGCCAGAGATGGTGACAGCTGTAAGCAGCCCCTGGAGAGGGAGGTTGTGGGGGGAGTGAATGCCGGTGAATCCCATGATGATAAGGCGGTAGGTTCTGCGGCAGTCGAAGTGGAGGCCATCGAGAAGTCGCCACGAACCTCTGCAGAAGTTCATGTAAAGGGTGATAACTGCACTGCTGAGGGGTTGAGCAGTGGAAAGACAGTGCAGCAATCTGTTTCAGTGAGAGGAACAGTTGAGCATGTTCTTCATCGTTCTGGTTGTAGTGTTGATAAGGTTCCCGAAGATATCAACAAACAGGAATCTGTAAAAACTGATGATATGGCAGCAGAGAATCATGCGAGTCAGCCTAAAAAGCACAGAAATGAATGCCGAAGTGACGCCTTGATAGTGTCTGATAATAGAGGTTTATGTTCTGCTATGACTGGTCTTGCTACTGAGCATGTGGAAGAGAATTCAGGAACTAAAGAGGTACATGACCAACATGCTGGACAGATACTTAGCAAAGCTCTACCTAGCGTTCCATTGCAGGAAATGAACAAGCATCTGGGTTCTAAAGGATCAAAGTTGACTCCCATGGAAGCAGAGGACGCTGAGGAGTGCACCTCGACCACTGCTGATACTTCTTCCATGCCTGCTGCTGCTGTGTCAGATGTGGATGCAAAGGTTGAATTTGATTTAAATGAAGGGCTCAATGCTGATGATGGAAAATGCAGTGAGTTCAACAGCATGACAAATTCTGGATGTGCTTCTGCTGTTCGATTGATTAGTCCTGTGCCATTTCCCGCTTCATCTATTTCTTGTGGGATTCCTGCCTCAATCACTGTGGCTGCTGCTGCAAAGGGCCCCTTTGTGCATCCTGAAAATTTATTGAAAAGCAAAGGGGAGCTTGGTTGGAAGGGTTCAGCTGCCACAAGTGCATTTCGACCTGCTGAGCCCAGGAAAGTTGTCGAAATGTCGCACGGTACACCAGCTACACCTATTCCTGATTCTGCAGTTGGAAAGCAGAGGCGACCACCGTTGGATATTGACTTAAATGTGCCTGATGAAAGAGTACTTGAGGATGTATCTTGTCAAACCTGTGTTCATCCAGTAGATTCTGGATCTATTGCAGCTGATGGTCGTGAGCTTGTAAGCAACAAAACTTTGGCTTCACCTGTTCGCTGCTCTGGAGGGCTTGGTCTTGACTTGAACCAAGTAGACGAAGCTTCTGATGTGGGTAATTGCTCCACTAGCAATAGTCATAAAATAGATGTGCCACTCATGCAGTTGAAATCTTCGTCTGGTGGTGGTCCTTCAAATAGAGAAGTGAATGTCCAGAGGGACTTTGATTTGAACAACGGACCTTCAGTTGATGAAGTCAACATTGAACCGTCATTATTCCCTCAGCACGGCAAAAGCAGTGTGTTGTCTCAACCTCCTGTTTCTGGACTTAGGATGAGTAATGCAGACCTAGGGAACTTCTCATCATGGTTTCCTTCCACTGGTAACACATACTCCGCTGTCACAATATCTTCAATTATGCCTGATAGAGGGGATCAACCCTTTTCAATCATTGCGCCTAATGGGTCACAAAGGTTGTTGGGTCCTGCTACTGGTGGCAACCCATTTGGACATGAAATCTATAGGGGGCCAGTCTTGTCGTCATCTCCTGCAGTTTCTTATCCATCTGCTCCATTCGAATATCCTGTCTTTCCTTTTAATTCCAGCTTTCCTCTTCCATCAGCATCATTTTCTGCTGGATCAACTACTTATGTAGATTCATCGTCAGGCAGTAGGATTTTCTTTCCTACGGTAAATTCACAGTTAATGGGTCCGGCTGGTACAGTTTCATCACATTACCCCAGGCCTTATGTTGTTAGCATCCCAGATGGTAGCAATAGTGGTAGTGCTGAGACCAGCAGGAGATGGGCGAGGCAGGGGTTAGATCTTAATGCTGGACCTGGAGTCTCAGACATAGAGGTGAGAGATGAGAGTTCAACTCTCCAACCAAGGCAACTCTCTGTTGCCAGTTCGCAGTCCCTAGCTGAGGAGCGTGCAAGGATGTTCCAGCTGACTGGTAGTGTTAAGAGGAAGGAGCCTGAAGGTGGATGGGATGGCTACAAGCAGTCCTCATGGCAATAGCAATCTATAATAATACAATATGAAGACCACAAATGCTTGTAAGTGTCTGGTTTTGTATATTCAACTGTTGTTGGTAACATGTAGTCACTCAAAGGAGAGGATTTTTGAAAATATTTCTTATGTTGTGCTGATTTAATTCAGCAGAGAGACGGAGATATTTATTTCATTAAGAAATATATTTAAACTATATAGGAATAAGT
This sequence comes from Nissolia schottii, assembly GCA_003254905.1. Lineage (NCBI taxonomy): Eukaryota > Viridiplantae > Streptophyta > Magnoliopsida > Fabales > Fabaceae > Nissolia > Nissolia schottii. The sequence continues at coordinate 379,600 of QANU01033113.1, forward strand.
GCTATTGCAGTCTCTCCGTGGGTTTTCTGTCCCAATTTCATTGAGAAATCCTTCTCTGGCTTGTTTATTGTGCATCTCTAGTTGCATCATTGTTCTTGCTAGGTGTCTTCACTACAATTTTCTTTCTTATTTTCCTGCTTGGTGATTTCTGAAGTTAATGTTGTGATGCTGCGTAACATAATTGTTTTCATAATATGTCTTGTCTTCAGTGATTTGAGGATGGGCAGTGGTCATTGGTCAACTCCCTGAGGTCTTCATCTTCTGTGCTTTTGGGAGACTTGGGTGGTAAGTGAGCGCCCGATTATCTTAGTAGACTCCGACCCCCAAATCCTTGGAGATATTTGTCTGGGGAAAATCGTCGATTGCTTCTTCATTATGTTCTAGGTGGCTGCAGATTAATTTATCCCTTGTAGATACCTTAACTTTTGGAAGGCTTGCATTCTGTCACCTAAACATGTAGATAGGGCCATACTTGTGTCAGCTATGTCTAGTGGACCACAAACCTCTCTTTCTCTGCCCTTCTAATAATGCAAGTTGTGTTGAACTGTTTTTAGTAGAAATACCTTTTCTGTGTTAAGTTGCTAAATTATAGTCTTTTTTTTCTTTCTATTGCACACATATATACATAAATATACGCTGAGTGGATGAATTTCAGCAGCTCAGATTTGTTCTCCTCTATCGTGGTTGATACATGCTGCATCCCAGTTTCCTTCTATACAAATCTATCGTTTCGTTTCATGTCATGGATTTTTCAGATTCTTGCAATATTGCAATAGGGTGTAATTGGTAATTTGATATTCGTGACTAGTCTAATTATTATTACTGGAACACTATTTCTTGTACTACTTTCAAATTTTGCTTAATGACTTTGGTGACGGAAATTGGGCTTGAATAGGACTCTCCCTAAGGTGGTAGGTTGTTATTTTTAAAGTACATAATATTTTTAACTCTTTAAGATTCTGCTAAATATTCAAGCCATAGATTCCATGGAAAAATTTGCATCAGTGCCTGCTACTTGATTCAATAGCTTTTGCACTGGCTGGTTTGCCAATCAATGTTTAGTGTCATCTTTCTGAAACTGTCTGTGGCGGCTTCGTAAAAGTTACAAGCCTCACGTCAGTCTCTATCATCAATTTTGTGTTGTTTAATGTTGTGTCTAATGTACTATAAGAATTGGCATTGCAATTCACCCCCCCCCCCCCCNCCCCCCCACCCAAAAATTTAGGGTGTCTCTTTATGAAGGTGGACGAGAGGAAGGTGGAAAATTAAGAGAATGAGAGGTATGGGTTTTGAATTTCACTCATAGTTGCCTCAAGTGAAAAAATCACTGTTGTCCTTGGTCTCGGTGGATGTTCTTTTTTGTTGTGCTTTTATCTTTCATCTTGCGTACCTGTATCTGGGCCCATACATTTTATTAGTAAAGTATCGAGGGGAAAAAAACTAATGTCATTAGTGTAATAGAAATGGTATTAATTTGGGAGATGTAGTGTAAATAAATTGCATTTTACCTGCAGTAACCTTCAATTTTCTGTCTCATGCTTATCTTTCCACCTGTGGAACATGCACATTTTAATGTTTAGAGATGATCTGTTTAGGTATTTAACCTTTGCGTAATATGATTGGTTTGCTGGAGCGTTTCACAGTTGTGGTTGGAGTTGGAGCCTAATACTTTCACCAACTTCCATTTTGTAAAGAGGAGGCGAATTGCTAAATTATGGTCGACAACTTATGTTTCCGCGGCTACTAAATTGAGTAATGACTAATAAAACTATAATGAATTTCTCGCAATATTAAGCTGCTGATATGAGTTTCGACTGCTTGGAAAGCTATTCATCATCGATAGAGTAATCGATCGAGTAAGGTATATCTAATGTAGCTATTATCAACCATATGACTAGCGTTATTAAGTTGAATAAAAAATATTGCAAGAATAGTAAAGTAACACTTGGTGAAAGTCTAACTACTTAGCATAGGGTCTTGGTAATGGATGTACGCGTTTTGAAGCAAGTGAAGAAAAACAACCAAGAAAGATTCCAAGGATTAAGTGGTGGCAAGCGTTTTGAAGCAAGTGAAGAAAAACAACCAAGAAAGATCCTAAGGATTAAGTGGTGGCAAACAAGGGGTTTTTCAAAGAAGGGTTAAGGAAGAAGTGAATTGGTAGAAACAAGGAACAACAAATGAGCTATGGGATAAGATGGTTGAAGAGATCAAAAGGTGGTAAGAGAGACGTTAGGGGAATCTAGGGGCCTTGGATTAAAAGGTAAAGAGTCTTGGTAGTGGGATGAGAGCGTACAAGATAAAGTCAAAGAGAAAAATGATTGCTTTTAAAACTTGGTCTCTAAGAATTCTGAAAATTGAAAAAAAAAAAAAAAAAAAATTAGGAGAAACATAAAAGGCAGTGAGCAAAGCACGAGTTAGGGCTTTTGATAAGTCATACCAATCCTTAGGCACTAAAGCAAGGGGAAGGCGTATTTGCAAGTTAGATAAAAGTAGGGAAAGAAGGCAAAAACACATAGATCAAGTAGAGTGCATTAAGGATGAGAAAAGTAAAGTCCTGGTCACAGACCAAGACATCAAGATTAGGTGGAAGAACTACTTTTAGAAGTTGTTTAATGAATGACAGGAGTCTCTCCTACAATTAGATAGGTTAAATATTAGGAAAGAAATCAAAATTATATGTTTCATCGTAGAATACGCGAAACAGAGGTAAAAGAAGCTTCGAAGCGGATGGACAATAGTAGGGAAGTAAGACCGAACAACATACCTATTGAGGCATGGAAATGCCTGGGAGAAAAGAGAACATAATGGTTCACAATGCTTTTCAATGAGATCATGAGGTTGAAGAAAATGTGAGGAGGAGTGTCAAAAACAAAGGAGATTTACATAATTGTGCAAATTATATAAAGATTAAGCTCATGAGCCATACTATGAAATTATGAGAAAGAGTAATTGAGCGAAGATTGTGACAGGAGACTCACATCATAGAAAATCAGTTTGGATTTGTGCCTAGGAAGTCTACCATGGAGATGATCTACCTATTGTGAAGATTGATGGAGAGATATCAGAAGGATCAAAGAGATTTACATATGGTTTTCATTGATTTGGAGAAAGCGTATGATAGGGTGCCAGGAGAGATTTTATGGAAGGTTCTAGAAAAGAAAGTAGTTCGAATTTCTTACATACAAGCAATCAAAGATATGTATAACGTCATAACTAGCGTAAGAATGCACGATGGAACGACAACAGACTAAGTTATACAGGACTAGCAACTGTAAGACTAGCAATGTTATACAAGACTAAGTGTTAGGCAGTAAAAAATCAACAAGAGAATAAACTTAATGTTGCAGAAATGAGAATGTTGCATTGGATGAGTGGACACACCAAACAAGATAGGATTATGAACGATTGCATTAGGGAGAAGGTTGGGATAACAAGTATAGTTGCAAAGATGGTAGAATCCCAACTTTAAGTGGTTTGGACATGTGAGTAGAAGACCAATAAAAACTCCATTAAGGAGAGTAGATCAAATGACAAGTAATTCATTAGCTAGAGGTTAGGAAAGACTTATAAAAACTATAGAAAAAACTATCAAAAAACATTTAGAGGTTATTAGTCTGCATGAAAACATAACCCTTAATAAAGTATTATGGTGTCACTTAATCCATATAACGGACTCCACACAGTGAAAAAAAGGCACAATTGTTTTTTATGACTAGCGTTATTGTAATGAGAAAGCACAATTAGAAAAAGAGATACTTAAATGTTTTGGAAAATGGTTATAAAAATCAAATATTTTTGTGAAAATGAATATTTTAATTGAATTTATTGTCATGTGTTATTAAATATAATTTCTCGCCATTAATTAATGAGATGACCCTTATTCATGACATGAGCACCAAACATATTAATGGTAAAAAATTACACATATTAACAAATTCAATAAATTCAATTAATAAGATTCCTTCAAATTTACACTGTTCTAGGCAGAGATCACCCGGTGCAGAGCCATTTAAAATCACGTCCCAACTTTACTGTGCAATTGTAATGGGGGAGATGATACCACGTTTGGTAAGTCAGATACATCGATAATACGTATTCCTGAGCGGGGACTCAATGATCTAGAATCATATATATATATATATATATATATATAGTATATACATAATATAACTCGTTTTCACACAAAGCAAATAAATTGTAGCGCTTGCCAAGCAAATGGCTCTCTCCCTCTCTAAATGTCCTTTCTTTACAAGAAACCAATTCAAATTGTTTTATATAGTTCCTCGCCACATATAAACCTCCCTCTATCTAAGAAACTAAATCTAAAAGCAGCAAAGAGCAAATAAATCACCAGCCAAGAAGTGATCTTACGTCAGGTTTAAAACTTAATGCATGACGGCAACAGCGTTCCCCACACTGATGAGATGTTTCACTTATGACGAACAATATTCCTTCCACAGATGATATTTCTGCATTTTCAAGCAGGTAAATTAACCTCTTGAAAAACACTTGTAAACTAATCATAAGCAGCTACTACTAAAGCTAATCATGGCTAGTGATATATTAATAAAAAAATTTGACAGCTCATCTTGTACTTAAACAAGGTGGATTCATGCATGCCCCTAGATTGCTTTGTTTTTCACAAGATGCAGCATAGAAGATAGGTTGAAGAGTTTAAAGTGCGAGTAAAAGACATTTTATTAGAACAAAAATGTTACATGTACACCCAATTTTATACACCCATACATACACCATTAATAATGTATAAACTTTATTCTCATGAGTGCACAAACATTACAAACTTATAGATAATATTCTCAATTATACTTAATTAAGTGCACAAACATTACAAGCATTAAAACACAAACTTTATGTATATAAGTATAAGGTGTATGTATGGTGTATATTTTTTTGTGTACGTGTAGTAGGACTCTTATCAGAATAAGTTATGGTAAAACAGACATTTCATCAGAAAAATGAGGGCAAACTCGAAACTTCAAGCCATTAATCGAGGGCAAAATAGATCTTTCAGCAGCACAAGTGACGGTAGGAAGGTAATTCATCTTAAAACATTAAAAAATTAGGGTTTGGGTTATAAAAGAGGACTTCTGGTCATCTTCTTCAACCTCCCTCCACAGATGCAGCTGTGAGGCCGCAATTTGGCCGCAAAAGCGGCCGCAACCTCTGCGATTGTGAAACACTCCGCGGCGGATGCTGGCATTGCGCCTCACCCATGTTCCACACCGCTATGCTGCAATCGCGCGCTATAGCGCCATATCTATGGTTGGTTATTTAGTGTTTTTTTAAATTTTTTTAGTTCAAATTTGGGATTCGATTTTTGGAAATAAGAATTGGAGAAACTATGTAACTAAACATAAATTAAGGTATTATTGTAACATTCTTATGATTATTGACAATTTTTAATTTGAAACAATGTTAAATTGCATTCTTTTAAGTGAGAGGGTATGGTGCCCCTCCACCTTTAAACAACCACTTAATGAACATTTGGTTTAACTAATCCATGGCATCATGTTTTTCTTCCCCAACTGGTAATCTAATTAGTTATTGAACACTTTATAAGTAGTTAATAATCACTTTTTTTTTTGTTTACATGTACAACCAACAACTAATAGAGAGTTTTATTGTTATGTATTGACAGTGTAAAACAATTATACACTGGTATCTAATCAAATCTTGTCACATTGGCAAAAGAATTTGACTCTCTCACCAACTGCTTCAAAAGTCATGCACATTAGAGAATTTGATTGGATGACCATGTAAAACTGTTTTTCACTGCCATCCAATTCCAATCAAATCTTGTCAAATCAAAGAAGGTAGGTATTATAAGGAGAAGGGTGTTACTCACAGGAAACAGCCTCGAGGTTGTTTTTTTTTCTTCTCATGCTGCTTTTGTGGAGGCTTGATGACCATCCTGATTGCAGCATCGAAAACTGACTTGACATTCTGCAATTCCATTCATTCATTTCAGGAAGGGTTGAAGATACAACATCAAGTCCTTTATCCGCAAAAGTGATCAAGAGTCAAGACCACGTTGCAGACCAAAACCCAGACTCGTTTAAGAACGATAATCATGTGCGTACTGAGCCAACCAGCATACTCTTATTTTAGATTTTTTTTTTTCACATCCCATCAGAGTACAAATTTCAATCATAACCATATTGTGTAGTTGATTAGCAACATAAGGTAACCACACCTTTTGTGTAGTTGATTTAAATTTGCTAATGGTTTGAGTAATAACATAATTTATGACAGAACACTTTCACGTCGTCCGATCCATGTAATTGACCATACATAGTGGGATAAGACTTAGTTGTTGTTGTTGTTGTTGTTGTTGTTACACACACACGTACCAATCATCTTTTATATATTAAATGAAAGGATTGCATTTGTTAGTACAGGAAGTATCATTTCTTAAGTATTTTTCACCTAGTGACTAGTAATCCATCGGTGAACAATCCAGTATATGTTCAATGCTTCATAAGTAGGGAGTAGAGTTAGTTTCTGTACTTCTCAAACATTGAAGCATTGCAAGAATGAAACCACAGTATGAACATACCTGCTGAGTTTTTGAGCTGCACTCGATGTAATAGGTTGCTCCAATCTGTTTGCGGAGTTCCTCGCCCTGGTTATGAACAAAAGCCAACAATTTCAATAAACACCGCCTGTTGAACTCTAAACACAGCTACTAATAAAGGAAGATTTGTACTTGTTCAGAAGTCACGGGCACCAGGCCAGGATGGTCAGCCAAATAGTGCTTGTCTTCTCGGAGATCTGCGTGCTCAACATAACACAGTAGTCCATGCAGAAGTCAGAAACCAAACGCACCAAACTAACACCATACATTAAAGATAGATGTCCAAAAGCTCTATTGCCATACTAATTTGCTATTACGCCAAGAATCCAAGAGAAATATTGTCAAAAAGCAAAACTTTTCAACTATTAATGGGGGTAAGGCTTCCATATGGAACAGGAGAATCAGCCAAACATGCTCAACAAAAACATGAATTTCTCTAAAGTAAGAAACGAATCAAGAACAAATTGAGAGAAACCAGATTAATTATTGCGCCATATCAAATTGTGATTATGTTGCTCATTATTATTGTCATAACTTGTCCCTCTCAAATCTTAAGATAACCTTTATTTTATTCAATTGAGTGGTAATATATTGCTGGTTAATGTTCTGCATTGTGAAACCAAACAGAAATTGAGTCATTCAAAGATATTTTTGTAATATACCAAATTCAAAGATATTTTTGTAATATACCAACATACCATGAGGCTTTCTCCTCATGGTCCAGACTTCTGGTAAAAAGCTTGACACTTTCTTTTTATGAGGGCTGATCTTAGATCTTATAAGCAATCAACCGATAAAAGGGGATACAAATGTTTGAGCTACAATATGAGAATAGTCTTTAAAGTCTGATAGTGATGAATCCGCTCTGTATGCCAATCAACGGAGATCGTATCAAAGGCATAAGACACAGTTGCACTCAACGGTCAACCTGTCAAGCAGTTTGTATTGTATATGTGGATAGACTCTCCATATGGATCACCAACATGTGATAAAAGTAGATGTAAAATAAAATCAATCTTCACAATACTTGACACACACGGACAAGTTTAGAGGGAAGCTTGCCCCAAAATTATATGCCTATTTAACATGAATGGCAGCCTTTAGGATTTGTTTTTTTTTTTTTTTTTGGGGACAAATGAGTTTGTAAAGTTAAAAAAAATGTAAGCATAGTTTGGCTCAAGACTTTGCGAATATTTTTAATGAATTATTTGGTAAAAGAGGTCATGTAAATATATTCGAAACAAGCTTATGTTTCAATATAACAGAATGCCAGTACAAGAATACAGGCAAGTAGTTGTGGTTCTAGCATCAAAAGGGAAATGAGTTCTAGCCTTCTACATCGTCATTCTTGAACATTTTGAAGAATTTGTGAAGAAAACATATGATCAGAAGTTAAATTAGCATGACACTGAGACGAGTATTGATACAAGTGCTTGGTGACTTACCCAATTTGGTGCCAACTAATACCAACGGAATGCCGGGGGCATGATGCTGGAGTTCTGGGATCCACTGGAAATGCATACAACAATTACAGAACAAAAGAGAAATCAACAAAGACATGTAAAAAGCGCTAATTCAGTGGAGAGACACAAAGCACCAAAGCATACCTTCTTCAACACATTCTCGTAGCTCGCGCGACTGACCAACGAAAAAGCCAACACAAAGACATCTGCCCCCCTGTAGCTCAATGGTCTCAGCCTGTTGTAATCCTCTTGCCCTAAGGAAGAATTGGAAACAAATAGAACATAAAAAAAAAAAGAAAAAAAAAAAACCTTTGCCATTTGCCATAACTCTCTAAGGCACACCAGAAAATTAACTTCAATATAAACAATTCCACCCCCCCCCCCCAAAAAAAAAAAACCCTTCTTTGTCAACTATTTTTTTACTGCAATCTGCATAACGAAATGGGTAATATGACAAGTCTCAGAAAATGTACCAGCTGTGTCCCAGAGGCCTAAATTGACAGTTATGCCTTCAACCACAACATTTGCACTGAAATTATCAAACACTGTGGGAATATAGTCCTGATGATACAACATATTGGAGTTAGAGGATGCCAATCATCATGTAGGCGAAATCCTCAACACAGTGAGGAAAAAACAACGGAAAAAAAAAATCAGGGTCCAAAACACAAGCCACAGCAAAATCCTCAAAAGAAGCAACAAATTGTTGGAACCAAGATGACAAATGGTTACTTCTGCACTAAACACACTTCCCAATGAGAAAAAACAACCACATGATTCTGTCAAATTTATGATGATCCCAAGATAAAATAGAACACAAATTGAACCATTAAAAAACAACAACAACAACAACAAATATAATGAGAATAAATGAAAGCAAAAAGGGTAAAAACTTTGATTAATCTTTTTGAGAGAAAAAAAAAGGACAAAATTATATGCAACAAAGCATGAATTACCGTAGGGAATTTATTGCTAGTGTAGCAAATGAGCATGCAGGTTTTCCCCACAGCTCCATCCCCAACAGTCACACACTTGATGAACCTTGAGGCACTTGAAGCCATTGGAACAAACCACCACAGCAAGAAGAAGAAGAAAAAGAACAAGAACCTCACAGAAAAACTCACAGGAAATAAATTAATAATAAATAGTAACAAAAAATTTGAAGAAAACAAAGACAAAAATGAAAGTGGGTGTTTTTGTTGGATATTAAAGGTAGAAGCTTTTGATTGACTCAGAGAGAGAGAGAGAGAGAGGGGCGGCACTTCACATGATTCTCACTCATTCACTCTTTTGCTGTGTAGCTGCCAATTACTTTTCTTTCTTTCTTTCAACTTTCTTTTTTAAGTCTCGTCTTTACAAAATGAATGCTTTTTTCTCCCTGCCCCCGCCCCCTTTTTTATTGTTATCCTTTTCGTTTTACCAATTTCATACTCTGCATTAAGTTATAAAAATTTACCCATTGATATGATATACCACCTAAATTTTATTTCCTTTTCAAGCAGTGAGCTGTACATTAAAAGGGAAAAAATATTTTAAGGAGTGAGATTTTTTCTTCTTTTCGTTAATTAGTAAAAAAAAATCTTCATTACACAATCACAATCTGTATGTATTTTTTTTAAATAAATTGCTCACACAATTTGAATTTTGAATTTTGAATGAAGAATAATTAGATAAAATTCTACGAATTTATATGAGTTCAATTATTATAGGAGGATTAATTATTATTATCAACAATAGATATCCTTAATTTATGAAAAAAATAGTTTAATGGTTCTTAAAATGACAATTTGAGAATTCAAATTCTTGATATTGCAAATAAAATTCAGAGTCATAGTTTATTTCTATTGTGGAATTACATTTGGTAGCCTCTCATTTAAACATTTCTTTTGGAGAATTTTCATTTTAAACAAAAACTAGATTTTCTCTATTTGAATTTTTTTTAATTATTGTGTATTTATTGTTTCTAGGAATCATCGGTTAGACTTAGTAAAGAGTCACATTTAGTCTCTATTATTTTTTAAATTGATCAATTTCAATAGAAATTTGTCTACTTTATCATGTAAATACTTAAACACCTCGTTTTCATCTTTTGCATACATACTCATGCCAGTATATGTCTGTTTTTCATTGTGGGTGCACACGTTTTATGAATATAGGATGTAAAACAACATTGTTTTGCTTAAAGAGGAATGCGTTATTAATTGTGTAAAACGTCATTTTTTATGTGTAGGAAGTGCGTGAACCTTTAACATGTTTTGTCCCTCTGTTATGCTCTAAGTCAATTGTCTCAGTTTACGAGATAGATAGAAGAATTAATTTGTCTAATTTTTGTAATTTGCAATGATTAAATTGACCGAAAATTTTTAAATGATGAAATTGATCAATTTAAAATATAACAGAGACTAAATTGAGAGCTTACTCATAAAGTCATATAGGATCAATTTGAAAATGAATAGTATTACATATAGATAATACTTCCTCCATTTCATATTAAGTTTCATTTTTTATGTGCATTTATAAATTAATGTATTTAAAGATACATTAATTTATAAATATATCTCAAAAGTGGAAGTGACACATAATATAAGAAGGAGGAATATATATATATATATATATATATATATATATATATATATATAAAGTAAGAATCCATAGACTCTCAATCATATATTTTCACATAAACTATTTAATACTATTTTATTGAATAAAGGTGTCAAGGTGTTAGATAATTAGCAGTGAAGCGTATGTTTAAATATTGAGATTAATTTATAACATTGGTATTCAATTACATATTATCACATAAATAAAAATAATAAATTTTACATTTATTATGTAAATTTTTTTTACATATAGTAATACATTATTCAATATAAGTATAAAATATCTTTACGCTCTTCATGCATCAAAATTAAATCCTTAAAAATTTATGCTATTATTATTGTAAATGAAAAAGTTATGTATCACACAACTAATGGTTGACTAGTTTTTATGAAAAGTTTTAACGTAAAACACATTTTAACATGATAACCTCAATCAAGATTCACCTTAAAGAAAAATATTTTATAAAGTTAGTGAACGAAGAAAATTTTAAATAAATTTGAAACATACAGTAAAATAAAATATTTATTGGATAATAAATTTTTAGTTTAGGTTTAGGATTAGGAGTGGTGCATTTATTAGTCTTGTGTGGGGCATAGGCCCATGACAAGGGGGTTTGGTGGTCCAAAACTTACATGCTTGGGTTTGTTGTACCACGTACATCTGCCCTCTTCTTCTGTTTTTGAATTTGGCATAGCATTTTTTTTAATGTATTGTCACCTTATAAGAATACAATAAATGTGAGTTCTATAATAAATATAAAATTCAATTTAAAAAATATCTCATACAGTAAGGAAATAGATCATCTCATATTATTTATTTACATAACATTGTCATGTGTGATCTCATATCATTAATTGAAAAAATGAGACTCTTGCATAATATAAGCAATTGACAAAATTAATGATATAAAATCACACATAACAATATCATGTGAAAAAATAACATGAGAGGATTCATTCCACATACATCAAGTCTCTCTTTCTCCAGTTTGTAATGGCAACAACAAAGGTTTGTAACTTTGTTCAATCAAATCGGTAACGAAAAATTACATTTTATGAAAATGTGTGTGTGAGAGAGAGGGAGAATCACTACAAGGAAATTGGTAATTTGTGGTGGTTGTTTTTGCATTTTGCGGTAGTTTCAACTACCATTTTTCGTGTTAACAGTGGTTTCCCAAACTGCTTCAATTAAGAGAGAGTGCGTGACCTCAAATTGAATAAAGTTTGTAACTCAAGATAATAGTTTGTAATGACAGCAGCAAAGATTTGTAACCTTATTCAATCAAGTTTGTAACTAAAAAGTGCATTTTACAAGAATGTGTGCAAGTGGAGCAAAAAATAAAGTGACATCAGTTTGTAACTAATGATAACAGCTTGTAATGCCAACAGTAAAACTTTTAACCTTATTCAATCAAGTTTGTAACTAAAAGTGTATTTCATGTAGAAGAAAAAAAAAGTGCAAGTGTAGAAGAAGAGAGAGAAGATGTCTTAATTAGCTATACACTCTCTCTTTTACTCCACTGACGACACACTCTCTCTTTTCTGTTCCACTTGCCTACATTCCCATAAAAATATGCTTTTTTACTTTATTGTTGCCATTACAAACAAGAGACTTGGTGGATGAGACATTTTCAAATTGAATTTTATATTTATTATGAGATTCACACTCATTGCATTCTTATACGGTGACACTACAGTGGCACACATTGTTATTATTCAAAGAGAATTACTGAATTTTTATATAGATATATAAATTGGATGAGCCAATTGTTGATATATTTTTAATATTGATTGATTTATAAATCTGCAAAATTAACCATTGATTATTTATAATTATAGATTTTGATTTTTATTGATTCTAAACAATTGTGTTAGTCTTAATTGTTTTTTTGGTGACTATTTTTTTAAAAATAAGTTAAAAAAGATTGGCGAGATTTTAATACTAATTGAGTTTATTTTTAATTTATTTTATTTTTATTAATAATTGATTTATAAATCTACAAAATCAAATATTGATTATTTATAATTACTGATTTTGATTTATTATGATTGATTTTGATTTATTACGATATTTTACTTATTTTTTTCTTCTAACTCACAAAAAAAAAACCTAAACCTTCCTTGGTACACACTACAAATAAGCATGCATGTACCTCTATTTATAAATCTAGTTTTGAACACAGTAGATAGAAGTCGATTTAAATAGAATTCAACAGAAGTAGATTTAAATCGACTTCTTATTTTTAAAAAAAAAATTGGAAGTCAATTTAAATTGACTTCTAGTAAAAAAAAAATATAATTCAAGTAATAAGGGAGTTGATTAAAATCGAATCCCTTTATAAGGCAAAAAGTTTATTTTGGGAACAACTTTGCAAATGGTTCATTTGGGGAATGAGTATTTTTCATTATTTTAGATACTCATCTTGTTTTAGACACTGTATAAACACACATTGAGATGTGTTAAAAAAAAGGGTAAAAAAAATAAATAAATAGAGAAGTTCCTCACTTGATATTCAACGGTGGTTGTGGAATTATATGTCTAGAAATTAGTCTGGATTAATATCTATGTTCACATAACAGGCCTCAATTTTTTAAATTGAAATATAACTTTACTTATTGAAATTAATATAGCATCATGGCAAACTTTCGTGAGATAAATTCGAATAACATAATCAATTTCGTTTATTCTTCTAACTACCTTCTTGTTTTTTTGGGGTATACACTAACTACCTTCTTTTATTATAAGAAAAAGAAACATAATGATTTGTATATTCATGATTGGTTGGCTATGCCAGCATATATATAACTAAAGGCTGTGCTTTATGAGAAGAAAATAATGGCTAATTATTACGGCTAGTAGAATGTGACATATAAAATTGTATTTTTCCATCATTTGATTAATTAAGTTAAAAAAATATTTTGTTTACAGGTGTCTATAATCACTTGCTAACAAATTAGTAAGAGGTAAATTTGTATTGAAAAAATAAAAATGAGAAATGTTTGATGCATTAAAAGTAATAAAAAAATCAAAACATTTCATTTTAAATTTCTTAACAAGTTATTTTGTAATGGATATAAAAATGGAGATATATATGAATGTAATATGAAATATGTAATGTATTTATATATTTTTGGTATTTTGTATAATTTTGGTATAAGGACTTACATATCAATAATTCTACTAAAATTGGTGTGTCCCATTTTCATGTGTCAACCCTTCCATTTTTTGAATTATTATATTCAATATTTCATTATATTTTTCATGTTAAATTTTAATTCAAATGAAAAAAATTATTTCTTCAGGTAATCTCACTTGCTTCCTCTTAATTTATGGAAATAATGTACACATCATCCACATTACAACTCAATTGCATAAAACAATTTAAAAATAAAAGAACATGGTTCTGTTAATTTTTTAAAAAATTATTCATGAAATAGTATCATTCAATTCCAAATAATATTTTTATTTTTTAAATATTAAAATATTATAATAATGAAATTAAAATAAAATTGTTTCCATTAAATAAAAAGTTTCACCCCATAACATGAAGAATAATGGGTTAGAGTTTAGGGTGTATGTGTTAATTATTAATGATTACATGTTAATTAGGTTTCAGAATTTAAATACTCTAAAGTGAAATTCCTTAGTTTAGTGAAATTCCTTATTAATGAGTCTCACTTTTCACTTTATTGATCTAATGGTGAGATCTCTCACTTTATCCTTTAAGGTAAAGGATCTTACTTTGGAGAATTTTTGCCCAATGTTTTGTATGTTAGTATTAAGTAACTATCCAATTATTCATAACGGTTAAATATGTTTTTTAATATCTCATAAATTTTTATTTTTGTATTTTACCCCTCATAATTTTTTTTTTGCTAAATATCATCCCTAGTCATGTTAAGCCGTTAACTACTGGCGTGACAATTAACTTTGTCACATGGTGAAGGTGAGAGGGGGAGGAGAGAAGCGGGTGAGGACGCATGGGTGAGGTCGCTTTGCTAGCAGCAGCGGGGGCGGTGACTCACAAAGTTATAGCGGAGAAGAAAAAGACAACAAACATATGCTAAGAGTAGTGCGAGAGTACTAAACAGAGGAAGTCATGATTGGGTTAATCGTGTCATGTGTGTGGCACATGAACTACCACTTGACCAAGTTAATTACCATGTCAGTAGTTAACCATTTAATATGATGACAAGAACTAAAACCTTACAAAAAATTAAGAGGAACGAGTTTTAGCAAAAATATTTATGAGGAATAAAACACAAAATTCAAAATTTATAAGGGACTAAAAACATATTTAACCCTATTCAAAATAATAAAATTATAGAATTATTAAAATTTTATCGAATATTTCATTCAAATGTATATTCAAAATTTTAGTTCAAACCCATAACAAGTACAATATATAATGAGTTATAGTTTAGAGTGTACGAGTTAACTGTTAATGATTACGAGTTAAGTTTTCTCACATTAGGCTTTAGTAATGACTCAATTATTACAACTAATAAAATTATTGGTTTTTCAAAATTTTACTAAGTCAATACTCCTACTAAAATTGTTGTGTCCCATTTTCTTATGTCACCCCCACCATTTTTTGAATTATTATATTCAATATTTCCCTTTTTTATGTTAAGTTTTAATTCGAATGAAAAAATTATTTCTTCAAGTACACTCACATTCTTTCCCTTAATTTAGTGGAATAATTTACAAATCATTTCACATTACAATTCAATTACCTAAATCAATTTAAAAGGAAAGGACATGATTCTCTTAATTTAAAAAAAAATCACCAAATTGTATCATTCAATTTCAAATAATATATTTATTTTTCAAATATTAAAATATTATAATAATGAAATTAAAATAAAATTATTGCCATCAAATAAAAAGTTTCACCCCATAACATAACATGTAGAATAATGAGTTAAAGTTTAGAGTGTACATGTTAACAGTTAATGATTATGAGTTAGGGTTTTGAAATTTAGATCTTCTAAAGTGGAATTCCTCTTGTTAGTGAGTAAAGTGAGAGATTTCATCATTAAATCAATAAAGTAAGAATGTGTCTCACTTTTCACTTTACTGATCCAATGATGAGATCTCTCACTTTATCCTCTAAGGTGAGAGGTCTTACTTTAAAAAATCTTACCCAAGGTTTTGTGTGTTAGTCTTAAGCAACACTCCAATTATTCAGAATGAACAAAAATATAAAATTATCAAAATATCAACGATCATTTCATTTGAATGTATATCCGAAATTTTAGTTCAAACCTATAACAAGTTTAGGTTGGAGTTTAGAGTGTACAAGTTAACTGTTAATGATTACGAGTTAAACTTCTGTACGTTAGGCTTTAGTAACAACCCAATTATTACAAATAATAAAATTATTGATTTTTCAAAATTGTACTAAATATTGTAAATTTTATAAAAATGGAATTAAGTGTTAGGCTATAAAAAAACTAGCATGAAAACAAACTCCATGTTTTGAAAATGAGGATGTTGCATGGGATGAGTTGACACACTAGACATGATAGGAATAGAAATGTATACATTAGAGAGAGTTAAGACAGCACCTTTTATGATAATGATAGTAGAATCAGTGGTTTGGACATGTGAGAAGAATACTTGTAGAAGCCCTAATAAGAATAGTAGATCAAATGACGGGTAGCTTATTAGTTAGATGTAGAAGGAGACCAAAAAAAAAATTATAGAGGAAAATATTAGAAGAGATTCGAAAGTTAATGGCTTGAATGCAGACATGGTCCAAGACAAAACACTAAGGTCATTTGATTCATGTAGATTACCCCCACATAGTGAGAAAATGATTAGTTGTTGTATCGTAAATTTTACTGAATATTTGATTCAAATGTATGTTCGAAATACTAGTTCAATCTTCTAACATGTAGAATAACAAGATAAGATTTTTGAGTTACAGGTTAAGCTTTAATACCTTAGGTTTAGCAATGATCCAATTATTACGAATAATATTGAATTTAATTTTTCAAACATGTTGCCATTTTGTCATTAAACTCCAAACATGCTCACTACATTAAATATTTTTTTTATCATCTTAGTAATTTATCCAATTCTTATTCACCTATGCATGGCATGGGCTCCCTCCCCCTAGTAGAAAATAATAGAGATAGAAGGAGATAGAAGATACTCCTAATCAGATGAGAGAGAGAAAGCTTAAGAGAGGGGAGAAGAGACTTGACATCATAATTTTTTTATGCCTCCCTCGATCCCCTTTACCCTATTTATAATAACTAAGTTTGATATCACTAATTGGCTTATTTGAGCCTTTATAATAGACTTAGACATGTTACATGCTCTAAGGACACTAGTTAGCTTAAAAAAAATGTTAGATACATCTATTTTAAAAATGTGTATATCTATATTGTTGAATATAAAGCGATGACAAGGAGCCTAAAACTGGAAAAATTTAAACCAACATGTTAAATGAGAAATGCAGACACTATATCTTAACTCAAAATCTTAAAACAATGGGTTTATGAGCCCTTCCAAATATATTCTTCACTCTTAGTCCATCATTTATTGACGTGAGATGTTGCATTTACACTTGAAATACAATATATGTGACCAACTTTTAATGTAAGCGTGAAATACACAAAATCAAATAAATTTTATTATCCCTTTTGTTTAGAAAAAGATAGACCGGTCGGACATTATGTCCTTTAAAGAGAGTCGAGTACGGC
The DNA here is from genome assembly GCA_003254905.1 of Nissolia schottii. Classification (NCBI taxonomy): domain Eukaryota; kingdom Viridiplantae; phylum Streptophyta; class Magnoliopsida; order Fabales; family Fabaceae; genus Nissolia; species Nissolia schottii. The sequence continues at coordinate 396,972 of QANU01033113.1, forward strand.
TCCAAGCGCTTAGTGTAATGTAGGATTAACCACTAGGCTCTCTGGGATCAACCACAAATTTTATTATCCCTACCAAAAAGAAAAAAGAATTTTATTATAATTAAGTGATAAATAGTAGGAATTCTTCTGAAGAATCTCAACCATACTACAAACATATGCTTTTCTTACAAACATATGCTTTTCTTGTAGTGAAAAGTAATTTATATCTAGCATTTTTTAGTATTTTATTTTATGAAACTCGGGCTTTAATGAAGGATTTGGTTGGAGTTGGAGTTTTAAACAACGACTTGAGACCACGCAACATGATAGAGGGGGATCACTCCCAAAAGAAAGAAAGAACACCACTCCTAGAAATATATAACTATCTTCACACCTAAGAACAACAAACTAAGCTTACACCAAATTGGCCACAAAATGCGGTTGAAGTAATAATTAATCCACCGAGTTGTGTGTTTTTATGTTTTCAAAAGTGATTAAAGCATCATTGCCGGGTTTTCTTCCTTGATTTTAATCTTTTGTTGTTCCAAAACCTTAATGATTGGAGCAATTGCACATGCTTGTGCTTTAACGTTAATAATTATTATTTTAAATCGAACAAACACAATAGTTGGTTTAAAATTAGTCTGATTTGCTTGTATTTGATTTCTTAATAGTGAAAGAGAAGTACATTTAAAGTTAGTGCATCAAAGCCGAAAGAGAGCAATTAAGGCATACGAGGAGAAAATAAAATAAGTATAAAAAAAAATGGCAGCTTGTAAGTTACACTATGTAACTTGTGGTGAATGATATAGCAACTAAAACAAGTTTAGTCTATGGTGCACTACAAATATTTTTGTGTGTCTCTTTTACCCTTTCTTTCTTTTCCCTTCCCTCTCTCCCTCCATCCATTCCTCCCCTCACTTTCTCAGCCCCTCTCATTTTCCTATTTCCTCCATCTTTAAAGATGCAAATGGCAAGTGAAACAAATCTTTCGTTTTCTTAATGATAAAATGGATTTTTTTTTTTTAATTGAAAATGATTGGATTTTGTAACAGAAGAAAAAGCAAAGAGAATGAAGGAGGGCATGTGTGGTGGCGGTTTTAGAGGAAGAAGAGAGAGCTAGCTCAACCACTCAACCAACCATAACCTCCGGTTTGTGTCACTGTTGCTGCCATGGTGGAAGGGGAAAAGTGTAGCTTGCCAGAAGTTCATCCTGTTGCCCTCGCACCCAACACAACACCAATCAGCCACCTCACCACCAAATCTGTTTGTCGCGAGCTCAACCACTCCAACCTCCAAATCTATTAGTTGCGACTTGACCACCTCCACCATGAGATCTATCGCCAGCTCCACCACCATATGGAAAGATGAGCCTTTTGATTTAAAAGGTTTGTGTTTGTTGAGTTTTGTGTAGGGGTTGCAGTTGTCGCAGGGTTGGGGTGGGGACATAGTTAGGATTTTGAGGATGCATGGGGATAACATTAATGATGTATTTAGCCACACTTTTAGATAAAGCGTTTAATCACATTTAAAAAAGGTACTTAAGTATAATTGGACTACTATACACCTCCAAGTGTATTATTCACCACAAATTACTATGTGTAACTAGTCCTTGCTGAGTTAGGGACCAAAATGGTCCATGCAATTTTTTAATAAAAATAAACATAAAAAATTACATTTTTCACCCTTCTCTTATTTATTTTCCCTAAGCATCCTCTCTTCCCCCTCTTGTATTGACTCTCTCTACTCTGCCCTCCTCTCGGCCCAACGCTGCTTACACGTCCTTCGCCCACCAGTGCCTGATAACTCTCCAATTAGAGTTACCATTTGCTTGGTTTGCATATAAATTTAGGACCAATTCATGCATTTTATAGAAGCATCAAGAGAAGAAATGGTAAAAAAGGACCAAGTTGGTGCACAAAAAAATTGGACCAAACTTAATTCACTTTGACTCTATCACTAAATTTACACTTTGATAATGGAAGAATTTCGACTCGCATTCAATAGGAAAGTTATAGAGTTACCTCTTAGCTTTAAATAGAGACTTGAATCACGTAAAATGAGTATCCGTGAAAAAGTTATGGATTTTTTTCCTACTTCAATACAGTGCTGAAATTATAAAACGTGATTTTGGATTATTTTACCCACTTTGGGAGCATTTTCTATAAATATAACATCAATGAACACCCACAAGAGGCCCACATATTCCATTACCACTTGTTTGAGAGCTAAAATTGGGAATTTTGGGAGAGATAAAAACCCTAGGAAAGCTAAGACCAAGGATTGAAGAGATTTAACTCAACAATTTCTTGTTCAAGCATCTTCATGTATCAATCTTCTTCTTCCATTTCTCTACCTTTTCATTTGAAGTTCTTGTATTTATGAGTCACTATACCATTTTATGCCTAGGGCACGAAGTAATTTTAACATGAGATTTTAATCTAATTTGAGGTTATTCATCATTTTTGTGTTTGTTTATGTGATTGGTTCTATTTCTAATGGTTTTGAATGATTGACCATCATTTGAATGATTTATGTCTAATAGGTTTTTGAGAAAATAGCTCTTAGAGAAAGATTATGGTTCCTGTCACCATAAGTCAGGTGATTGTCAGAGATAAAATTTCCAGCTTATTCAACCAAAATTAAAGTTCATTGAACATTGAAAGAGTATTGTTAGAGTAATTAATTATAAGAAATTGAATTATCACTCTAATACATTAGAAATTCATTTTGCTCGAGAGAGGTTAGCGAGTGTTTTAGGAACTTTGATTGATAAACAAACATTTAGATGTGATTAACCAATGATTAATGATATGGATTGTTAAAATGAAGTCATTACCCTGGTGCTTCCTCACTCATTTTTTCCTCTCAAAATCATTTCAGTGCGACTTGCCTTTATTGTTGATTTAGTTTACCTTCATTAATTGCTTTTAGTTAATTCTAAATTGCTTGATCACAAATTGGTAGTCCAAATAACTTGTCGCTTGATTAAACTGGAACTTGACAAAATCTTTGTAGGTATGACACTCTTCTTTTCACTTTTTATTACTTGATGTGACCCATATACTTGCCAGTGTGTCCTCTTTCCTTAATACACTTTAAGGAATCACTCAATCAGCCCTGCTCCTGTGTCCTCTAACCACTGCCGTTGCTACTGCGTCCTCCACTGTCACCGCCGACCTCCATGCTGTCATCGCTTAGGTTGTCGTCTTCTCATCTCTTCTCTCAGAGCTCTTCTCTTCTCTTTTTCTCTCCCAATTCTACTTCTCTTAAATCTCAGACCGCTTCTCTTTCTTCTTATCTTCTCTTCTCAACTCCTTCTCTGTGTGACCCACACGACCTACACCCAAATCCGCTCGATCTGCACGACCAACATCCAGATCTGCGTAACCTATGCTCATATCCACGCAACCGCTACCTAGATACACGCAACTCAAAGTATTTCAAGCCACTGCCAAATCACCTTGACTTGCGCAACTGCGATATCATGAGCGTGTGCGCCTCCCTCCATCTATCATCATACCCCTTTTTTTGTAGAAACTTAAGTTTTTTGTTGTGATGTAAAATTTAGTATCGTAAATATTTAATATTGACAGTGTAAATTATTTTTTTTATTGTTGGGAGTTTTGGTCTGGTAAATATTGGAACAATACAAGTTTGTTCAAGCTTTTTTTTTTCCAATATATATATATATATATATATATATTTGATAAAGATTATGGATAACTAGTTCTTATGTTGGATAAACTTTTAATTTGAATTGTGATTGTGATTCTATTAAGTAAAATTGCATTCTAGTGATATGATGGTATAACTAATAAATCAACCATTAATGAGAACTAAACTTTTCAAGAACACCAAAAACAACCATCAATTTGCATAACTCCTTACACAAGTAATTTAAATCAATTGTTTAAAGTTCTATTTGAAACCAAAATCCACAAACAAAAATCTTCCAATCTTATTGTTCCAGATTAACTAAAGTTCTTCCTTAGGAGACAACCTAAGTTAACCCCTGCACTACCCTTTAATATGGGAAAAACTTAGTTTTATAAATTCAATTTGACACCACATTAAAATCAAACGATGTTTTGGTGCGGCTTGCATAGGGTCCCAAATGTCTACATGAATCAATTGAAATGGCTTATTAGTGACAAAAGTGCTAATTGAAAGGGGTAACTTTCTTTGTTTTGCAAAACGGAAAGTTTCATAACCAACAAATTTATTGAAACAAATGGTAGGATTACATGAATGTACAATATGATGCTTGTCTTCTAACAAGTGCCCTAATAAAAAATAGTAAAGATCAAAATTTCAAGCTTTTATCACATTGTAGCAGGCCACGAATTTTGGATTTCATGCTCAACTTATGCATAAATAAAATAAAATGGTCCCATGCCTTTCTAAAATAGTTTTCATGAGTTCTAAAATATTTTTGTAAATATTTTCCATAAATAAAAGACAAAATAATTTCTAAGACATAATTAACTAATCATAAAAAAGCTAACTAAAATTCTAAAACATGTTAAAAACATTTCATAAAAATAATACTAATGACATATGCTCCACTCACTTGGAAATGGCTGACAACTAAGGAGTACTAACACTGAGAGCTCTTGACACCCTACGTGATGGCACTACTTCCGCACAGACAAAAGAAAAAAAAACTAGAGCTGAGAGAAAGTTCACAATCAAAGCACACCCTTCAAAGCTCTCTAAGTGAATTAGCAAGTAAAAACATTCAAGAGAGGCTTCTATTTACAAGGAAAAATTGATTTGCTAACCAAGTCACTTTTGTCAAGCATTCTACGAGCGTTGCAGTGCTCAACTTCATCATGCCACTGTAACGTGCTGGGACCGCTGCGGCCCGTTATTTCCTTTTTTTTTCCTATGAGATGTTACACTAGTTGAAGGGAGAATTAGGAAATGATATATATATATATATATATATATATATATATATATATATATATATATCGTTTACTAAGTACGACTGTTAAGGCCTCGAGGTGTTGGGAACATGGCGCAAGGAAAAACAGATATCTATGTCGAGTTGTGGATGCAAAAGCTCGTGTATGCTTCCGGGTTGTAGATAGGTATGTGGGAAAAGGTCTTGTTGTTAGAGAGATTGGTTCTTGGCTGGTCTTCGAAGTTGGATCGTAATTCAATCAAACTAGTGCAGCTACACGTGTTCATTGGTTGGGACATTTTGAATTAGGTGGCGCAAATGAATGTCACTAATTCAGGTTGTGTGTAGTTGGTACAGGTATAAGGGCCAATGGTTACTTGTTTGTAGTATTAGCAAACAAGGGTCTTCGTGGTGATTCTTTATGAAGGCTGCTAATCTTGAAATTGGTGTTAATTAAGGTGAAGTCGTGATGAATTTCCTAAGTGGAAAACATTTGCCAAGGTCGAGATTTGTTGGTATTTTTGGCTCATGTAAAAATTTCTTAATTAGGAAATTATTGATTTTATTTTATTACTTACTACTTGGTGAACAAGTTTGCTTGGAGACTAAGTTTACTTTGTGGGCAAATATAGAAACTTGGTGGCCAAGGATTAAGTGGTTATAAATAAGATCAAGGCCAAGGGCGAAGGACATACACACAAGTAGCATTTCGGTGTGCTATGGTCACAACCATTGGCACTGCCACTGTCGAGGTCACAACCAACATGCAAGGGCCCTCACCACCGCCACCTCGCCTGCAACACCCAAATTAATCATGTCTTGAAGCCAAGCAAGTTCAATGCTAAAGACCCAAGTATAAACACATATTTATCCACAGCATTGATGGCCCAATCTCCAATATTTGTGCTGCGAAACCAACCCTCTCTCTACTTCAAAGAAACCTGTAATACTAAGATCTTATATTGTCAATACATGTTTCTGGCTACTTGGGTGTTGCATAAAAATGCTAATACTTAATTGAGTTTTATTATCTTTTTTTCTCCACAGCAAACCATGAAGAGAGTCAATAGCATAGATGTTTGTGAACAAATATACTTAAAATTGGAGGCATTAAACACTTCTACAACATCCAAAATTGAATAATTTGGGGTAGGGAGTTGATTATTGATCAGAAATAAAAAAAATTAAAAAAAAAAAACCAATAATAGTAATTTGTTACTGTTACCTTGCCAGTGTATGTGATGCTCTCAAGCTGGTAGTGTGTGCTTCAAGACATGATTAATTTGGAATGTGTGTTTGGAATATGATTTGGTCAAAGAGGATTGCGGTGGGCTGGTGCTGGTGGGGTAGGGTGGTGATGGCGCCTGCATGTTGGCTGTGGCCACAATAGTGACGGCGCTGGTAATTGTTACTGTGAGAGATGGTTGAAAGAAAAAAAGGTAAGTGGTTAAAAACACGTAAAGATAAAAGATTCTTTTATAATAATAAATCATATTTGTTGAAGTTCTTTTTTTTATATGTATATTTTTTATAAGGTATTGATATCTCTTTATATTTCAAACGGTCATAATTTTTAAAATAATAAATATTTAAAGTTAATGAAATATATGATTAATTCTTAACTATAAATAATTATAGGATATCAATATCCTTAAATTTAAAAGAGTAACAGAGTAATTCTCATTCCATTCGTTATACACCTCTACTAGTTGATCCAAAAGTCACAATGAACCATGTTAAGCCATTGTCATTGTGATTGTATACCGGAAAATATCTACCTGCTTTTGTTAAATATCTTCCGGCTGTAGCTTGAAACTAGAAAATATTGAATACTTTTTCCTTTGTGGTTTGCAAATCAATGGATAAGAGCAATTATCTAACTGTCAACACCGCACTTGTAGCAAATAACATAAGCTGCTCTGTCACGCCTCCTTAGAGAAAAAGCCTTATCCATTTCCCCCGATCCACCCCCAATACACGTTTACTTGCTACGTCACTCATCGATTGTTGCTTAATGAAAATGACAATAAAAAATAAGTAAGAGATATTAGCATAAAGCGAAAAAGTCCAATAATAATTTTGACTTACAATTAATTTCGTTGAAAAATGAGTTCTTATACACGCACACAACGCTTATTTGCAAGTGCTAGCCCAACCAATTGAGCAAATAAATAAATCAATAAATAATCAAACAAATGAGAAAATTGGGAATTGCAAATTTACAAGCCAGGCCTCATCTAGTCACATTCTGCGCACTCAGAAAAAACTAAAAGAAAAAAGCATGACATTGATATATGAAAAGGATAATTATAATAATTTATATACAACAACATAATAATTACCATCCGCGGAAAAAAGAAAGAAAGAAAAAAACAAACATATTTTGTAATGAGAACACAAAAAGAAGCAACGCCGCGCTGCCACTGACGCTAACCTCGCGCCATCAGCGCAGTGACCCCACCGGCGCAGCTTAGCCCAAACGGCGTGCACTCCTTTTATCCTAAAACGGCGACGTCTTGAACCGTGTCCATCGTGACGGGCTTGGACGGAGCAGCTGCGGCGGCAACGTACCGTTTCGAGAAACTCCGAAAAAACCCGTCAGAACTTTCGTCGTCGAAATCCCCGTTTTGCCCCGGGCCCTCGTCGAAGTTCAGCGCGTAACTCAAGGGGTCGTACTGGTATTTCCCCTCGTGCCTGCAACCGCTGCGGTTCCTGTTGAACCTCCGAATGAACGTTTTCCAGCGCGGGCCCGCGGCGATCTCGGACCACTCGCGCACTTTCATGAAGCCACGCGCCCACCACCGGTCACCAGGGCTCCCGGTCACCTGAGAGTGGGAGTGGGAATCGGAGAAGGACGTGGATCGCACGCGCTCCCACCAGGCGAAGCCGACGCTGGCGGAGCGAAGGGAACCGAAGCAGCAGAAGCTGCATCGCGCGTTGGATATGAGAGAGTTCGACCTCTCTTCGCCGGTTCCGGTGGACTCAACCTCGTTGGACATATCACAAAAAAAACAAAACACTTGAACTCACTTCAACTCAAAAAATTGGGTTTAAGGTGCATAGTGCGTGGCATAGGGTCTTGGCTATTTATATTGCATATGTGCTGTGTAACGGGGGGGATAGCTAACTCATCAATCATGCCGTGGTCATTGACTTAGTCAGCAACCCACTAATACAACTGTGATCTTATTACTTTATGAATGACGTTACGCCATTATTGCGATTGATTATTTTAACTTTTTTTCTTGGTGAGGGCATTTAGGTATTTTCATTGTGGTGGGTAAGCCTAGAGTTTTTAGGAGCCGTTGAACACCGAAGAGTTTCTGTTTCTAGATATTGTTGTTGATAGAGAGTATAGTAGAGTAGTACTGTGCTGCGCTGGTAGATTGATGAGGTGTCATAGTCATACATGAGATATGCCTTTTCACATCTGGGCTGGGCTGGGCTGGGCTAGTAGGTTGGTGGTGCGGCTGGTGCCTTTTCCCATTTTATTTATTTATTTATTTTTACTTTATGTTTGTTATTTATGCTGTACCAGGGAATCTAAAGGAAAGTGGAAATATTGACGGAGGAGGGTCAACCGACTTTGGATATTTTATTTCATGAAAAAAGAAAAAAAAAATAGTGATGTTATGTGTATAATAAAAATATATATATACCCAATTCTACACTAATATTATAAATGTGTGAATAAATATTATAAATATTGATGGACAAGCATTTTTTACCTGCATAAGTAAAATAAAATATGGCTTTTAACGTATTGAATGTTGAAAAGTAATTGTCGCACAATTTTTCTTGCCTTCACTCACATTTTAAAATGTGTGCGTTCACAATATTTTATAAACAAACATTACAAAATATATGAACAGATATTACATAATAAATCTAAACAATTGGTGGGTAAGGGATTTCTAAATTCTTGTTTGTGTCACTATTAACTATCTCATGGGTTGCCATGTCTGGATTTTGGAAGGGCTCTATGTTTTTAAGACCTTGTGGGTAGGGACGGAGGCACAAATTGAACATGGAGGGCGAAAAAAAAATATATTATCAAATAAATATCATAAATATATATATATATATATATATTAATATTAATATGTGGAAAGATAAATCATTTTAATTGAGAAAAGATAAATATAAATTTATCATAAATTTGTTGTTGTTGAATATTTGATATGTTGAATGAATGATTTAATGCAATGTTTTATGATTATGTTAGAAACAAGAGTGATTCAATTCATAAGTTCATAACACATGAGATAGTTAGAACTATATTGGAATGTGTTGATTTGATTGCTTGATGTCATCTTTTTACTATATCATTAGAACTATACAAAAATTCAAGTTTAAATTCAATGGTTTCTTTGTATTGTATTTTTAAAAATATAATAAAAATCAAAATGTGCATTGAGTGAAAGTAGAACTCAAGGGCCAAGAGGCAAAACAAGTCACTAGGCTATCAAGCCTTTCTATTTTAATTATGCATTAGTGTGTGTGTCTGTGTATGTGTGTGCGTGTAGTAATTTTGGAAATTCACGGGGGGCACAATCCCTACAGACCCCCCTCAAATTTGTCCCTGCTTTTAGGGTCCATTTTGCTTTTTCGCTCCTTTATTTTGGAGGATTATAGATAAGTAGTGCTATTAGTTAGTTCCTCTCTTGAATTTTAAAAAAAAAAACTTTTATCATTAGAGGATGTTTGACACTGTTAAATATAATATAATTGTAAATTATAGATTTAATTGATTTGATTTAATTGATTTGATTGTAATTTGTTTTTGGCCATTGTGTTTTGGCCTTTAGGTTTCAGCCTATTAATAGGCTTAACTTCTCATGTAAATGACACACTGAAATATACAGGCATTCATGTATTACTCTCTCCCTAGAACCTCGTGCTCGGCTTTGTTGCTTTCTTGGCTATGGGACAGAACACAAAGGGTATCGTTGTTGGGATCCCATCTCTCAACGCATTCGTATCTCCCGTCACGTTATCTTTTGGGAACACCATATGTTCTCATCTTTATCTTCCTTCAAGTCTGTTCCCACCACCACAAGTTCTTTCTTTACTAACTCCTCTGTTGACATTTTTCCTAGCGACTCTGATGCAGATTCTTCTCCTGAGCTCATAGTGCCTTCTGATGTTTCAACCTCTCCTCCTAATCTTATCCCGAACGTAGATCCTGCACAACATTCTCATGATTCTTTGGATCGTCCAGCCAGGGTAAGAAATCCACCTTTATATCTCCGTGATTATCATTGTTTTTCTACTATGCTTCACTTACATGAACTGCAGTCCTATAAAGAAGCATCCACATATCCTCTTTGGTTGATCAGCCTTCTAGCAAGATGCTTGTGGGATGCAAATGGGTGTACCAGATCAAGACCCACTCCGATGGCTCTGTTGAACGATACAAAACTCGATTGGTTACTAAGGGATTTACTCAAGAGTATGGCATTGACTATGAGGAGACATTTGCCCCTGTTGCTCGCATCACCTCTGTACGTGCTCTCCTAGCAATTGCGACCGCTCAAAAATGGACTCTTAGCCAAATGGATGTGAAAAATGCCTTCCTTAATGGTGACTTAAAGGAAGAGGTTTATATGAAACCTCCTCAAGGCTACACTTGTCCACCAAACAAGGTTTGTCTTCTTCATAAGGCCTTATATGGTCTTAAGCAGGCTCCTCGTGCTTGGTTTGCCAAATTCAGTTCTACTGTTAGTCAACTTGGGTTCACTTCCAGTTCACACGACTCTACTCTCTTCATCCGACGAACAAATCAAGGCTATGTATTACTATTACTTTATGTTGATGACATGATCATTACTGGAGATGACATCTCAAGCATCACTGATCTTAAAGCATCTCTAAGCTGCCATTTTGAAATGAAGGATCTTGGTCCTCTCAGTTATTTTCTAGGTCTTGAAGTTCTTTCCTCTACTGATGGTATCTGTCTATCTCAGGCCAAGTATGCATCTGATCTTATTGCTCGAGCTGGTCTCACAGATAGTCGCACAGAATCCACTCCTTTGGAACCTAATATTCGCTTTACACCTATGGATGGAACTGCACTCGATAATCCCACCCTATACAGAAAGCTTGTTGGCAGCTTGATCTATCTAATAGTTACTCGCCCTGACATTTCATATACAGTACACTTGGTTAGTCAATTTATGACCGCCCCACGATCTACTCATTATGCTGCAGTTCTTCGCATTCTCCGCTATGTCAAAGGAACACTGTTTCATGGGCTCCATTTCTCTAACCACTCTTCATTAACCCTCCGCGCCTACTCTGATGCTGATTGGGGTGGTGATCCTACTGATCGTCGTTCTACCACAGGCTATTGCATCTTCCTTGGTGACTCCCTTATCTCATGGCGAAGCAAGCAAGAAACAAACATTGACTGCCCGTTTTAGTACTGAGGCTGAATATCGAGCTCTTGCCGACACTACTTCTGAGCTCCTTTGGTTACGTTGGCTCCTTGATGATCTGGGCATCTCTCAATCCTCTGCCACTGACCTATATTGTGACAATCGAAGTGCCATTCAAATTGCTCATAATGATGTCTTTCATGAACGTACCAAACACATTGAGATTGATTGTCACTTCATTCGTCAACACATTTTGCGTAGTGCCCTTCGCCTCATTTCAATCGGGACTCTTGACCAACCCGCTGACATATTCATGAAAGCACATCATCCTGGTCGCTTCAACACTTTGGTCTCCAAACTCAAGTTGGTTTCATCAAAGACTACTTGAGTTTGAGGGGGGATGTTAAATATAATATAATTGTAAATTATAGATTTAATTGATTTGATTGTAATTTGTTTTTGTCCATTGTGTTTTGGCCGTTAGGTTTCAGCCTATTAATAGACTTAACTTCTCATGTAAATGACACACTGAAATATACAGACATTCATGTATTACTCTCTCCCTATTTTCTACTGACACATTGTTTATCAAGATTACTGGTAATCTGAATAATGTTACATTGCAATGTTTGGTATGCACAGGTAATGTAACTGACGATTTATATTACCATATTTGGTATATCAAAAGGATTGTCAGGTAAATGTATTTTATCATAATGCCCTTTAAATAATAAATAAAATAATAAAAAATTAAATAAATAAAAAAATAATCATAATAACAATAGAATAATATAAAAATAATAAAAATTAGTTGGTGTATTGCGATGGTGGTGGTAGTCGTAAAGGCGATAATAATGATGGTGGTGGCAATGGTGGTGATGGGTAGTGGTAATCGTGGTAGTGGTGGTGGTGGTGGTAGAAATAAGGGGTTGTGGTGGCGATGACAACAATTATGGTAGTGAAGGTGGGTCATGGTAAAGGTGTCATTAATGAATGTAGTGGCGATGGCGACAATTATGATAGTGGTAGTAGAGGTCATGGTGGTGGGTAGTGGAAGTAGTGGTGGTGGTTGTGGCGATGACAATGATGATGGTGGTGGTGATGATGGTGACAACGGTGGTGGTGGTGGTGATGATGGTGACAACGGTGGTGGGTAATGGTAGTGGTGGTGGTTGTGACGACGATAATGGTGGTGGTGTTGGTGGCAACAACGATGGTGATGGAGATGCAATGGTGGTGATTGGTATATATGTTGGCGGCAACAGTGGTGGTTGGAATGGTAGGTAGTGGTGGTGGTTATGGCGACAACAATGGTGATAGTGGTGGTGGCGACAATGGTGGTGGTATGTGGTGGCGAGGTTGAAGTGATGTGGTGGTTATAGTAGTGACATTGGTGGTGGTGGCGACGTGGTGGTATTGGGTGGTATATGTTGGTGACAGTGAGAGTGGTGGTGGGAGTGGTAGTGGTGGCAGTGGTTGTGGGTGGTGGTGGTGGTGGCTCATGGAGGGAGAAAGGGAGTTGTTTATGTTAAGGATATTTTTGTCAAAATAAACGTTGAAGGATTATCTGAAAAATGGTATTCCAGATAGATACCTCTCATGGGGGTAATCCATATTACTAGCAATGTTGCATAACTAAACATGTCAATATGGATTGTCAAGTAATTTAATTACAAGATTACCAATAATCTATCCACAATACCTCATATCAATCGCCTCCTTAGGTACTAGCCTCCACACATCCTCACCCACCACTTGGCGTTACAATGCATTATAAAATTTTATTCATCAAATGAAGAGCCTATTTAAATACTAGGATTTCTTACTTTTTTTTGAAAAAAAAAACCTTTTTATAAGTGAAAGGTTAAATATGCATGTTTGTTTGGAAAGGTGAAGGTTATGGTGCACGCCACTTTTTTGTTGGCATCTGATGCACACCATCATTTTGTGCAAAAAAAAACATCAGCATGTTTACCACTTTTGTCATTGCACGTCATTTAATTACCATTTCTAAAATTTGCAACCATGCCCTCAGTGATAAATGCAGCATGGCATTCAGCCATTCAGTGGTTCCCATTTCCCACATATAAAAAATAAAAATAAATTTAAAAAAATAAAAAAAACATTTCACACAAGTGAAAATAGAGTAAATGGCTTGATGATTTGAGATTATAAATTGAAGTTCATGCATACAAATCATGTATTCTCATCAAACTAGAATGGCTAGATTATTGTGTATCCGTTGTAACACACAGTATCCTTCTTTCAAAGGTAATTCTAAAAGCCAAACAGATAACATCCAATTTGCTCCCACCAACCAATCAAAACCAATCACTCTAATCCCACCAATTATCAATTTCTATACCCCCAAAATCCGCCATATCCTCTACGATCAAAACTAAAAAGGTTTCAAAACTATATCACTGAACATCTTAAGCTTTAAACAACTACTAAAAAGACCATAATCGCTATGTCCCTATCCTATGCTGGTGCTAGGACAGCTAAACTGTGCATTTCAGACAATATTCTCAAAACAAACTTCTGCATTTTCAGAAGGGGCTTCTGCGGAAGAAGTCAATGTAGGCCCCGAAGCAGTGGCGAGAGATTTGAGTAGCATCACCACGTCCTCAGTATCGTCGAGGTAGTACCTAGCCTTGCTTGGTTTTTGCCCTACGGTGCATGCGAAGATTTCCGGCGCCAGAGCGGAATCTTCACAATAAGCTTTGCTTAATATGCTCTCGAACATGTCCTCGTCGGACCGGTCATCCCCGATGCACAGCACAAAATCCGGCAATTTCCCATTACTGGCCAGTGTAGACATAACGTCCTGCGCAACCGAACCTTTGGTAATTCCCTGTAATGTTAAAATTGTTAATTTAGCCGATATTATCTTTTGAGAACGAAAGATAATAGGGTAGAGAGGTGAAGAGATAGGTATATATAAATTACCTGAAGCATGACTTCAACAATGTGCTGGCCCTTCTTAACAACTACAGGCTCATTTGCGAGCACACTTTCGAGGTGATCCAAAAGCTCGATGGCTTGCCAAGATCCAAAATCGGGATCGGCGTCGTAATGATGCCATACCAAGGCGCTCTCTTTGGTCTCTATGTAGGAGCCGTCTGTGGCCTCGGTGTATGATCTCATCACAGGTTCGGCTATCCTTTTCCAAGCGAAATCTGTAGTTTCATGACTCATTTTCCAACTTGATTGGTTAGCCCACCTATGGAAAAGATCAAACAAAAGTATCATCAATTCAGAGAACTTGCTTGTACCATGGCAACCACTGTCATAAGAAGCAAAAACTCTCAAGCATGTAACGTGGACTTAAAATTTCATGATGTGGAACGTAGTAAGGAAAAAAAAAAAACCACTATCTACTCATTTCCTTCTTCCTTATCTTTCTTTCTAATCATTTTTAAGGGGAAAAATTTGAGCATGATTGAAATCATTCAGGGCATGCCATTGTGATTAGCAGATGAATTGCACACGACAAACTATAAAAACACTCACCTTATAAAATAACCATGCTCAGCTGCTATACCAAGATTCCCACACTGATCAAACCATTCACTCAACGATGTTTTTCCCCTGCCACTTACAATAAACACGGTGTTGTTGGGATCACTGCAAAGATCGTTCAGCATACATATGACTTCAGGGCTGGGGTCTTTAACAATGGAAGACTGAGATACAACTGTGCCATCATAATCCAAGAAGATTGCCCGGCAATTTGTCCTTTTGTATGCGGAGGCAATGTGGTCTATTGACAGCTTCCTGAAACTAGGAGAAAGGGACAAGACTCGAAAATTGAGGCCAAAGCCAATGCCCCAGCAACGTTTCCTAGAGTGATCCTTGCACGACATCACCAGATCGCGCTCAAAACTTTCGGCCCAGTAAGCCACATTATGAGAACTAACATATCGATAGTGCTTCTCATGCCGCAACTTTCTCTCTACTTCAGACATGCTGATAGCCAAATATAGAGCATCGGTTACAGAATTGATGTCCCACGGGTTTGCCCTGATTGCCCCACTAAGAGACGGGGAGCAACCTATAAACTCGGAAATAACAAGTGCACTTGTACGGGGAGAGTCGGCGGCAACATTCAAGGCTTCATCTATTCTAGGACTCCCCTGCCTACACACAATGTACTTGTATGGAACCAAGTTCATACCATCTCGCACTGCGTTGACGATGCAACAATCTGCCATAGCATAATAGGCCGCCTTCTCATAGAAAGGAACATGGCGATCGATGATGATGACAGGTTCATAATCTTCCAAACCAAACCTATCATTTATCCTTGCAGCAATAATATAGGCCTCCATCTTCGCTTCCTCAACATCTTTGCCAGCACTACTTGGAGGATTTAAAATTTGGACCAGCACTAATTCACCCTGCAGTCTCGGATATTGCTGCAGGAGTTGTTCTAAGGCCAAGAGCTTTAAACCTATACCTTTAAAGATATCCACATCGTCAACACCGACAATAAGCTTTTTCCCCTTAAATTGTTGGTAGATTTCTCTGGCTTTGTTAGCAGAAGAAGGGTGATCTAAGGCAGATTGCAGTCTCCCCATATGAATCCCAGCAGGCAATATTTTGATGTATATTGTCCGGCCGAAGTATTCAATCCCAATGTAACCCCTTTTGGATTTGTATTCCAAGCCAAGCATTCGACTGCAGCAGGATAGAAAATGCCGAGCATAATCAAATGTGTGAAAACCAATTAAATCTGCATTAAGCAGCGACTTCAAAATTTCCCCTCTGACCGGCAGAGTTCGATAAATTTCTGATGAAGGAAATGGACAATGTAGGAAAAAACCAAGCTTGATCCCACTATACCGCTTCCGCAGAAATGTCGGAAGAACCATAAGATGGTAATCATGAACCCACACATAATCTTCTTCCGGGTTGAGGACCTCCATGACCTTATCCGCAAATAACTTGTTAGCAGAAACATAAGCCTGCCACAGTGACCGATCAAAGCGATTGCTATAGCCCGGATACATGGGCAGCATGTAATGGAACAGAGGCCATAAATGTTGCTTGCAGAATCCATCATAGAACTGTTCCTCAAGGTCTAAAGAAAGAAATGTAGGCACACATTTGAAATCCTCCAGCAACTGATTAGAAACTTGCTCTTGCTCATTAGCATCAACATCAGCCTTCAAAGATCCCACATATACAACATCGACGTCAGAAGGGAGTCCATCCTTTAACTGCCAAAAAATCGAATCTTCGTCGTAACTAAAGCACCATTTGCCAGATGCCCTATCCTTCTTGGCATTGAGAGGAAGATAAGCTGCTACTATAATCATCTTGTGACGGCATTCTGACGGCGAAGTATCACCATCGCTTTGTTTTCCTTCTACATCAGAGATGACTCCTGGAACAGTCATAACTCGGGGAAGTGCTCTCGGAGTTAGAGGGGTATTTAAAATATCCCCCGACACCAAGTCCGACAAATTCATGTATGACCTTGCAACCATGTTTACTCCGATTCCCAGTTTTTGAGATTTAAAGGTAAAATGTCCGGAAGAATATCCACAACTAAAGTTATCTCAGACGAATGACCCCAAGAAAAGCAAGAACCTGCAAAGACAGAAGAGAAACAGTTATAACTAGACGACGCAGCAGAGCACAAGACACAAGTACATAACTATTTAAGACTCCACGATTATTCGGATAATCAATTACAGCTTTCAGTAAATACGTTTCCCCCAGAGATTGATTGTTGAACTTGGTAAAGAGAAAGAAAAAAATTTTAACGCTGCACACTTCACGAGACAATCATTTGCCAATTAATGCTTACTACAGTTAACTTTGTCACAACACCATTGAATTCTACAAAGAAAATTTTACAATACGCATGTATGAACAAACAATCCAACAATATTCTGATCATCTATAATACAGCATGCTTGATGCAGAGTAGTTCAGTTACACATCGCCCAATTTTTTCAGTAGTTAGCAACCGTTTATATATAATGTAAGAGAGAAAACGCCAACATAGTTCCGTGGCACAAATTAGAAGAATCAAATTGTTTTATGTAATACTTTGTTCAAACTGCTTTCCAACATCAAACCCAAAGAAAGAAAAACAAGGCTAGATCACTATTATCACTGAATATTATGATTATGATCGTCCCAATGATAAATTTTCTACTAAGGGTGTGTTTGTGAGTTTTGTTTTGAAGGGCAAGGAAAGGAAAGGTTTTGAAGGGCTTAATCATGGTTTTGACGCATCAAAATCATAACCTAGCCTCCCAAAACCTTTCCTTTCCCTCCAAAACAAAACTCACAAACACACCCTAAAGCTCCCAATTTTCAAAATAAAACAATTTAAATTCTCTCATTCAAAGAAAAGAATATTTGAGAGAATCAAACCATGGGTTTGGTGGGTCCGAACAGAACTTTCAAATGATCCAATTCTATACACTTACAAGCAGATTCAATTGGAAACACATAATCATTAAACTAAAACAAGAGTATCAAAGAGAAAAATGCAAATAAGAAAAGCGACCCAATTCTTACCAAGATTTGGCTCAACCTGATGCACTTAATCTCTTGAATATCTCTGTGTACGAGATATTCGTATCAACTGGTTCTACACAAGCAAGTCAGATTCAATAAGAAACACAGAATCACAAACTTAAACGTAAGAAGCGATTCGCGATGAAAAAACATACAAGAAAAACCACAAGTATACTTATATCGGACTCAAATTCACGAACATCTTTTAATTATTACCCTTTCACACTATTCCTCTTTGCCTCTCATATGAAGCCTGTAAATGAGAAGGGGCTACACTCACCGATAGCTAGGAAAAAATCTGGCTTAGGAGTCATACCATATATAACATCTAACTACATAAATCAATTAAAAATATTCGGAAAAGAAATTTACTCGCTTTTCTTAGATTGGCAGGTAAATAAATTCTCAGTTACGCTTTACCAAAATAAATCAGAACATGAAAGCACAGCTGCATAGAAAGCGTACTCGATAAATACCAATATAAAAACCAGGAAAATTGTTTCAATAAAAATGCAGGAAAATTGAACTGGAAACACGTAATCACAAAACTAAAACAGAAAGATATTAAAGATCAAAATGCATATAAGAAAACCAGACACGTTTACCAAGATTTAACTCAAACTCGTGCAGCTAACCTCACGAATATCTCTTTATACCAGATCTTTGAATCATCCAACTCAATACTAGCACAGTAAGATTTGATCAGAAACACAGACTCAAGAAAACAAGAAGCGATTTGCAATCAAAAAGAATATAAGAAAATTCCACAGTGCATAGAAGATTGGACTAAAACTCATGAACTCTCTTCTCAAATACTAGCCTTTCACACCATTCACCAGTGCCTATCATATGAAGCCCGTGAACGAGAAGGCGTTACTGTCAACGACAGCTAGGCAATACAGCCTAGCAGAACCGGCCAAATACTAAACCACGTTGATTCACGTTCCTATGTATATCGGTTAAAAATTCAGCATAACCATTTGTTTTTTTTTTTTTTTGGGTATGGAAACTGAATAAGTTCATGGAATCCATGTAAGTAACGTGGAAGCACACATGTATTACTACTCCTAAGATGCACGCATCTAAGCAAATCGCGCATGAGGCTTTGTTTTTTACTGCGCAAAAGACACAATACTCAATGTTGCACTCCCTTTTTATGTTTCAGTTTTTGAAACTCTCAATAGTTCCATTTACGTATCGTCATTACACGCACAAAGCCTAGCATACCAACCCCGAGTACCTCCTTCCAACCTCAGCAATTTGTAGCATTATGACACCCATGTGCCATGCATGTTGCAACACATTCTGGTTTTAGACTTTCCATTTCTCTATAAGCAAAGATAATTTCTCCCCAAAACCAACAGCCCCAAAGGCAAAGAAGAAGTAACATAAGGGTATGTTTGGATTGGTGCCAAGTAAGGGAATCGTAATTTCCATAAAATGCGTGTTTGGTAGTTCTTTTTGTGAGGGAATGGAAAATGGCCAAGGAAGGAGTGGAAGTCCCCTGCTTGCAATTGAGCTCCTCATATATTTGTTCTCTCCAAACATAATTGAATTACTAATTTACCATTATGAAAATTCAAACTCGCTATTACTCGTACTATATAACAGGGCGAAAATGGGAAACAAAATTCACATTCTTTCCTTTCCATTCCCTAATATTGTAACTACCAAACAAGGTCGAAAGGGCTCTCGTCCCTTTCTTCGTTAAACTCCCAAACAACAGAGTGGCATGCCAGTATCCGTTCCATTCTTCACATCTCCATTAGGTCCAATTATATGACCTCTCCTTTTCATGTCTTTCAAACAAACATTAAACATCCCCCCCCCCCAAAAAAAAAACCACCACCCCAAGACCCAAATAGCATGCATTTACCTGAAAAAGCCTTAGAAAAAACAGTTGGATTGCTGCGTTACCCTTAGAAAAACATAAACCCGTTATTACTCATACCATATAACAGGGCAAAATTGGAAAACACAATTTACACGCTTTTCTTTTACATTCCCTAATCGTGTAACTACCAAACAAGGTAGAGTGGCACGTCTGTATCCATTACATGACCCCCCCCTCATTTCCATTGCTCCAAAATCTTCCAGGCAAACAGTAAACGCCCCCCAAGACCCAAATAGCAAAAGAAAGGCAGAGAATTGCATGCATTTACCTGCAAAAAGCCTCAGAACTGATCCAAACAGCAGAAGATTAACACCAAGTGACTGCACAGAAAATTCAATCAACCTGCTTAGAAACACACAAGAACGATACAGAGAAAGATAAAGGAAACAAAATCAGATATCAAAAACTAAAGTCGGAAGCAAAGAGCTTGATTATGTGGGAGAAGACAATTCAAAGTTTCAAACCAGAAAAGCAATACAAGTCAATGAAATCTAAAATGAGTCAATTAACATTCTTTACCTTCTTATTTCTCTGCCTCAATAACCAAACAACACCCCCTCTATGAACAGAAACTGAAGGAAGAATCAATGATGAGAATTGAGAATATACAGGTTGAGATTTGAGATATAAAAAATGAATAAAGGAATTAAATGGATTAATTTTAGAACTGAAAGAGAAAGAGAAAGAGAAAGAGAAAGAAAAGGGGTATGTGAGCTATGAACAGAAGCAGAACCAAGAATGAAAGAATTTTTCTGT
Organism: Nissolia schottii; assembly: GCA_003254905.1. Classification (NCBI taxonomy): domain Eukaryota; kingdom Viridiplantae; phylum Streptophyta; class Magnoliopsida; order Fabales; family Fabaceae; genus Nissolia; species Nissolia schottii. The sequence continues at coordinate 417,424 of QANU01033113.1, forward strand.
CAGCAATAGAAGGTTTGTGTTTTTTAGAAATACATGAAAATATGGGAAACAATTTAAGTGTGTTAGGTTGGAAGCTGGTGAGATTTGTGAGGTGTTGTTTTATGAGTTTAGAAACCGACTGAGTTTAAAAAAAATAAAAATAAATAAAGACAGACTAATAATAGTACTAATTGATAAATGATGGTAATTAAGGTGGGAATTGAAATAATAATGTTAGGGAATTTTGGTTCCATAGTTCCGTTTGGCCTTTGAATTTTTGTTAAACTGAACAAAGAGAGTGGATTTCGTTCAACAAAGGATGCCGGAGACACAGATTAAAATCGTGGAAAGTCAAAAAGGGCAAGCAAAGATACATGGATATCATATCATAGTAATCATATAATATTATTATATCTTTACATTAGTAGTAATTTTCCTAGACAGAGAAACCAATCAATCCTAGTTGGATTGCAAATCTAGTTGGTCCTTGACGTTGTAGTCCTCAAGACTGTGCTGACACAAATGCCCTAACTCATTTTCATTCATAAGTAATATTACATCATTTTTCACGGTTACAAATTATTTTTTTTGATAGTCAAAGGGGCAGAGCCCAAAAAAGAAACAACAAAAAACAAACTAGCCTCCACGAGGCCACACAATCTGAATCAAGTCATTCAGAAGAAGAGGACGAGTAGGTGCAGGCACTGTATCAAAGTAAGAAACCTCAAAGGAAGGAAGGCTATAACTTAGGTGAGCAAGGCAATCTACAACACGGTTGAATTCTCTGAAGACATGTTGAAGGTGCACCATCCAATTCTTTGACAACATGTCTCGAATGCGAGATATGATCAAGGCAGCAGGATGCAAATGGTTATGACAATTATGGATAAGCTTAATGGCACTCTGAGAATCACAGTCAACCCGCACTTGCTGGAAACCACCCCGCCAGGCAATATTAAGCACATGCAAAATGCTCCAAAGTTCAGCTATAGTAATGGATGTCAAACCCAATTTAGCCGAGAAACCTGTGACAAAACTCCCTGATTCATCTCTGATCAGACCCCCGCAGCCTGTACTACCAGAACTAAGCACAGATCCATCACAATTTGCTACCACCCACCCAGGTGAAGGAAAATGCCAACGGACCAGGTGATCCTCTGAGTTGGGAGAGGTACACGAAGAGTATATATGGGCCGGGGGAGAGTAATGTTTAAGCTTCAATCCAAAGGTGAACCAAAGGTCACCGGTACTAGGGGAGGAGTTATTAAAGATAAAATCATTTCGGACATACCAAAGAAAACGGAGGGCCAAGCCAAAAACTGAATGCCATTCCTGGTCACCGTACCAACCCAGATGATGGCCTTGCTTTAAATTTTTTGATAGCCATGTTTGAAGGGATGCTCCGAAAAAATTAAGCCAGCGAGTGCGATGCAATAATCTCTTCCAAAACCTCGAAACTACCTCACAATCACGAAGTGCATGTAGAATGGTCTCCGTAGTGTGATTAGAGCATCGAGGACAAGAGCTATCCAAAGAGAGATAGCGAACAACCCGATTCGTATTTGTCAGTAACGCTTCTCTAGACACCAGATAAAGAAAGACTTTAACCCGCTCCACTCCCTTCCACTTCCAAATAAGCTTGAAAAGGGGATCTCTGATGCGCGTAGAATCCTCACCCAATAAAATAGAATAAGTAGATTTAATAGAGAACGAGCCATCATGGCCAGGAGCCCAGGCAACATAATCGTCGCCGAGGCTAGGGGAAGGGGGATGGATTGCTATCATCAGATTACAGATATTGCCAGGAAGGATAGAGGAAATACGAGCCTGATCCCAATTGCCTTCATCATCCACAAAGTGGGCTATAGTGAGCTGGAGGTCAGATTGCAGTAGAGAAACTAAACTGTATGCCTCCAGAGGTGTATAACCAGGAATCCAATGATCTTTCCTAAATCTGATAGTGTTCCCATTACCTACTCGCCAAATGAGGTTATCATGGACATGCTGTCAGGCTTTCGTTATACCTTTCCACGCATTCGACTGGTTTGTCTTTGGCTTGACGTCAGGTATGGTAGCCTCCCCACATTTATATTTACTCCTCAAAACCTGAGCCCAAAGGGAATCCTTATTAGCAATAAGACCCCAACCAAGTTTTGCCAAGAAGGATATATTCGACAACCTAGCTTGACGGAGACCAAGCCCACCATCTATCTTCGGCCTACAGACAGAGTTCCAAGAGACCAAGCTAATCCGTCTACTACCTTCAATAGAACCCCAAAGGAAATTTCTAGCAGATCTATCAATGAAGTCACAGACTTTAACCGGGAGGAAACAAGTCTGCATAATATAAGAGGGGCTATCTTCAATCACAGACTTACAAAGCATCAACCTACCTGCCATAGAAAGAGAGGACACCTTCCATTTCGATCGACGTTGGCTAAGTTTATCGGTTAAGCTACTGAAAGTTTGATTAGTAACTCTTTTATGGAAAAGAGGAATGCCCAGGTACTTTCCAAGATCATGAGACAAGGAGAAACCCAAACTGTCTGCAATTTCCTTAGCTCTATTATGATTAACATTCCGGGAGAAAGAAACTTTAGTCTTCTCCATACTCACCTTCTATCCAGAGCTATTGCAAAACATCTGCAAACAATGATTAATGATGTCAACCTGATCCAAAGAAGCTTCTGCAAACAAGAAAAGGTCATCCGCAAAGCAAAGGTGTGATATTTTGGGACCTCCTCTACTAAGTGAGATAGGTTTGCACAAACCATCTTCCACTGCTGCCCATATAAGCTGAGAGAGTCTTTCAATGCAGATAACAAGCAGATAAGGAGATAAGGGATCTCCTTGACGGATACCCCGTGAAGGATGAAAGACTCCAGTGCGGTCTCCCTGCCAAAGAATGTCCATAGTTGAGGACGAGATACAATGCCAAATAATCTCAACCAGATCATTCTGAATGCCCATATCTCTGAGCGAGTTAATAATAAAATGTCAATTCAACCTATCATAGGCCTTTCCAGATCAATTTTGATGGCAAGAAAGCCAGTTTTACCTTTTTTATTTCTCATGCTGTGAATGATTTCTTGTGCAATGACAACATTATCTGCACCCATTCTTCCTGGAATGAAGCTACATTGATGAGGAGAAATAAGGCTTGGTTTGATAAAAAAAAAATTATTTTTTGTATTTGGTTTGACAATGTTCCTTTTTTTTAAAATGCATAAATTAATTTTTATTGTTTGGAAAAAAAACACCAACTTTATCCATTTTGAATTTGATTTCGGTCAATTTCATATTTCCCAAACTTTTTCAGACAATTTCATCTTTCTCAATTAAAAAATTCGGACATGTTAGTTTATTTCAGTAACGGTGGTTGATGATGTGGCAGTTAACGAAATGACGTGGCATGTTAACTACCACATCACCCCTTCCACTTAGGCAAGCAAGACACATGAACCCCCAACTTAGTCCCTCTCAATTTCAAAAAATTAGTCTTGTTGGTTCTTCTATTTTTTAAACTAAAAGTGTTTCTTGACGTGGCAATTAACGTGCTACACCGATCTGTTAACCGTTGGATTTTTTGAGTCATTTATTAGTAACATCTTTCAGATATAAAATATATAAAATATATGCAACATCATATAATAATAACACTAGTAGCCTAGTGGTTAAGGTGTCAGCCTCACACATGGAAAGATGTTTACGTGGAAGGGGGTGATGTGACAATTAACGAAACTATTAAATTTTTAATAGGCTTAACATAAATTAAATAAGGCACATGATTAAGGTGTCAGCCTCACATATGAAAAAATGCCTATGTGAAAGTGGGTGACGTGACGGTTAACAGAACGACGTGACATGTTAATCACCACGTCAGTAGCCACTGTTAGTCAAGCGAACAAAAAGACTAATGACCACTCTCAGTAGCCACTGCATTACCACTTGGACCAACCCCCATTGGTTATGTTTTGATGTCTTAATCAAGAGTAATTATTACTTTTCATGATTTTCATCTCAATCCGATCTCCAATTAAAATTATTATAAAGATATTAAACACATAATTACTGTATTAGTTGGCAACTACTATTTACAATCAAATCATATCATATCATACTTATATACTAGAACTAAATTACTATCATATATAGAATCAGTTCTAAATTTTTTTTATTTTAAAAATTATTTACTTTTCATTTTTTAATTTATTTATTTATTTAATTTTATTAATTAAAATATAAATCTAATATTAAATTACCGTATTAAATAAATGTATTCAATTTGAAACGTACTATCTTAAATTACATTCAAGACTAGTCAATATAAAAAAAAACGCATAAGACATATGTTAACATTACTTTTGATGATATACAAATTTTGGCATGTACTTTTATATACTAAAACTTTTATTATTCCTCTTCACATAATATTTCTCCATCCTCTTCTATAATCTTACATTCGCACTTCTCATTTCATTATATATCTTGCCATATTGCTATTTGAAAATTAAGGAAAAGAAAGAGAACTAACATTTAAAAATTGGACTCACAAAAAAAGTTTTTACTATATGCTCATTACATAATTAGTAGGTTTTTGTGCCTTAATAATGCATTTGAAAATTATGGTACGTCATTATCGAAACAACACTTGCCTTTTCTTGACGAAAATTTGATCATCAAACATCAACTTAATTTGATCCTCAAATATCAATTTAGTTTAATTTTAAATTTTGACTTGGGATGGCAATGGGTATCCGTGAGTACGGATACATGCCCCTATTATCCGTACCCCTTTAATATTTTGTTATTCGTACTCATACACATACACATCATGGATATCCATTACCCATACCCACAGAGATTTGAATTTTCCCAAAATTCAAAAAATGAAAAAAAATTATAAAAATCACATGCAAATATAATATATTACAATACTAAGACTACAAATCGCAATTTGAATTACTAAAATACATAATAAAAATCTCATGACATTGTGAATAAAAACTAATTAGAGTTTTTTGTTTTTATATTTATATAGATATTTATGCATTTTTATATATTAATAGGTAAAGATATTCACGTGTGGGGTGCGTCAATTCTCATATCCATACGTGTTAGTAAGTGAGTATGAATATACACTCGTGTGGGTATGAAAATTGTGAGTATACCCATATCCATCACGGATAATATCTGTAGATATCAAGGTTTGTGGATATTTTTGCTATCCTTAATTTTGACTTTAATTTGATCCTCAACCATCAGCTTAATTTGATCATATGAAGATGTAAGGGTGTTCATGGGTCGGGCCGGGTTGGCCTATACCCGAACCCGGCCCTATATTTAGACCAGGTCAATTTTGAGGACCCGGACCCGACTCTAAACCCAATAGACCCGATCATCTTTGGGCCGAGTAAAAACCTGGGTTTAGACTGAGCCAAAGCGGGCCAAAATAAATTTTAAAAAATCAAAAATAGCAAAAACAGAAATAGAAACAGCAAAAACAAAAAACAGAAACAACAAAAACAAATGGAATTGAAAAAGAAGCAGAAACAGCAGAAGCAGAAACAGAAATTGCATAATCAGGAATTGTTGTGTGTGTATTGGGCTGTGGAAAAAGTCTTATTGGACATTTGGACTGAAGGTTTAAAAAAAATATTAGACATCAACAGCATAAAGCCATAAATGCAAAACCAATGGATGCAAAATCAATGGAGATAATTATAAAGGAAAATAAAAATAAAAAATATATACTAATATACTTCGAGCCGCCGGGCCGGGCCGGGTGGCCCGAAGCTAGACCCGAACCCGGTATGTATTAGGACCGGGGTTTTTTTTGAGTTTTTTTTTAAATCGGGCCGATTAAAATCGAGCCTGATTAGACCCGAATGCTTCGGGCCGGTCCGGGCTGGACCGGGTTATGAACACCCCTATAAAGATGCATTTAAAATATTGCTATAATAAGAAAGACTAATTAAATCACTTGACTATAATTTTGACCTTAATTTAATCCTCAAATATCAATTTAATTTAATTTTAAATTTTGACTTTTTTTTAAATAAATTTAATCCTCAAACATCAATTAAATTTGATTTTAAATTAAGATAATAGAACATTTCCCAAAACCTTTCCTTCTCCACTAAAACCTACTTGCGAATACACCCTAAGTATTTGATAAAAAGTTCAATTCTAGACAATGTTTTTCTTCATATATCAGTGTCTGTGATGTATCAAACATGTAGATACAACAATCTTACAAAGTGTTTGTTTTTCCTGCTCGATTTCTTATATTGGTGATTTAAGGAAAAAATAGTGTGATCATAAAACAAGTATAACAGGAAAAATAAAAGCCAAAGTGGGTAAAACAGACATTTAACATATTCTCGTGACTCACCAATATTGAAGGACAAACGGGGAAACGTGATTTCTTCGAAATGGGTTTATGGCATTGGCACTATTTTTTTTGTTTTAATAAAATTGGCACTATTGGAGTGGATATCTTTTAGGACTAACAAAATCATTATTTGAACATTCAAGCATGTACATAAGTTATTAAGTCTTCCTTATCAGAATAAATTATATAAATTAGCATTTCTGTAACGATTCTTTGCTTTGCGTTTGCCTTGTACTTGACTTTGAATTTGAGTTGATTCGTTCGTTTGATCATATCATATAATTGAAAATTGATCATCTCATATCATTTTTTTATATGACAAAATCATGTTTAATCGCTCATTATTAATTGAGATAGTGGAGTCTATGTATGATATAAGTAATCAAAAAATTGATAGTAAGAAATTAAACATGTCTTTATTATGTGAAGAAAATGATATGAAAAGATCTATTTTCACCTGATTAATGAAAATAATTGACCATGTCAAAGCACCTAATTAAATTAGAATTTTATTTTTTCCGCGTTTAATATAAATTATTAAATTCAACACGCCTTAGCTACAAATGTGTTGCATGTGGATAAACATAAAACATAGACTTGTCCCACTAAGTCACAGCACGAAAAATGTATGACTCGGCTTCCTGTAGGTTAGACTAATTATGACATATATTTTCTATAAACTCAAATTTTCATATTAAAAGAAAAATTGTGTTGCCTCTTTGACCCGTTTGACACACACGTAATGCACACCTATTTTCACATTTTAAAATACAAGTGGATTTAATTTTATTTTTTTATTCTCAATGAATCAAGGCTTAAGCCAAAAGACACGGAAGAGTAACAAATAGACAAACCACCATTACATAGTAACATTCGCCTCATATAAATCAAGTCTAGTTCATTAAAATTCCTTAAAAAAAGAAAAGTTTAAAATACATTTATTACTTTTAAAGTTTGTCAAAATATTATTGTACCTCAAACTATTATAAAAATAACATATTATCACAATTTTCTCCGAGTCAAAGCCACCTACTTTTAACAATTTTTTTTTTTAAAAAAAATTGTAAACCAAAAGAAACCACTACTAGAAAAATGTTAAACACGTGCATATTTTACAGACAAATTTTATTATGGTTGATTAAAATAATACATATTGAAAAAATTTCACATCACCAAAAAGTGTAAGGGGGAGAAGGAGGTCAAGACTATAAATAAGGAGTCAAATTCTTCATTTCAATTCACACCAACCATGAACACTTTAAGTTTGTATCTGACTTAATTTTGTCTTTTTCTACTATTGTATTAGAGTGTTGTGAGGTGGGTCAGATATTAGCGTTGGAGAGTGTGAGTGTAATGGGGTCGTGTGTAATGACCTAAAAATCGTTACTAGCACCCAAGAGACTAATTTCCTTACGAAAGCCTCTTAATAACATTTTTCGTAAAAATATGCATTTTAAACTTTAAATAAAAACAACTGAAATATCTTTTCTGAATACACATAAATAAACTATTTACAATGAACATAGATATACATGATAAAATATGCGACAGGTCCAAAGATTCTGTCTGGGTACAATTGGAGCATACTAGACACTAACACGAATATAACATAAAGTAAACAATCTAACATGATCCTATAGATAACTTCACTTCAAGGTGACTGCTGACTCAAGAATCCTTATGTCGTTGCAACTGACCATTTCCCCATGAACTGCTTCTACGTCTTAACCTATAACTGGAAGGGGAATTGAGGGGTGAGAACTTTGGGGAGAGCTTCGGTGAACGAACGATCACCCACATTGGCTACAGAACATTTTGAAACACGGACACGCATATGCAATACATATAATACTTATCATGCAAAAATATTATATCATAACACTTAATAATAAACTTTCATGAAAACATTAAAACGAATAGCATTTTGGACAGGTATCTAGATAGATAGATCCCGAGTAATACAACCTAACTATATATGTTGATGTCCGGGCCTCACGGTCTTGACATATTCTACATGATACATGGCACTAGGCCTCACGGGCTACCTATGTGGGCTTCACAATCTTCCCCTAATTATTCTATATGTCTGAAACCTGTATTATACATGATGATTGTACAAGGTATACCAGGGTCAATGTAGACTGTCATTGACTTATAGTGCTATCCTAGATCTTACTCCCATGAAAACAATTTAAACACAAAATTTGATAACATAACATCTAATAACTAATAACATGATATGATAAAGCTGTATAACTAACATAAACATAATCGTTGAAATCCATGAACATACACATACAACATGATGATCTTTATGCATTAAAAACAATGGTCCAATGATTTTTCTAAAAAGGTTTCATGATTTTCTAAATCCTTTCGCAAACTACTTCGTAAACAATTTCATAAACGTTCATAAAGATAAATCTGATTTTCATAAAATGTTTCAATAAAACAATTTCATAAAGGCTTCCTAAAGCAAATCCTTATTTTCTAAACATAACTTTTCATAAAACAAATCCTTATTTTTAAAGACGTGAAAAATATGAACATAACATAATGACTAAAATAGACCATGAGCAACAACACACTCACTTGGAGTTGATTGTCGTCCCTCACAAGTTTGGTAGGAACTCGATTGACATTGTTGGCTAACTTGGAACACTCTAACGGTATGAGGTTGACACCTTGTGTAGAGGAATTACTTCTCCACAAACAAAAATATTAAACTAGAGCGAATAGTCTATAACAACCTATAGTTTCCAGGGAAAAAAAAGGAAATGGCGTGCGTTGTAGCGCCCAGGATGGAATTGGGACGCTGCAATGGCATAGAGGTGAAGTCTAACATCGAATATTGTGTCTAGAGGGGGTCTTAAGCTCCCCCTTTAAATAGAAGTGTTTCTTGAGTGTTATTCCTTTTCTAATTCACTCATAGAGCCCTGGAGGTGCAAACTTTCTCTCAAGCTCTAGTTGTTTTTATTCTCTCTCTCTCTCTTTTACTTTTGTCAATAAGGAAGTAGTGCCTCCACGTAGGGTGTCAGGAGCTCCTAGCGTCCCTGCTCCTTAGTCATCAGTCATTTCCAGGTGAGTGACTTTTCTCACTGTCTATTTTTAGGTCATGTAATTATTTTTAGAAGTTATTTATTTTATGCATGTTTTTATGAAATCCTAGCATGAGAAACTTATTGTTTTCTTTTAATATTTATGAAATTAGTTTTTAATTTAAGAATTTCCTTTTTTATGAAAGTATTGATTTTATGAAGCTATTTATGAACTTATTTTAGAAAGTCGTCAAACTATTTTAGAACTACATGGGACCATATGTCTTATTGCATTGAGTATGTCATATTGCATGTGTATAAACATTTATGAATAAAGTCATGTTATGTTATCAGTTATCAATTAAAGTGTTATGTTATCATGAGCACGTTATTTCATGTTATGTTATTTAAATTGTTTTCATGAGAGTAGATCTAGGATAGAATTGTAAGTCAGTGACAACCTACGTTGATCTTCGTATACTTTGTACGATCGTAACGTAGAATATGATTCATGTATAATTAAGGCAAGACCGTAAAGCCCGGGTATGGCAGACCATGATGCCCAATGTCATGTATAATGTATCATGTAGATTAGGAAAAGACCGTAAAGCCTGAACATTTTAGGAATAACTAAATCGTAATGCTCAGATTTGTCTATCTAGTGAACTCCCCACTTATTTATATTTTCAAATGCTTTTACGTACTATGTATTATAATTTTATAAATGTTTTTATGATTGATATTATATTATGCATCGCATCTGCATGTAATGTCTACAAACTGTTTCATGTCGTCATGGGGTTTGTCATTCACTGAGCGATGATTCACCCACCATCAACCTTTTATTTCAGATAGCATTGATGAAGATAATCCTCTTATTCAGGAGATTTCAGCATATCAAGTCCTTGGTGAGTTTCACGTTGTTGTGGAGTTATCTTAGTTTATATTTCAGTTATTAAGGATAGTTTATTTTATGTAAGTCAGTAAAGTGCTCCAGTGAGCTATAAGTAGAGTGTTATTTTTAATTGCTTAATTTCATATTTTATGTAAAGAATTTTACTTTATTTTATTTATGAGGTTTAGTTTATTTTAAAAGGTTTTCTTATTATTTGTTTATAAAAGCTATGTGTTTTCATGATTAGCACCTTAGGAGGATTTCATAAGAGAACTAGTCCCTTGTGTGCCGATGACGATTTTTGGGGTCGCCACATAGTCCACTAGAAGTGAGACCTTCAAGCTCTTGAGTGAATTAACAAGTATAAACACACTGGGAAGGGTTCTATTTATAGGGGCTCCACACCCCTTCTACATTGGCTAAATGACGTGGGACTTCAACTGCTGTACCGCTATAGCGATCTTAACCGCTACAACGATCTTGACTGCTACAGTGATCTTGACTGTTGTAGCAATACGCTACTTCTATACTTCCTTTACCACCCTGTTGTAGTGATGCATAACTGCTGTAGCGGTCCCCAAACTAAACCTTGTTTCCTTCTTCCTTAACACTTCTAGAGGTCCTACAACCCTTCCTAAGGTCCTACTAACCCTCCCTAAAGGCACTTGAAGAGATGGGTCATCACATCATGGCATGGGGTGGTTAAGAGTTAATTATGTGTATTGTAATAATTTTCACATGGTATTTTTCTCTTGTTGTCTTTGGACAAATGTCGTAATTTTTTCTCCAATTTTGGAGTTTCCACGTTAATTCTACTGTTGTGTTATTGTTCCATTTTATTGCTCTATTATTCTAAGGTAGGTTCTGCAAGGGGAAATGACATTTTTCTTAACACCTGGTATCGGAGCATGTGGTTCGATGAGAGAAATTCTTAGTATACTCTATGATTGCAACATGATCTATTTTCCACATAAGATAAGAATTATCCTTAGTTTCTTGAGTTTCTTGGTTACTGGAAGGAAGTGCAATATCGTGAGTGTTAATTTGGAAAGGTTCTAGTTTAGGAAAGACTTGGTATTTAAGCATTTCCATTGTGACCCACCTCTTTTTCTTAGGAACCTCTATGGTACACAGATTAAAATCTACAATATTCTAGTATACAATTGCAAAGTAAGTTTTTCAAGTGATATTGTGAAGTTTGACATAGAGAAATTTGATGGAAGAATCAATTTTGGCTTGTAAAAATTACAAGTTAAGGATGTGTTAGTACAATCAAGATTACACATGCAGTTAAAGGAGAAAATTGAAAATTGCCCAAGTGGAGCAATATCAGAGCTAGAAAGGCTATTAGTCAAGTAGCAATGTCTCTCTCATCATGGGAGAGAAGGTGAACTTCTCTAGAAGATGAGAAGTGTATCCTCATGGCATTGCCGCGATGTCATGGTAAAGGATAAGTTGTTGCTAGTAAATCCACAATTGCACATGGGCATTGGTTGGCCTTGATGCAAAGTGTGTGGTGGGATAATATTGAGGGCTGAACAACTTTCGGAGAAAGCCAACATGGAAATTGCACCATGAATTTTTAGCAAGGTTTTTTCAACATGTGGACAGATGAAATTCTTGGAATGGCCTATTCCAAGTGAGTATACTCTTTTATGGTGGAGTATGATAGTTTTTTTGACCTATTAGTGATGGTGTAGACAATGAAAATTGAAGAAGTGTTTATTTTAATCAAGGTAGAGATTTTTGTGGTTGATTAAAATAATACACAATGAAAAAGTCTCACATTGTCAAAAAGTGAAAGGGGAGAAGGAGGACAAGGCTATAAATAAGGAGTCAATTTCTTCATTTCAACTCGCATCAGCCAGAAACACTTTAAGCTTGTATCTGACTTATAACTTCTATATTTTTTCTACTCTTGTATTAGAGTGTTGTGAGGTGAGTTAGGTATTAGCTTTGGAAAGCGTAAGTGTACTGGGGCCATGTGGTGGTTGAGAGTTAATTCTGTGTGTTGTAAGAATTTTCATACTATTTTTCTATTGTTATCTTTAGACAACGATCGTTGTTCTTTCTCCGATTTTGGAGTTTCCACATTAATTTTGGTGTTGTGTTATTGTTTCATTTTCTTTCTCTACTAGAGTATGAACCCATGAAATGCACGTGAATCATATAATTTGAATATAAACATATTGACGTAAAAAAAATGACTTAAATATAAATTTCAACTTGTTAAATCAAAAAAATTAAAAATCTATTGTGGATGTGATTTTTTTTTTTGTAATTTATTGTAGCAATACAAATTTTGAAAATATATTTAAAAAATAATTAATTCTAATGCACAATTAATAATGACAATATGTAGGGCGAGAGTAGAGAATAGTCTCCTGTCCCTCCACATCGTGGATGAAAATCCACTTTATCCTTGCATGAGTGCCTACGTTTCACTAGATAGATGAATAGGTACCCATAGATGACCAATATATCATTAAAAAATCTAATATTTTGTCCAAATTTAATACAGATGAAGTTGTCATAGGATGACCTAGAAGTGTTCATGACCTGGTTCGGCTCCATGGCTCAGCTGGCCCGGCTCAAAGCTTTTTTAGTTGAGTTCAAATTATAAACTTGACCTAGTGACCTTTTGAACAGGGTTTGAGTTATGCTTCAGCTTATGCCAATTTGGTTCAAAGTCATATAACTTTTTTAAATTAGTGATAAATTATTTAAATGGTAACAATTCTCAATTTAGTAACCAACTAAAGTTTGGCCTAGTGGTAAGGGGTTAGTCCACCAGAAAGTGATGAACCATAGTTCAAATCTCAGCTGAGAGAGTCGTTTAAGATCAAGTGTCATTACTCGTATAGGTAGGGATGACAATTTGCACCCTACCCATGGGTATCAACCTCAACCCAATCTGATGCGTAGGGTAAAAACTCACTCCATTGTGGTAATTACTTGCGCAAGTAATTACCCAAAATTACCGATGCAGGTGTTAGGGTAAGGGTTCACATGAACTCATCATGGCCATACCCACACCCCATATATATATATATATATATATATAACATAAAAGAAAAGAGAAGTGTCCAATCACTTGAATATTTTGTTAGGTTCTGACTAGTGCCTCTTTTCTTGCAAACCGCAAATACAGATTCAAAGAAAAAGGTAGGCCTGGGAATTGGAATCACACTAGTTTTGGTTCTTATGATGCTATTCGCATGCTCCTACGTTTACNAATATTTTATTGTGTTAAAAATGTTGTCATTATTTAATTTTTATGAATTGCATAGTTGTTGGTTTAAATTATGTTGTTGCCATGCACTGTAATAATTATTTTTTGTAGTTGACACTTATATTATGTAAATATAATAACATTTTTTAGAAAGTAACTAGTAAGGTAGAGTAGGGTGAGGGTTTAACTATTTTCTATGGGTAGGGTTAAAGTTTTTATTTTTTAAGACTCATAGGTAGGGTAGGGTAGGGTAGGATAGCATTTCTTTTATTCAATAAGTTGAGGATAGGGTAAGGGTTGAACCAAAATCCTACCCTACCATACTCATTATCATTCCTATGTATAGGATTGTATCTAATGGAAGGGTACTTATGAGAAACCAAAAAAAAAAAAATCAATTTAGCAATCTAAATAACATCTAACCAATAAAAAATGGGTGGTGTAACTAATTTATTTATTTTTATAATGATTAATTAATATGATTTAAATTAATTTGAATTAAACAGATTTATAAATTAAATTCCTCTACTGGTATCCCTTTTTTCGGACCACCTTAAGCTTGTATAAGTAACAAAAATTACCAACAATTTTTTTTTTCAAATAAATAAACTCTTTTGGTGATATATTCTCTGCTGCTTCTAGTGTACAGTCATATCTCCCATTTCCTGCAAACACCAATTTTGAGATTTGGCATTCAAGATTGGATCATCCCTTTGTTGCTTGCTATAGTCTCTAAAGTGTTAAAATCCGGTAACATATTAGTTTCTGTTCCAAATTCTGATTGTTGCACCTGTTACTAATGTGTGTTGATTTACTTATATTTAACCATATCACAATACAAATAATAAAAACGTTATAATTAAAAAGAGTACTACAATATCCCATAATAATGGATGATGACGTTGATTTTAGACGTAAGCCCATTTAAAGATAGCTTTTTTAGATTGAAATCTTTCTTGATAGATACCTACCTAATTTAAATCTTAACTTATCTATGCAGAGTCTGCTCATCTACTGTGAGCCTCACGTTAAATGTGCCTGCTCCAAAATTAAATATAAATTTATGCCGTAACATGACATCCACACCACGTCACTCGGATTTACTCAAAAGAGAGACAGATAATGCATGTAACCATGTCAATCCACGCCTTAGACCATTTACGACTTTTTTTCCTTGAAAAAAAGTCTTTTATTAACAACGGAACCGCGATTAGGCCATTTTTCGGCTACAACTTGTTTAGTTACTGTATATGAATCAATATCCCGTCCGCTATCAGAGTTTATGATGGGAAAATGTTCTATTTAGTTCTGGAAAATGTTAGCGTGAATCACTCTTATCCTTAAATTTTAAAATGAATCTACTTAATCCTTAAAAATGTTGACTATGAGACAAGTTAGTTCTTTGCTCAATTTTCATTAATGTACGTAACATCATTTTTTTCGCTTATGTGTTAAGATAAGTGACATGAAAACATCTTCACATGACGTCTCAGGTGGCATGACAAAATTTTGGTGAGTGTGAAGTGTGAATGAAGAAGAAGACTTAACAAATATTTGGAAAAATTAGGATTTTAATTAGGTAAATTTAGGCTTTTTGTTATGAATTGGGTTAATTTGAGTTAAACTACTAAACTACGTCGTTTTGATAAGTGTTATGTACGACGTTAACATAGAATTTAACGTACGCCATAATGAAATTACATTGAGGGATTAACTTGACTCATGATCTACACTTTTAATAACTAAATAGACTCATTTTAAAATTTAAGGATGAAAATGACTCATGTTTACACTTTTAGAGACTAAAATGAGCATTTTTCAGTTTATGAATACTAGTGGACCTACAAGCACGCCTGGTAAGTAATGAATTATTTTTTTAAAAAATGAATGAAGATGCATGGTTTTTTTTTAATTATCATTTATATATATATATTATAATTTTATTGAAACGATTAAAAATATATGGTTGCATAAGTTGTAGAAGTATTTAAAGAATATAAACGAGTGGATCATGAGTGTAACTTCTTTGAGTGCAATGGAGTTGAAGAATTATTAAATAAAATATTGGTATTATAAATTCTAGATCTCGAAAACAATTAATTGTAGTTGAGAGAGACTAAAAGCTATTACATAGTGGTATTCTCTTTATATAATATATGTAAAAGTGATTAGAAAATTTAGTATGGTTAATCCAAAACATTCAACTTGTAAAGGGGACGATACATAAAGGTGGGCCCTAGCTTTAAAATGGATATTCTTATATAAAAATTTCACAATGTTATTATGTGTTATTTTTGTTATTGATCAAAAAGTTGAAAATTTAGGTCATACAATCAATCATGAAAATCTACAGGTCATCTAAAAAAATTCATACGAGAGGATCAACCATCGTGAAGCAAGAATAAATATTTTCAATTGAATTTTTCACATTATCTAATCATATATTGATCCTAGCTTGAGTGCTATAAGAAAAATCTAATTAATAATGCAAGTCTTATATATGAGTAGGTCATTTGAAAGGGGGCATTGGCATTGATGTGAGTATGAAAAAGGGAGTTTTTTAAAACATGGATCGGATTAGAATTTTACATTTGTATGGGGCTGGGTACTAAAATCGTCATAAGTAGGGCCATTTTCAGAAATAAATTTTTTTTAAAAAGATAAAAATAAAAATAGATACTGAAATTACCTTCATGCATGGTGATTTTAGGTTTTTAAAGTAAAAAAAGAGAGGAGACATAACACGAGAGGTTGAGGGGACAGGGGAGACAGAACTGAAATCGCCCTTCCCCATGGCGATTTCAGGTTTTCAACATCGGAGACAAAGGGGACAGAGGGGATAGTTGGGACAAAACTAAAATCGCCCTACACCATGGCGATTTCAGGTTTTGAACAACTTCCCCTATAAATACATATCCTCATCTATTACCATTACATCCTCATTTGTTACTCATCTATTACTAGGAAAAAAAATTATCTTCTTCAGTTATTATAAAAAAAAAATTAATTCATCTTCTTCAGCTCAGATCATAAAAATTTATTTCACATCAATTCATCTGTCTTAAAAATTTGTTCCGATTAATTCATCTTGTTCAGTCATAATTTTTTGCAGAAGAATAATGTTATCCAGTATTAGGATGGTGAGACCTCTGAAGGATGATAATACTGTGAACCCCTCATTACTCATCTTAGTAAAAGTGCTTAAAAATTATCATGTTTATATTTATGTTATATTTTATTCATGTCTATCTTCAAACATAGTCATTATTAATTTATTGTTAATTTTTTTTCAAGTATTTCATAAAAAAGTGAGATACAAAGTATCTACACTTGCCTTACTATCGGGATCTTGTGTACCAGAAATGTGCAAGAGCTTTGACATTTAAAAAAATGCAATAAAGAACACTTGTTATATGTTTAATTTTTAATGTTAATTTTACTATTACAGTATGCGCGGTTGTTGCGAACTAGACATGGAGTTATTGAGCCACTGAATCCTCTTATACGACCGTATATAGAAAATGTTGGTTTGTTATAGGCGTCCTTGTCACCTCGAATTGAAGTGAACCAATGACTTATTGTTGTGCTTGTTGAGCGTTGGAGGCCAGAGACCCACACGTTTCGTTTACCACACGGTGAACGTGCGATTACACTAGAGGATGTGAATATGATACTTGGGATTGACAGTGATGGTGAAACCTTAATCACATTTGAGGTAATATTCGTCGAATCAGGTCTTGTAAATCTATGCTAGGAACTTCTCGGAATAACACCTGATCCCGGATGACATAAAAGGATCTTTCATTAATTCGATTTTGCTAAACAATAATTTTGACCCTGTTATCCACGACGATATTGATGAACAAGACATGCCCGCAAATATATATTACGGTTGTTTGACAATTTTACATTTGTAAATTTTTTTTTATCATAAATGCATTACAAGCAATTGTATTTTTTGGACCAATATACTTGTAAACATTCCCATTTAAAATTTTCAAATGAGATAATTTATTTTCACAAAGTGGAAATCACCCTTCTCATGTGAACTTTTTATATGATTTGATTATATGCTGATTTTACTCATAATAAAAAAAAAGTTGAGTCATAGCTTAAGTCTCAAAAAAATATAAATCTGACTAATAGTAAAAAGAAAATTACACATAATTAGGTTATTTAAAATTTTTACGCAAGAGAATTTCTAATTCTCTCATAAAATAAATGTTAACTTTTATTCGTTAGTTAGAAAAACTTTTTTTTCTTTAAAAGGTAGAAAGGAGACATTGTCTTTTTAAGGAGTCGAACTCATCAATTCCTTGCTATTATTGTGATATGACTTTATCACTAAGGTACTGCCTCTTCCGTCACTAGTAAAAAAATACTTACTCTTACCATTTTTATCCTAGTACTAACTTTTTGGTCTCCGAAAATATCTACTGCTAAAAATAGTAACTAATCCCTTCACATACTGTATGTCATTAGTAATATATTAAAACTAATTTTGCGTATACCATTTCCACTCTAAAATAAACACTTATTTGGCGATAAAATTAGGGAGAGGAGTAAATGATTATAGGGAAGAGATATATATATATATATATATATATATATATATATATATATATATTCTTTATGTGATAAGCACATATTCATGGAATTTGACGTGTATGTTTGAAGAATAAGAAACATGGGGAGCGAGGGCACCGCATTTGAAGGGGAACATAGAACCCCGGGGTTGTGGCAATTGGGTACCGTATTGTGGTAAGCTAGCTACGTGGGATCCACAATTGTCGGATATACCCTACCAAAATCCCAACTAAGGGTTTTGGTACAGGGAAATTGCAAGAGGATAAGTTTAATGGGAATGGGAGATAGAATGGAACATTTTCTTTATATAAACAATACCTTTTGGTTGAATTTCGTGTAGACAATAAATTTAAAGGGAAGGAAAGGTCTGCTTCAATTTCAATTTAGGATATGTTTTTTCTTTGGATGGGTAGAGAGCTCTAACTCTTTAATTAATGATCTTGAGTCTGAATTTTAAAAATAAAAATAATTTGTGTTGATAAATATTTATCCTTTAATTTGTGTTGATAAATATTGTATTGTGGTATTTATTTTGTGGATCTCCTTTTATATAGAAAAAGAAGACTATATAGATTTTGTTTATGTGGTGGGTGGAGACAGAAAAGTCTTGCAAAGCGCAAATTCTACAATCTTACCCCCCAAGTCCTTATCCATTAAAAGTTGGTACATAGTAATCGAATGTTCCACTCTTATCCTCTTTTTAATTTCCTTTGACTCTCCAATGTGAACCAACAATCAAACAACGTGCTCATCAGGCGTTTGAAAAAAAAAAAAAGGTTGTTCGATGTAATTTCATGTTTGTTGCTTCACCTACATAAAGTTATTATTGCCTTCTACTTTATTTATATTTTAATGCTAAATGGTACGGATAGAACAATTTTCTAGAAACTTGTAAGTACGTTTCTAACAAAATTATGAAAGTAATTTTGTAGCCTTTCAAATCTTCTGTCTTTTCTTGGGTCAAGTTTTGTAGGCCCAATGTAGTATCTATTGGCAAAACTGTTAACTACCATCAAGCCCAAAATGATGCCCCAATAAATCATTTGGACCCAAATGGATTAGAGTCCAGAAAGAGAGACCCAAGAGTATTTAAGAACATGCAGCAAATTCCTCTTCTAAGTGCATAGCTTACTGTGTGTTTGGTTTGAGTTTTTTTTTCTTAGGTTGACTTTCTATTTTTAGAATTTTGTAAAGAAAACGAAATCAAAAAAATTTTAATTTTTAATTTTCATTATTTTCTTCACAAAATCTTGAAAGACTTATACCAATAAGAATTTCATAATAACTTAGTTATTTAGAAGGATAAATATAATTTTAAGAGCAATGTTACATGGTAGAAAAATTAATAGAATTTTATATTTTAAGCAAAAAAAATAAGGATTATGATCAGATAAAATAAAGTAGAATTAAATGAGCATGTCATGTCATTTTAATAAGCAAATTTTGACCACATAAGAGTAATATCCTTTATAGAAACTCACATAAAAGATCATTTTTAATCCTTACATTTTTAAGATGATATCGTTTAGTTTTTAACACGTTAAAATTTGACATCAGTTTCATCCTTCGATGAAGCTTTTCTCTCCATTGCAATTATTTGACGGGATGATGAAATTGGCATCAATTTTCAGAGTGTTAGAACTAAATTGATATCAATTTTTTTTAAAATATTATTTGTGAGACATCGTGTCGACTTAAATCACATCTCATTGATGAGATTTTAATAGGATGACACAACTCTTTTGTTTACAATCATTATTATTATTATTTTTTATTATTATTATTATTATTATTGGCGTGGATTGTTTAGAATCAAATTGATGTCAACTCCAAAATGTTAATTAGAACAAAAAATGATATATACTCTTCTTCTTCTTTTTTCTAATGGTGAATAAAGACTATTTATTGCCTTGCATATGCAGGAACTGTGGTCCAAGGATAGTTGACAGAGCCTTTGAATATCTTGTTGCAATATGCTATGGCATGCAATGACAAATCCCTTAAGCCACAAGCTATCTGCTGGAGTAGACATCACTCCTCCATCCAGGGCTAAGATCCCTTGCAACTGATTCTGAGACGAGATTTTCATTAAGCACTTTTGAAGTAGGTCCTACATCCAATTGAAGTGCTCCTTCACATTTATAACCCTTCGATCATCTGCTATATATATAAGATGTTTAAGTTGGCAAAAGATGTTTACCCAAGGAATTAGAAGCATCTAATATAATTGCATCATAAGGGCCTTCCGGAGTAGACTTGATGAACTCAATTCCTGCATGTTTGTCAAATCAATTGGTATATAATTATAAATTACAAATATACATATCGTACCATGCACCAACTATAAGGTTACATTGCAAATTAGAGAGAAATAATTGGACCTTCTAATACATTACGTAGATAGCATAATGCATAAGTTAGTATGTGTAGTTGTGCAGGAGGTGCACGACCATTTCAGAATTTCCTCCAAACTGAGTATGTACTCACGTTCTTGATGGGCCTTGATGATTAGTTCCCTCAAATTCTCTGTCTTTTCTTCTGAGCATTTCGTTCAAAATTCTTCATCTGAGGACATTTAATTTCTGGTTCTAATGAAGTTCCTTTAAGAAGATTAACAAGAACCATAATCCACCTTCTTATTTGAAGGATTATAAGTGCAACAACGTTTCTCTTTACCCTTTGTGCTACTCTGTTTTGAAAATATCTTTCTACCTCTTACAAATCCTATGCTCCTGTTTCGCCAACAAATCCTAGCCCAGATTCTATGTTGCTGCTCCTGTTTCCCCCATCAACCTCCACTAAATTATGATAAGTTTAGAGTCGAGCAATTTTAGCTTGAGGGATGATGTTAAGAATAAATTAGTGTCCTTTGATATCTCCGATTGATTTTTGGATTATTTAGATTGATCTTATGTGGATTTAGTCATTAAGTCTTGATTTTGTTTTCAGCCAATAAATAGACACATATATTCTAATTAGACACCACACTTAATAATATTTTTCAGTTATTTCCCTCGTTTGTGTTTATCTCTTATCTTTCCTTTATCTTACTTTCTCTCGTTCACTCACAATGTTTAACATATTTAATGTTACCTAGTGTAAAGAATTTGTCAGTATTTTTTTAAACCAAAAAACAACATTGATTACTGATTGAAATGTATAGTGATATGACTTATTTACTAATCTAAGAGTATATATGTCTGTCAAGTTATCCCAATTGATAATTTTGGCCCAAATTTTCTTTCTAACATTTTTCTTTAATATGTAACATCTTATTAGTCAATGCAATAACAATATAGCTAAAGTAAGACATAATAATAACTCATACTATGAGTTTTTTTTTTTTA
>QANU01033113.1:449316-479571 GCA_003254905.1 Nissolia schottii
AAAAAAAAAAAAAAAAAGCTGCTGGAGTGGGACCCTACCCCAACCCCTTCGACAATGCCATTCAGGTTGGAATAGGTACGTGACACACAAAGCCCACCCACCTAAATTCACCGCAAAGAAACTCTGGCCAAAACGATAAGCATGCTAAACAAACCAGAAAAAGTCAAACAAAAGGAGCCACAAAAGCAACAGATCCACAAAGACATAAAAAAGAAATATAAGGAGGTAGGGAAGATGAGGGTCGAGTCTATAGTTGGGAAGCCAAGCTTGAATCAACCATTTTTTCCCCCAAATAAACCTCTATTTTTCTAAGCAAAGAAGGGTCTTGCAAGAGCTCATTTGTTGCGGTGGAAAGTCTTTTATTCCAACCTTTGATCCCTTAACTAGGCTTAACCTTGATCATCCATTTTTCAAGCATCCAATCCGGTTTTATGTTTTCAAAAACCAACATGTTTCTAGCGTTTGAAATAGACCAAATCACACTATAGAAGAGGGAAACCCACAACCTTTTACTAAAACCATATACTCCTGCACCACACCAGGGTCACCTGAGTTGCACCACAAAATCTCCCACCAAAGGCATCATTCGGTCAAATAGCATAAGGAGCAGGCAGAACAAGAGAAGAACAAATGCTTGACAGATTAGAGAGTAGATCCTCTTCCCATTCCTCCAACTCCCAAAACTGCCCGTTCCACACCTCCATATCGGCAATTAAACAAAATAATTTGACTAGAGATGGAATAAAGCCTAGGAAACCTCTCTCTCTCTAAGCATGATGCCAAAAAAGAAACCTCTATAGTTTCCCTCCGTTTGCCATATACCTCTCGCAATCATTGCATTGCAACCACCTCTAACTTGAACCCGGTAGGACTGCTTGTGTGGCCCCAAAGGCCCCCCCATAGCTTTTGATTAGGTTCTCATCCATCCTAATTCCTAGGAAAAAATTTTGGACCGTTTCTTGATTTGTGCACGTCATCCTTGTTCAGGGGTCATGCTAATCTTTTCTTTATCATTCCAATTTTATTAGATCTACTCATAGGGACAACTAAAAGGCTTCATAAATATGCTAGAGTCGATTAATATAATAATAATAAATTATTATTATTATTATTATTATCATTATTATTATATGAATATATAAATAGATTGATTGATCCATAAGTATAATAGGTTTTTGTCATAACCTTTAAGCCTAGCCATTTTGGTTAAAAATACTTTTTGAAAAGGCTAACTTGATTATTATGATTATAAAAAATTTGTAAGAGACAATTTCTTTATGAAAACATTTATGAGGGACGATTTTCTAACGAAAAATTTATGAGGAATAAAAAACAAAATTCGTGATTTATATGAAATTAAAAATTGAATTAACCTTATGTCATGTGTATAACACATAATTGTCACATGACCAAGTTAATTGTTACGTCAACAGTGACTAGCCTAAATGTAATCTTCTCTCCATATGATACAAGGAAAACAGAAAAATTGTACACATACAAGAGGCATGCCCGTATACCTTAATTACATACACCTTATCATACAAATAAATAGCTCTGAAAAAAAAAATTGCATAAATTATTTCCCTCTTCAACCCTTGCTCCATTTTTACCTCATCAATTATAACACTATCCAATCCCCCCTCTTAACAATGACAACAACACACGTTTATGCTCTTCCTACTACTACATTTTAGCTTCCTCTTGTTTTGTTCCCATTTATGGAGTTGGTCGTAAAGCACCAACCAAATTTCTTGATGGAAAAGGTCATCAATCAGGCCTCGATGACAAGGTTGTTTACAGTGGTCGCATTGGCATCAAGAAGGTTCTCAAGTGACCTGGCTTTTCGGCTCCGAACCCTGCCGGCTTCCTTCAACAACTCACTCAACCTCCTCTTCTCATCATCCACATCAGGATTTGCGGTCCCAAGCTTTTCCTCCCTCATACCGACGACGTACTCCAGAAGTTGAATTGCATCATCCAGCCTAAAATAGAAAAAAGATCAAACCTCATGAGGAGAATAGAAACTTGTATTTAACCACATCTTGGATAATCTAAAACAGTTTTAAGTCTTAGAGAAGAATAGATTTCATATCCTGTCAAAGTGTCAATACATATCCCTCCCCCCAGTCATTAGTAAAATACTGTATTGACTTATCCTCCTGTTTAGTTTCTGTTTTCGCTCCTTATTTTCGTTTCTTGCTTTCAATATGTTTCCTGTTATTATTTCATAACTTCGTAAAAGAAATAGTGAAAACTAGATTGAAAACAAAAACCATCCACCAACAAAAGCTTAATTGGAAGGTAACAACAATCTAAAACCTAGCTCACTAACTCTTCACTAAGAACGCAACAATGAAAATCATAGACATTATATTCATATTAGTTGCAAGACTAGATTACGTGGCCTTTTGGTTGATTAATGACTATAAATAACTTGACTACTATTAGCTAGCTTCACATAATACCACAGTAACTAGGAAGTGCTGAACGCAAATTGCAAATTGAAGATATAATGACCCCAAAAAAAGGCAACACTAATGGTGGTTACCTGCCAATTGCATCATACGTTCCAGCAAGATTACTATATACTCCAAGTGTTTCGGGGTGATACGGTCCATACTCATGTTCCAAAATATCCTTTGCTTCTTCAAATAACTCTGTAGCCTCAGTTAAGGCATAGCGCTGCACGCAGGCAAGTCCCATTTGATTAAGAGCAACACCGAAGAACGCTGATTTCTTCTCTCCAATAGCACGAAACTTGGAGATAGCACTCTTCAAAGTGTTGTAAGATTCAGTGTAGTTCCCCGCCATATAGTACATTACCCCCATCTGAGCTTCAATTCCTGCAACTGTGCTTTGCTGACCAGGGGCACCATTATATATCTCCAGTGCCCTCTGCAGCAACTTGAGTGCCTGTTCAAGCTCATTCATTGACTCGTAGATAGTTGAAACGTTCGTAAGACCACTCGCAATCTCCTCTGGAGGGACTCCAGGCATGGGATTCTCATATATTCTAAGTGCATTCTCACAATATGATTTTGATTCTCTTATCGTCCCCGTCCTGTTGTACAAGTCAGCCAAACGTACAAAGACTGATCCCACCATCGGATGATTCTCTCCTTTGCTGGTCTTGAAAATTTGTAACGCTTTTTGATAGGCAAAAGCAGCCTCATCATATCGAGACAAGGACATGTATGTGTCCCCAATGCTGCAGTCAACAGCTGCCACTTCCATTTCCTGGCCATTTTCTACCATTGCCATGCTGGCTAAAACAAGGTGCTCAAGAGCCGCTTCGTGATTTCCCTTTGTTTCGCAAATAAGGCCCATGAGCCTCCTATCAGCTGCCTCTTCGAGAGATGGGGCCAAACTATTTGCTTTATGAATGTCAAGAGCCATTTGACAGAGCCTCTCTGCTTCATCAATTTGCATTGCTTGAACATTAGCCTCGGCTACATACCGACAGGTTTCACCTACTCTTGGGTCTGTTTCTCCCAGAACCTCCCTCTGGATTTCAAAACCTGTAGTGTAGCACATAATTGAACTCTCAAGCTGGCCCAGCATAGCATAGGTGTCACCCAGCTGCATGTGACCAGCAAATTTAGCAAGAGCATGCTGTTGACCTTCCTCAACATCAGGAATTTCAATTGAGCGCTCGAGCATTGGAATTGCTTCATTGTATTGACCTAAGTTGCAATATATTGCTGCTGTAACATGTAAACACATAACCAGCTCCAAACCCGGTTTCCCATTATCAAACGTCTCAAACAGTGTCAATGCTTGAAGGGCTAATTCAAGAGCTTTCTGCGGATTATCTCCTGATGAAATCAGATCTCTTGCTTGCTTTAGTAACACTGGTGCTCGCTCTGGTTTATCTAATGCTGACTCAGATGAATTCTCAACTCGGCTGTGCAAAACCGACTTTCCCAAAGTAGAATTCTTTGATTTTTTAAAGCCAGCAACTCCGCTAACTGGTTTCCTTATAGGTTTATCATTCTTTCTCTCAACAGGAGCTTTTGCAGGACCTTTTCCCTTAGTTCTTGATTTTGGCGAAGTTTCAGAGCCCAACTGTGAGTTTGAAGCTTTGACTTGTTTTTCTAAAGAAACAGAATTAATTGCTGCAGATTGGATTTCATCCACTTTATCCAACTTCTTTTCACCGGATGAAGATTGGATCTCATCCACCTTATCCAACTTCTTATCATTGGATGCACTACCTGCCCTAGAAGACATTTCACTACTAGAATTTCCTTCCGGCCTCTTTTCCTCTTCCACTTCCTCTTCCATTATCTCCACCTCCCTCATCCGTCCTCCAACTAGATGGTGCAACTCCGAATCAATTCTAGACTCATCGCCATCAGATCCAAAACTTCGCCTCGAGGGTGACTGATCAGAACTCTGCATGTCACATACATTTTCATAAAGTTGCTCGATTGAGGGCTCAACCACCCCATCAGTCGAAGGATCCGGACCGGCGCTTTCGCGTCTTGGAGGACTCAGGGAACTCCTTGGAGACTTGATAGAAGCCAAGTTTTCCTTAGAAGGGGACCGGTTCCCATTCATCTCATTAGCTCCCCCATCATCATGAACTCCATTCGTAGTGACTCCCGGCATCTTCAACTCTTCCTAGAACAAGCAATATCAAACAGACACCCTACAAAACAAATACTAGTTACCGCATACCACCCACAACAGATCCAAGCAAGAGGAAGCAATCCCCACAAATCACGCACACACAAATAAATAAAATAAATAAATAAATAAGAAGATGAAAGCAAGTGTTCTAAGATAATTGGAAGTCATGATAAGCTAAAGGAATAAGAAAAAAGTGAAAGGAAATGCAACCGACAAGTTAAGATGGATGGTAACAACAGGTTCATGCCATTTTTACCATTCAAATATGAAGCAACAAAGATACAATAAAATAGTTAACACACCAAAAAAATCAGCTCAAGGCACGTAAAACTCAAGCCAAAAATTGCATTGAGTCAAAACAATTCTTCATCTTTGGCTCCCCTTTCTATTTCAATCCTATCAGGGATAATAATCACACACAAAAAAAATACCCATTGGAATTTTTGGATCTCCCATATCAACCTCAGCTCAACTAACGCAAACGAAAGCCAAAAACTGAACAAAAAAAATAGTCAAAAAAAGGTCAAAAAAAACCACTACGAACCTAATTGAAACAGAAAGGCGAATAAACACACAATAAATATGCCTGAAAAATTAATGGGGCTCTGCTTCTTTTTTCCTTGTTTGGATTCGGAAGCATACAAAATTAAATTCAAATATTAAATAAAAAAAAGAAAATGGAAAAGAGGAAGGGAAGGCATAAAAGCATACCTTAAGCAGAGGAATTGTTTATTGCAAAGAGACAAAGATGTGAGAGAGTATGTAATATGTAATATGTATGTATATATAGGAAAAGGAAGAAGAAACTCAAGGCCCCCCCCCTTCCTTTCTCTTGCAGAGACACCAAACGAATGAAACAGATACTGCAAGAATGGAGATGTGAGGGGCAAAATGGGGAATATATGGGAGAAAAAATTAGCAATAACAGTAATAATAATAATAATAATAATATTAATAATAATTTAACTTACGATGAGAAAAAGGAAATGAAGAGATTATAGAAAAAGGGGAATGTTGTGGGAAAAGAAAAGGAGGTAGGAAGAAGAAAAAGGAGGATGAGGAAGGCGGCTTCTCCCCTAACCGCGCTTATTATTACCGCAATGCGGTGTCTGTTGTTTTCTTTCGCTTTCTTTCCCTCTTTGTCAAATTCCACGTTCAGCATTTGCATCGCGCCACGTGCCTTTCCGCTACTTACTGTTTTTTTGCCGTCTGGACCATTATACCCCCCCACCTCCAAAATATATCCAGAAGCACAAAGACAAATCAACTCTTTTTAATCTTAAAAGGGATATATGTCATTATTATAGATTAGCAAATTTTGATGATTTAGCGGGAAGAGTTCGACACCATTTTTTTACCTTTTTTTTTTTTAAAGAAAAAACTTCCGGGTCCCAAAGGAATTGTGAAGTCTGTTGCCGGGCGTAAAAGTGCGATGATTGTAACTAAGAAAAATACTTTAATCATAAATAATGTCTAATTTTTTTTGTTATTATTATTAAAAGAGATCAATAAATAACATGAGAGGTAACTGTAATTTTTCAAATTAGGAGGGAGATCGTAATAATTTCACTAAACTTTAAAAGAAGTAAGTATAATGAGATATTTTTTGATTGTGCAGGTCCATATGATTTTTTTTTTAGGTCCACGTATAAAAAGATGGTATGTCTTACATGTATTGTGGGATATCCCTATAGAAAGAAAGGATGGACAATGTATGACTTGGAGTTAGGAATTTTCTTTGTGTCAAAAGATGTATTTTATGAAGATCAATTTCCATATGTAGTTGACCTTGCACATTAGGAAGACCCAAGTTCCTTTTAGAAGTGCGCTGCAACGACAAGTGCTGCAGCAACACGTAGTAGAAGACGCGTTGCAGCGGCCATGTCACACTGCAGTGACATGTAAGTAACGACGCGCTCCAGCATCTGGGTGATGATCAGAAACTCTAATCCGTGCTTCTTGGGCTAGAAGAAGGCCTGCCCCGCCCTTTTAGCCACCTCTATGCCTATAAATAGAGCTCTCCCTTCCTTCTTTCAACTCGCTCAGAGCTTTAGACTCCTCCCTTCTTTAGTGCAAAGTTTCTCACTCATTTTCTTCCTTCTTCTTGTGAAGACGCAACATCTTCACCTAGGGAAGGTAGCCAATCCTTTTAAGGATGACCTAGGGTAGTAGGCATTGACATCGCTACTTTGGTATTGGTGCCCCTATGGCAGACCACGGTCGCCGTGGCAATGCTGGATCGGCATAGCGATACCAGATCACTACAGTAGACCCTACAATTATGTTTCATTATGGGTTTCTGATGGTGTGGTGTTTGTTAGCCTTTCCAGGTGCTAACGCTATGCTGCTTGGAGCTGAAATCCTATACTCAACCGGACGAAGAAATCAGACCGGCAGTATTCTTTCGTTGGCCTGATTTCTCCCCTTCTTGTCTAGTGTATTAGACTCCATTATAGGTTATTTGGAAGGGCTCTGTTTCTATTTTAGTTTAGTTTAGGGCATAACGTTGTGGTTTTTCCCTCTCCTTTCAGTCGAGTGACTTCATACCTCTCCTGACTGACCGAGAAAAAGAAGTTCCAGAGGCATCCTCCATTCATATCAATTTAGGTTTTTTTGTACCATATTTTGATCTGCCTCTTCTTCGATCTGGAATTTCCAACAAATCCTTGACTCCTCGAATACAATGGGATTTCACACCTGGAAAATCTTTCACTCTACCTCCTCTTATTAAGACCATAGAATGTTCTTGTGAATTATGACCTGCGCCCGGCTTCCAGTACTGCCGGTGTTTTTCAGTTCCAAGATATTCCAAGTGAGTAGAGCTCTCGACAAGTCGGCGATGCCACGTTAGTGGCCTGTCAATCGAGTTAGTCGTGTTTACAACATTTCTATTATTATCTGCTTATTACTATGCATATATGATGACATGCTAGGGCAGAGACTTATGATTATATGATGCATGATGATAACTTTAGAACTGTATGGTTAGGTTTATGTAACAAACCCTAATAAAGGCTCCAGTTAAGGAAGGACCCTAACTAAGGGAAGGTTTTGGCAAGGCAACAACTTGGTACTTAAGTTGTCCATTATGATGCACCTCTCTTACTTGGGATCCTCCATTAAGTATGGGACCATATTCCTTAATCCTGCCGGATAAGTGAATAAGACTAAACTAACTAGGAATACTACCTTTCATAATCAGTAGACTTAGGACCTAAATAACTTGGGTAATTAATCTAGCTCATCTAAAAGACTTCACAAATGGTGCATCTTAGGGTAGATGACTTAGTTCATTATGGTGTCAGTGTCCCCATAGATTAGACTCAGCATCAGATAACCTAAGGGTATGCATACCCTCACAGATTCAGATAATATTGAGTGCAAGGCTCCACAGATTTAGGGTATGCGTACCCTCACAGTATCCAGGTTCAGCGTACCAAAATTGCAAGGGTTTATGCTAGCGAAGCAAGGTTGAGCTAAGGTTCCTTTGAATCGAGGATCGAGAGGCATCTCTCCTCGCCCCCCTCCACTAGAGGCAGGCACATGCTATAAACATACCAGATTTATTCTTTAGCTGTTATTCAAATTTACTTACAGTTTATTATATGTTTATCATTAAGTTAGAGTCATATATATATATACACCCTATTTTTTGTGTAGTATATGTTATTTGTGTAGTACTGAGGTACTCACCATTGAGATGACAAACTCACACCTTTGTCAAACGATATTTTTAGATACAGTAGGGGAAAGTGAGAACTTCCCCCTCGTCTAGTAGCAGTAAGGTCCAATGTTAGTAGTAAGCTCCGCTTCGCAATGGGGTCTACCAAGGTAATGTCAGTAAATATGCTCCAAATTACTAGGGTAGGATCCCTTCATTTAGTTATTATCCATTTAGTTCCTTTTTCAGTATATCATTTTTAGAACAACATGTAACTTAGATATTTTTTTAAGTTCA
This sequence comes from Nissolia schottii, assembly GCA_003254905.1. Lineage (NCBI taxonomy): Eukaryota > Viridiplantae > Streptophyta > Magnoliopsida > Fabales > Fabaceae > Nissolia > Nissolia schottii. Next base: position 457,907 of record QANU01033113.1, read on the forward strand.
TGTATGAAACTAGTTACTTTTTATAAAATCAATTGTTTTTAGCATGCATAAATATTAGTATGACCATGAGTCCACGACAGAGCTTTTGCAGGGGCAGTAGCCCTACGTGTAGTCATGTCCTAAGTCGGAGGGTGACACACATGGTCTAGCTCCTTCTCCACCTAGTGCCTTGCCCAACTCTTGTGATGATGATGACCAAAACAATCCTACCGATGGCATGGATGAGTCTACTCTTTCATTTGAAGCTTCTAAAGACTCTGTTACCTATATTTCTCCTCAAGGAATGGTCCTTATACCCAATGTCGACTCAGGTTGCCTACCTCCTATTGATCATGTAGAACAAGAGAACATTGCACTCAGGGAGGGACCAACAGACATTAATGCTATTGAAGCATTAGGATGTGGTTGTTGCATCAAATTGTTATCCACTAGACTATGGGAATTTGTGACTAATATTTTCTTTCAAATAAGTCCCTCCAAGTGTTCCACTGCTTCATCATCCTCCTCAGGTACGTCATACTCCTGGGCTCACTATGTAAGTTACAATAAATTCTCTTTACCTCATAGGCATTCTTTACCAGCTATAACTACAGGGATAGAGCCATAAACCTTTGCTGAAGCTGTAAAAAAATCCACAATGGCCTCATTCCATGCAACAAGAAATTCAAGCTCTCAAAAACAATGGCAATTGGTGTGTGCAACCCCTCCCTCTAGGAAAAGGGCCATCGGTTGCAAATGGGTATATCGAATCAAATATCATTTTGATCGGTCTATTGAACAGTACAAGGCAAAACTCGTGATTTTGGGAAATAATCAAGTTGAAGGCTTGGATTATCGTGAGAATTTTGTACTTGTGGCTAATATAGTCAGGTTATGAAAATCTTTGTATGGTTTAAATCAAGCCCATCGTTGCTGGTTTACTAAGTTGGTCTTTTTAGGTTACCTGACCGGTATTCAAGACTTAGCCTTAACTAATCCGGGTCGACCCGAGTCGTGCACCTGGCTATGACGGGTGAGTCTCCCAGCGAGGATAACTGCGTACACAAGGTCTCAAACTCGGAACCTTGCTTAAGCGATACCGAGCCGCTTACCACTTGGACCAACCCAGTTAGTTTTCAATATTTGCTACAATATTTTCATCATCACACCTTAAGCGATATCTGCATGCTCCCACTTGAGGGGGTTGTTGAACTATTAAAATCAATTGCAATCAAGCGTCCTTCATTGGCTATAGCTGTTATAATCAGTTACAATTCTTCATTTTCTATTTAATTTGGATGCTACCACATCATTCCTAATTAGCTTTTTGTGACCAATATTGCAAGATGTAACTACCATGTTACGGTTTTTATAGTGCTATTCAAACAGCACGTAGGTGTGTGTATATATATATTTTGTAATATATCAAAATCAATGGATATACCATTTACTTGTGATACTTATAAAATTAAAGGGCTGGATTTTCTAAACCAAAAAATATCTTTTTATCATTTTTAAAACAAAATCTGTATTGTCACTTTATTTTTAAAACAAAATTTTATCGTCATTTTAATTTGTTAGTCGTGTGCAATATTACTAAAAAATAAAGTAGTAAATTTACATTACTATAAAAATACAAAAATTGAAGAATAAAATGAGACAACCCTTTAATTAACTTGTAAGGAAATGGAATTGATAAATATAAATCTTAAGAAAATGAAAGTAGTAAATGGTCCTTGATATCCCATAATTTTTAGAAGAAAAAAAAATAGAGGGTTGCTTTTTAGTAAATGATTTGTGATATGCAATTTGTAACAGGGACGCGTTATTGTCACAACTCAGATGACTAATGTCACATCCTCATCGTTGATTTAATTATGATATTTCCAAAAGGTCCTTATATTAAAATTGTATTAATACTTATTTATTGTCACACCTACTAATATTTTTATATTTAATAATTTTTTTTAATTAATGTTACTTACAAAATTCAAACTAGTATTAATGATTCTACTAATTAATATTAAGTATCAAATCAACTATTTTTTTAGTTTAGGGTACAAAGAAAGAACCTTTAGTTTAACAAATTTGAAATGATATTAGCCTATTAAATTGAGTCTATATTAATAAAAATATAAACGTACCCAAAAATTATTCAAACAAATACCATTTAAGAAATATAATACATATGTTCCAAAAGTTATTTAGTTTTTTATTATTTAAAAAAATTATTTTAAATCAAGCTTGTATGTCAAAAGTTGCATGTGTATCCTTAGCTCTTGAAGTAACACGATTCCAAAAATGAACATATTTTCTATCCAAGCACTTACAAACATTCTTTCAATGAAACTAATTGTTCTTAAATTAGTTAAGAACTTGAGAATATATCTTAGCATATTGATCTATAAATCTGATCTAACCTTCATAAAATGACATCTCATTTAAAAATTCTATCAAACTTATCCAAGTGTTCATTCTTTAATTTATTTAGGATATTGTCACATTAATGATATTAATAATTTATTTATGAAGTTATCACATTTTTTTAATAATTATTAGTAATTATTTTATTCTAGTTTTCATCTTTTAGATGATTTAATTTAATTTATCCAATTTTTTTTTAAAAATAGTGATGATTTCTTGTACATTATCTCTTATAACTATTTAGTTTGCAAATTTAGAGATGATTGCTCAACCCGTTATTTATAAATGGTTTTTATAGTTTAGATGGAGATGTCAGAAGAATTTCTTCCTCATTCTCATGTGAGATTGGTGAACATGATATTAAAATAAATACTCAAGTTAGCTGAAAAAAAATTGAACATTAATAAGTTTTCAGAAGTTGAAATTGAAGAGACCGATGTTGACGATCGGTCAAACTTCTAATTTTTTTTCTTACCTTTCTTTTGGTGGTGTAATAGCAAATATCATTTGAATACTTTTGGTAAACTATCTTTTCCATGGAGCTACAAATTTTTATTTGATCAAATTCGATAAGTTATTCAAATGTACTTTGTTACTATTTTTTTCATGCACGTTCATCATTAGATTTAAGTCAAAAAAATTGTGTATGCTTTTTTTTATGAGTTAGAAGTTTGATACTAAGTATTATTTTAGTATTTGTTTATCTACTAAAACATATTTTTGACATATAAGAATGATTTAAAATAATACTTTAAAAAGACAACTAAATAATTTTTATAACATATTTAATATATATTTTTAAATAGTATTTGTATCAATTTGTTTTGGGTAGGTTAGTATTTTTATTAATATAGACTCAATTTAATAGATCAACATTATTTTAAAAAAACTAAACTACAAAATAGTTGATTTTGTACTCAATATGAATATTAATTAGTATAATTATTAATATTGGTTTGAAATTTATTATTAACATTAATTAAGATAATTATTAAATATAAAAGTGTGTAGTAGGTGTGACAATAGATAAAAATTAACATAATTGTAATATAGAGATTTTTTAAGAATACTACATTAAAATTAATGAAGAGGGTGTAACATTAGTCTGACATGGTGTTTCTTTCCAAGCTTCTTTCATCATTCTGTTTTATTGGTGAAGTAACCCAATGCGTTTGTTGTTGTGGTTGGAGAATAGGTCAGTCAAACAGACGGCCAGTCACACTCATACAGTTACTTGCCTCCTTTATAACCCCACTCTCAAGCTCTTTCAATTCCATTAATAATAGTTACCAATTGCATAATAATGCCTCGCTGACAAAATAAAAATATTAATACAATTGAAAAATGATACAGAGAGAGGGAGATTGATATTTTCTCTTTTTAAAAAAATTTAAGTAAATTTAACATTGATCATTTTATTAAAATTAGTGCATGTTATCAAACTCTTCGAGTAATTATAAGAATATTTATAGATCATCTAATAAGATGACTTTCACACAATAAGAATCAAACTTATGTTTTTTTTTATTTTTAAAAAAGCTTATTTTTTATTAGTTGTGACAACCATAGGCATCTTTTGCGAGAGATTGAGATTTTGTTTGATGTTTGGTTTGCGTTAACCAATTCACTTATAAGTTGTCATGTGTTTAGGAGAATGACTTTCACACAATAAGAATCAAACTTACATATTTTTTTTTTAAAAAAAAAGCTTATTTTTTATTAGTTGTGCCAACCATAGGCATCTTTCGTAATAGATTGATATTTTGTTCGATGTTTGGTTTGCGTTAACCAACTTAGTTATCGGTTGTTACATGTATAGAGGAATGTTGAAGTACCATAAACGAAAGTGAACAACATAATTTTTCTAAAAGTGCTATTTGAATATTAACTTTTGTGTAGATACTAAGTCTTTTCTCTCGTACATATCATTACACATACACTCACATTACACAACTTCATAATATATGTGAAAAGAGAGACTTAATATTTACATTAAAATTGGTGTTTAAATAGCATTACTCTAATTTTTTTTTTAGCAAGACCCATGTATTATACAGTAAAAATAAAGGGAGAAAGAATAGTGAAATAAAATGGATATTGCATTTATTAATTTATTTACTATGCTAATAATAATAACTACAAAGTGCTTGTATTGGTGAAGCCAGCCATGAGGTAGGATTAAGCTACGTGTGTTTGTGTGTACTTTTGTTGATTGCCATGTCTGAATTCGTGGGAGGGAAGGGAAGGGAATGGTGGTGCATTCAGTGAGCACCCCAATAGCATGTGAAGGGAATAAATGACTAGTATCTAGGTGTCCCCTAACAACTGTTGTGTGCAACTATTGATGTAATTGGTGGATGATTTGATTCCATATGGGGAGAATTATATTTTAAGATCCGTGGACTATTATTACCATGTGGCTACTTTTACACTTGACAACGAAATCCTACTTTAAAATTCTTGATTACTTTTAATGAACATCATGTAACATCTTTAAAATTCTTGTTTATACTTTTAATGAGCATCGTGAATCAATTATAGGGGCGAATGAGTTTAAACTTGGCACTATTGAATGATTAATCGCATCCACTTCTTAGTATATGGTTTAAATTTGTTCTGAAACAGAAGAGTGAGGGGGGTGGGTTTTGTTTTGTTTTGGAAACCCCTTCAAGGTAGATTAATGCGGCGATGAGGTATACTCGCATAGGGTATATTCATAGAAATCTGACGACCAAGTTATAGTTTGTACTCTGAGATACTTGTATTAGGGGTTAGATGTTTTATCTAACAATAAAAATGAACTATTTATAAGAAGAATATTGTGTAACAAATTATCGAATAAATCCAAATAAGGTCTTATCCTTAATTAGGTAAGATTCTTCTTTATTTTAGCTTGCTTGATGGTCAAGCCACCCAAGCTAAGGCACAACCAAGATGTGGTGCACTCATGTTGAATCGAGTCTTAAGATGGGCCTAAACCTTAGGTTTTGAGTTTTGGCGAATTCTAGAGGACCATATTTTTAGTTTGTAACAAAGTTCAAGAAGATATATAGCTCAATCGAAGAGTGGACATTAACTTTTAGTTATTTAGGGCTTATGGTTTACTCTTGAAGTTAAAAAAATGATTTATGTTAGTCCCAACTAACATTACCATAAGAACTAACTTAACTTACTTTTGCAGTTAAGTAAATTGTTAATTTTTTATTTCAAAGACTAAGTGCAGTATGCAGATCACGTAGAAAATGAACATTCACTCCATTAACTAGTTTATTAGATGGGAAAGCCTCATGAATTAAATATTGCATATATATTGAGCTTGTTTATTTGCTTAACGAGAGATCCATAATAATATTGTCGCCCTATTCAAGAGCTGATGTCCATGCTTTATTCTATTGACATTAATTAGATTAGTGATTGTGTGTTTCCCCCTCTTGATAGTTTCGCCAAGTTATCAATATTTGCTACAATATTTTCATCATCACACCTTAATTCAATATATAGAAATTCGAACCTAGGATTCTGAGTTGATTAATTCCAAATTCACCTCTGACATAGCCACTAAAATCCTGAAAGTCCCAATAACTCAGGAGTCTGACATTCTCCACTGGGAATTCAAGAAGAATGGGAAATATACAGTGAGGTATGGGGTACTCTATAACTTTTGCTCTCTACCACACTCATGTTTCAATGGGGTCCTTTCTCTTATCTAACAAGAAGTTATGAAACTTAATGTGGTATCTTAAAGTCCCATCCAAGGTTAAAATCTTTTTATGGAAGCATGTATTTTAGCTAACTGTCCTAGGTGACCTAGTACCCCAGAAACAAAAACACATTGTATCATAGCTTGCCCTCACAATGCTTAGATCTGTAATTGGGTAGGAGGTAATTAGCCTATCTAACATAGCGTTTTGGAGATGGTGGAGTGACTTGGTTGCCACTCAATGCTCCCACAACATTCCTCTAGAAATTATAGCTTTCACTGTTTGGAGGATTTGGCTAGCTAGGAACACCCTCATATTTCAAGACAAGGAGACAACAACATAGGAAGTCTATTAGCTTAGTTTGTCTCTTACTGATGAATTCAATGACATCGCACGAATCTTTCTCTCCTCTAGACGTTTGTTTCTAGGTCACATGGTTGGAACCTCTGGGAATTTTCCTTCTTTTTTGCTGTTGTAACCTTTGGGGCACTCTTATTGTAATCATTTTTTGCAATGGTATAAATCTATCTTTGTGGGAAAAAAACTACTTTTTGTCAAATAAATTAAACATTAGACTGTCCTTTAGTTTAAGTTAATTTTATACATGAATTTCATTCATAAAATTTTTACCCTATACCAAACACACCATTAAACATAAAATTAATTTTCATATACTCCCTCTATTCCCTAATACTAGTCCATTTTGCTTTTTTAAATTCATTGATAATTCAATGCATCTAGACACAATTTTGCCCAAATATATTAAATTATCAATGAATCTAAAAAAGCAAAATGGACTAATATTGGAGAATGGAGAGAGTAATTGATTATAAAAAATCAATTACGCTGATAATATATTATTAAAACAATTTTAATCTCACAATTGTTCCAAACCCACCCTAAATCTCTTATTCCTTGCTTTGGGTGTATTTCAAACCCTTCACTCAATTATTAATCATAATTTTCATAAGTTGATCTCTCAAAAAAATTTCACAAAATTTTTTTTTACTTCTCAAGTCCTCATTGCTTTAGGATACACAAAGTCCCAAACCAATTTTTCTTTATTCACCAAACAATTCTCTCCCAACTCATGCACATCATTGTTAGTCTATGTTGATGACATGATTATGACAGGAAATGATGCAGCTGAAATATGATCAGTCAAGCAAAAACTTGACAACTTGTTTAAGATCAAGTATCTAGGACAACTCAAATTTTTCTTGGGCCTTGAAGTTGTTAGATCAGCTTCAAGTATTGCAGTCTGTCAGAGAAAATACATTCCTGAGTTGCTAGAGAGTGTAGGCTTTTCAGCTTGCAAGCTAGCTACAAATCCTATGGACCATCATCTTAAGCTCCACGAACTTGATGATCCGCCATTTCCCGACCTCTCTGCTTATAGGAGACTTAGCTTATCTACCTTGCTTGGACCCAACTAGAAATCAGTTTTGTTGTCACCTATTTAAGCCAATTCCTCAATGCCCCAAGCAAGCTCATTACCAAGCAACTACTAGGATTCTGAGATATTTGAAGGGTCATCCTGGTCGCAATTTATTCTTTCTAGCTAACTATGATCTTCAACTAAAGGGATTTTGTGGTTCTGATTGGGCAACTTGTCCAACAACTCCCAGGTCCATCACAGGATTCTGCATCTACCTAGGAGGTTTCCTTAATCTCTTGAAAGGCAAAAGAAGCAAATCTTGTGATAACAAATCAGCTCTACACTTTGCTGCAAATCTTGTTTTCCATGAGCATAAAAAACACATATAACTAGATTGTCATGTTGTAAGGGGAAAACTCTACTCTGGACTCATTCACCTATTACCAATTCACATTCAAGCCATGTTGGTTAGTTAGCTTGTATTCCGTTATAGTTAGTTAGCTAGAGTTGGTTAGCTTTTTGTTATAAGCCATGTGGCAGTTATAGTTAGTTAGTGTTAGTGGTTGATGCTAGCTTGTATATAACTAGCTTTGTAGTGTAAAATTCAATAATGAGAATAACACAATTGTTATTCTCTCCAATTTCCTTTCTTCTCTTCTACATTATTTCTGTTTACTCACAGAGCTTCCACCATAAGCTTCTACGGCTGCACTAGCATCATGTTGAGAATCTGTTAAACCCTCATGGGTTCTGAGAAATACCCAAGAGACTCACCTACACAAAGACAAAACCCCTCACTCAAAGGTAACTCGTTCAAACCCAATCCAAACTCTAACCCAAATTTTCATCTCTCTTACTTGGGTGTTGGAGTACCTTTTTACAAGTACCCTCGTAGCCACCCACCCACGCATGTGTTTACTAGACAATCCCCCATGACGACCAACCCCCGTTCGCCATAGAGCTCCATCAATCAGTGTACTAGGTAATATCTTTTTAATCTGAATTACTTTGTAACAGATTGTGTTTATTGATTGAACGAACTTTTCGTTAATACAACTCTTCATGTCATGTCACATAACTGAAGAGAGAAAAAAAAAGGGATCCTAACTAACTAAGCTTTGCAAGCGGCAGATTTATAGCGAGCATTGCATTTAGGTAAGCAGCCAAGAATTGTATTAGAACTAGCAGTAGGACGAGGTTTGTAAGTTGAGAAGAACTCCGGATCCTGCTCCAATGATTCTGTGTACTTCCCCAAAATGGATACTATCTCATCAAAATGTGGCCTTTTATCTGGATTGCTTGACCAGCACCTATTGATGAGGTTACTTAGTGCCCATGGACATTTTGATGGCATTGGTGGCCTTGCATTCTACACAAGATATATAAATTCAAAAAAAATATATATGTATATATATATATCAACAAATTGAGTATGGTCAATTAAAATGTACATCAAAGCTAGCTCGACATATAACCTTTTGTGGCATGGATGTAAATTTTATTTTTAGTATTTTATGCATGTTTAAATCCAGAGTACTAGAACTTGAACCCATTCTTTTTCAGACATCATTTGGACATGTTGGGAATCATGTATTAATATTTGAGAATTTCAGTTACATTAGTGGTGAATGTTACTAGAGATTTCACTTGAGTTAACGGTGAATGTTATAAGGTGATATAATGGAGCTCAAAACTTTTCATCACATTCACCCTTCCCCTCGTAATTGAAATTCTCATTTATTTACACGTCAATTTCCAGGTCTCCAAAATGGTATCTCAACTCTCAAATATGGGTTCAGAGAGAATTTACCTCAGATCCAAAAGTATATCTTTCTGACATTACAGCATGTGCAAAGACAATGAACATGGAAAGATAGATTTGACTCAAAATTTGATCTTGAGTCTCTGGTTCATTGGAAGCAATGTCAGAAGGCAATAAAAAATAAAATAAAATCTCCTCTTTAATTTGTGATTCAATTATATGACACCTTGATCTAATGTTCTTTGCATGTGACAGAAGTTAGGGGGTGGTACCAATCATTGCCTGATTCTAATGGATATGCATAGCACATTACCAAATCTTGAATGTTGGGAAAGTTCAAGAACCATCTAGATTGCATGCAAAATATAGAGAAGCCTCTCTAACCTTACAGTAAAATCCAATATCTTTGTTATAATGTGGTGGTCTTGCTTAGATAAGCAAAGGGCTATCTTATCACGAACAAGGCCACATGGCCCTGTAAAGATCATAGACAAGGCATGATTGTTGCCCACTCCCGCCCACACGATTGTGAAAGATACGGGGCACATTGAACCATTCTAAAGGCCCTACTCAAATGCATGCATACGGACATAAAAAAATGAATGTAAAATTATATATGTATAGTTGTCTTCAAACTGTATACACTAAAATAATTGGTCTAGACGCTACTCTCTCACTTATATACGTCACTTTTGATTTTTACATGCATCCTCAAATCAGTGTATTTAGATGCAATTTTGTCTAAATACATCAACTCAATAATATATCTAAAAGTAAAAAAAATGACTTATATAAGTGGATGGGGGAATATTTAATAATAAGATAAATTATATTGACAACTAAAAGGTAGGGGGATATTACATACAGACCCCATGATTTACAAAAATATGCACTAACTTTCCCCTGAAGTTTAGGTGATATTACGCCTAATATCCTTATATCTATAAAGTATGATATTGAGTATAGTCGTAAAAATGACACTGAGTGTCCCTATAAGAAATTCAGTGTAAGCATGACAAATTGAGAGGTGTTGTGTGCAACATCACCTAACCTCGCTCGGAAGAGGTCGGTGTAATTCACCTTTAATACTATATAAAATGAAAGGGTACGGGGAACAATGATTGCTTTGGATCCCTAGGAAGAAAGTATCAGAATCAAATGAGAATTAAACAGGTTCACTGTAGCACTACCATAATGCAGCTATATTGACATAATCCACTTAATTCAGTTTGGTAAGCTAGTATGAGGAAAAAATTTGGACAAGCTCCTGATTTAGGACGAGATGAAATCATGAAATGCAGTACCTCCAACATATGTTTGGTACAAAATTTGGGGTGGATTAGAAATAAAAAGTGGCACTAGTTTTTAAATGAAAAATAACAGTAACAGTAATGGTAGCAAGATTCGCAAATTAGTTGATATCAGTGTGTCTAACCATAAGAGAGAGACTAACCATACTCATATCACGGATCTCTCAGGTTTCTAAGGTAAATCAAATATAAGAGTTTGTTTGGCCTCTCTTTCCATTTTCTGTTTTCAGTGCGATTCCTATATATTCTTCAGGATTTCGTGAAGAAAATGGTGAAAACAAGAAACAAGAATCTCTTGTTTTCACCGTTTCTCTCACAAAAATCTTGAAAAGCAGGAAACGAACCGAACTGAAAACCGGAAATAAGAACAACAGAAACCAGACATGGCCTCAGTCATATATGGCATATTCATGCAATTTGGGCACTTCAATTTCTCAGTACAGTATGATGCAAATACCTTGTGGGTGACTGCAAATGCTGCCTGCTCCGGCGTCATATTGTCGAACGGCGTCTGCCCCGTTAGAAGCTCCCACAGAACGATGCCGAAGCTATAGACATCAACTTTCTTGGTGTGATGCTTTTCCTTGATCATTTCCGGCGCCATCCAGCGGTAAGTCCCGGTAAACCCTTTGGCGCTGCCGCACTGTGATTCGAGGCAGGAGATGCCGAAATCCGCTACCTTGACACACATATCTTCTCCCAGCAGCAGGTTCTCTGATTTGAGATCCCTGTGGAGTATCCCCCGAGAGTGAAGATACTGCATTCCCCGGGCAATGTCAAGGGCTAGTTTCAGAACAAGTTGAAGCGGAACCGAATGTGGTTCTTGATGGTGCAGGTATTTTCTCAGTGAGCCCCCGGCCAAGTATTCCGTAATTATGCAAAAGACAGGGGGTTTCTTGCAAGCAGCAATGAACTGCATGATCAAAATTAGGAGTCAATAGCTGCAGAAAGAACATGTTTTAACTTGTCTTTATTTTTTTTTTATTCTAACTAGTTAAAGTAATTAGGCCACAATGCTATGCTCCCAACTTCCAAGGAAAAGAAAAGAAAAGAAAAGAAATCAATACTTGGGAGCGTGATATTCTGAATCACAAATTCGCTTAAATGAAGATGACTCTCTCAGCTCTTTTGTTCAGTTTCACACCAATGGAATGGAACATAATAGGACTTTATAAGCACAAGTTAATTTCTTGCACCCCCTTTCCAAGAAATTCATTTGAAAATAACAACAACAAACGTGGTGAATTCATATCTTATTCCCAAATTTCTTTTTTCCCTTTCTTGCGGATAATTGCCTCTCTTTACGGTTCTTACTAGTTCCTTCATGAGTTTCAAGGTACCTAGTTGGATGGTACAGCAAGAAGATGATAATGGCAACAATGGGGTCAGGAAGTGACAGAGGTTAGCCTAACCTTAACATTGAACCTTCAAAAAATCAAAGTTAGCTACCATCAAAAAGTGAAGAACGCGTGATCAATGGAGATCACGCTACAGTATCAAAGTTGGCATATTCCACACAAAAGGTAATACAACAAGTTGCCTCGCAGCAGCAATTGCAGCCACATCAGCTGCATTTCCTCATACATTTCCTGTGATCACAGTAACCGAAATGATAATTGCGTCCACGGTGGCAACCACAATAATGAAAGGGCAGCCCACCGTACAAAGCTCCCACGCGGTGAGGAGACATCCCCACATGACCCAAGAGCGCACTGGAATGCTAGCTCTACGAACGTTATCAACTATTGATTTTCATTTATAATGTTTAAAAAAAGTAATTAAAAAGAAAAACAAGAAATCAATGATCAATAATGTTAATAGAGCATGCATTAAGCGAGCGTGCTTCAGCAAATGCAAGAATTTCTCTCCAAGGAGGCCTCAAGAGAGTAAATGTACCTATCCTTACCCCGCAAGCAAAGCAAATAGACTATTTTGAAAGTTTCGACCTCCAAGTCACAAGACAGGGATGGCAACCACAATATTAATCCATTAAAAAGCAAAAGCAAAAAAGAACAGAACAGAACAAACCAAGCCAAACCAAATGAAAGAACTCACAGTAATGATGTTCCGGTGGCTCAGGCGGAGCAACAAGGCGACCTCAGAGGTGAACTGCTTCTCAAGGAAAGCAGCAAGGTCCTCATCCTCCTCAGGCTGGCTCACAATCTTGATGGCCACGTCCTTCTGCTTGTACACACCCCTGTAGATCCTGCTGTGCCTCCCTGAGGCAAATTTGGAGCCAATGAGCAGCTGTGACATGTCAGCACTCCACTCCTCTTCACCTTCTCCCTTGATTGCCGCACCGGGCGACACCAAGTACTTTGACCACGACACCGCCCTCCTGTATTCACCCAGGGATATTGATATTCGCCTCCCTGCTTTCCCTCCATTGTTGCTCGAAATCTGCTTCAGCCACTGCAAATTCTTCATGTGGACGACTCACAAAGTTCTTGTCTCAAGAATCATCAAATTTGGATCCACCCTTTTATTAAAGGCTCTTCCTTTTACTCCTCAAAATGCAGATCCAAAACAAAGAAAGGCCCTGAGTTTCAAACAAATGCACGCCGACCCAGTTGGAGAAAGGAATTGGTTTTCAAATTTTTCCATAGCTTAAACAATAGTTATCATAAGGCTAAAACCAAACTGCATTTACGAATATTCCTCGTCATTTGGTCCCCGTTTGTCCTAGAATCATAACAAATCTAAGAAGCTAAAGAGAAGACAAAGGAAAGGACCATGACCAGAGAGAGAGAGAGAGAGAGAGAGAGAGAGAGAAATAAAATAAAGGAAATGCTCGTAACACTTTGCTGGTTTTTAACCAAAAGAACAAATTTTTTTTAACAAGAGGGAACGCAGAAGCTGACAGGTAGAGATAAGTTTTTGTGGATTTCCTAACTTCCAATCAAGTTCTTCAACCAAGAGAGAGAGAAGGAGGAGGAGATAAATGAAGAGGTGCAATAGTATAAAGCTTTAGGAGGAGAGAAATTATTGCATGCTGTTGTGTGGTGTAAGATAAATTATAATAGTGCTTTACCAAATGATATATTGATATTTTAAATTAAAAGTGTATTCTACAATTAATTGAAGTATCACTATGTGAGATGAAGTAAAATTAATTTACTACTCGATCCTCTGTAATCATGAATAATTTTTTCAGTTATGTAGTGTGTATACATGTTACTTCCATACACGTATGTATTTTAATATTCATTCAAATATTGGAAGATATTAATTTTGATTTTGATGTATGGTTAAGATATAAAACTTTTTAATTGTGTAAACTCATTTATTTAAATTTTTAGAAGAAATAATTTTTTAACATTATATTACAATTTCCCATGTCTAAATATTCTAGAATTGGATGTTTTCCTGCTCGTATTTCTAAAACTTGTTCATACTTTAGATCAAAAGCTTTTTGGTTTAATTTTGATACACTAATAACGTAAAAATCTTTAATCAATTGTTCAAGTAATTCATTTTACTTAAATAACTTTTTAAACAGTGAATATAATCAATTGTATTTAATGATATGTCAATATATAATTAAATGATATTATAAAACTCCTTCGTCATTTCAATGTATTTCAAATAATTTTTTTTCCGGTTAACCAAAAGAGTCCTTATATGAAACAACACATTAAGATTCAAGATCATTTAATTGAATACGTAACAAACAGTTTTATAAATTAATAGCAGTAAAGTGGGTGGTGATGGTGGTGGGAGTTAGAGATGAGAGTGTATATATGGTGAGGAGTGAAATTAAGCATATGAAAATGAAGGGAGAGAAAGGGAGATAGGTGTGTGTTTGGCTACACCTACACAAGACTCTCTCTCTCTACCAAGTACGTTGGTACTCATAACGTGCGAAGATCCACTTCTGAGGAGACAAACCGGGCCTGCGTGATAATGACCGCTGCCTGTTTGTTTTCTCCATTGTATCCCTCTCTTTCTCATACATTCTCCAACCTTGCCATTCCTTTCCATTATTTTTTTATGCAAACAAACCCCTCCCTGGTCCCTAGGTTGCATTGCATGTGGTGGTTTGTACTGCGCGTCAACAGCGAAAGCCTCAGAGCCAAATATTTATTATGAGGGTAAAAAAGATCAATGTAACCCTCACAAAAATATCAGCTTTTATAGAAACATGCCACGTGAATATTAGGGTCCCATGATAAAAAAAATTAATCCTGATTAAATTGTTTTTTTTATATTAAGTTTAATTGCAATCAACTCATTATTATTTAACCAAATTATGTTACGTAAATTAAAATAATTGACAAATCCACAGCAAAAGCAGTGGCAAGGCCATTTTGACAAGACAACAATGTAGGGGCAGGTTTGTCAAGTTTAAGGAACGTGAATGGAGGAATATGTTTTGGTTAGGCTTACGTAGTTCAGCTCAGTAGAACTAGAAATACCGCAACAGAAAACACAGTGGAGAGAGGATGGAGAGAGTGAAGGGCACGCGGGTCCCACGGGCATAGTTTTCGTGGGGTCCACACGTTGGAGGTATCCGTGGGTGTGTCGGGCAAGCCGTATGGTCTTCTTCCGTATACGGCCTCTGACCTCTCCCTTACGCATCTCGATGACCCCTCAATTAAAGTAACCAAAATCTTGCAATGCACCTTTTTTTTTTTCATCTTTCAAGATCCTCCTATTAATATATATATCTATATATATATAAATATCATATAAATAAATGATAAAATGAATCAAGAGTTAGTACTTTAATGGACATTCAATGGGTCAAGCAAATTCTCCATGCAAATTCATATATCAAAGATTAAAATGGAATGGCAATCGCATAATTTATGTGTTCGAATTTGTAAGATGAAATATATTGTTTGATTCGAACACTTAATTTCGTTGTCATGTATGAATGATGAAATGATGAACATAACTCTCTTCTATTTTATTTTAAAAAAGAGAAGGTATTTTTTTATATCCAATTTTTATTCCTCTCCCCTATAATTTATACTATAAGCTTTTGGGAACAAGTCAATGAAACCATTTGCATTAAGAGATATAATAGGTGAATATTCACAAGTAATTAAAGACTAAAAGCTAGTCCACTTTTGAGCAAACATAAGAGTAATAGATTAAGGTATCTTTGATAATATTGTGTGCGTGCGTGTATATACACACACGCACAGAAAATTGCCTTCACTTATCTATATTAACAAAAATTTTGGTTCTTTTCACCACTATTTTGTAGAGAAATTTTTCGCTCAAACTAATTTCATTTATCTTATTTAATCTGATATTACTAAATCATTCTTAAAATTAATTTGAGTATTATTTCACATCTAAAATAAATAACACTCAATCCCTAACAACAAAATCTTAAAAATTTGTTGTGGGACCTGACCTTATTCTATTCTTTTGTTCATATTTTTCAATTTTTATATTTATTTAATGATTTGTCTAAATTTTGCTATATCACCTGATATATAAACTAATAGACCCCATGTTGTTAGCATTGCCCTAGGCCACCTTTACTAGGGTTTGGTAGTGCCTTGTGCTAGGGTTTACTTGTGCCCTATGATAGGGTTTGCTTGTGTTGTGATTGCAGTTTGGCAGTGCCGTTGTTGCGATTGGTTGTGCTGCCTCTATGATTTCCCTCTACCCTTGCTATGACATCTATATTTCGTCCTCCGATCAACACCTTTCCCTATCATCCACTCCCCCATACCTTCAACTGCTGCTACCCTCTCCTTTCACAAGAGTATGCCAAGAGCAAGAGAAATTAAGTTAAGAATGCAAGATATGTTGAAAGGCAAGAAAATGATACGAAAGCACGAGTCGAGTCCTGGTGATGTTATAAGAGCGGCCCCTCACCACCCTGCATGCACGGATGGTCATCTTATAAATATGATTATGCTAAATGTGTCTATGGTTAGCTATCACCTCAGGTATGAGCTCTTCCTTATTGTTTACTCGGGTTCTCCTAACGTCAAAATTTCCTAAGATGACTCTAGATTAGGACAAATATTATTGGTGGGGTTAGGATGGCATGGAAACTCAAACCAAGACATCCCTTGGGGGATTCACACACAAGTTTATGATTAATGAAGTTTGTGGTTGACAAATGGGGTCCACCAGGGCAATCAATGGCTATTTGATAGCGAGAAACACAGGAAAAGGTCTTGCCCCTTTCATGTTGTGCCCAGGTCACAAGGTTGACCAACAAAGGGACTAATTAATTCTTCTAAACTTAAATATATGAAACACACATTCTTCCACAATAGCACACAAGCGAGTTCTTCCCTTATACACAAAAGAAAGAAAGGGAAATAACTATAAAAGGATAACGATGGTATCATGCATGGCCTGGACACTTGTCCATCATGGAGGGTAGCATGAGAAGCTTGTCTCATAGGGAAGGTGTGGCAGCGACATATGGAACCATAGAGGCCATTTGTGATGACATGTGGTGCTCAAGTGAGTGTCGTGTGTCACGATATGTCACACGTTGGTCCAACATGTGATTCAAGGTGTGTTGGGAAACTAAAACTCGAACATTTTGCTTGAAAAATGTTAGTATAGAAATAAAAAGGATAAAAATAGATAAAACATTGTAAGAGTATGTCCAACACTTAAACTTGGACTCAGAAGACCTTAGAGAGAGCGAAAATTGGCTTTGGAAACACTCAGGAAAAATCTTAATTGTTAAACTGAAACTCTTATTCGCAAATATACAATAGGTTTTAGAATTGGCAAAGGGAAAAGGTGACAAATAACTATACCTACTAATGGTATAGGACAAGTCCCTATACCTCCACTATGGTTTTTGGCATAATGGTTGACTTAGTGGGAACGACAGTTGACTTACGGATTGTTGAATTAATAAATGGACACTAGACAACAAACTTAACTATTCTAGTTTCTACATCACCTTATTAAGAAAATAAACACAAATATATTAAAATAACACATTGTCTATATGGTTCAGCTAATATGTGATTAATAATAAATTCTAAACTAGGCTGACGATATTTGATGACAATGCCTAGAATAGCGAAAAAGCATGGTGTTACAATCTACCAACCTTAAAAAGAATTTGTCCTCAAAATTTGATGCCTGTGAATAGGCTTGATAATTTGGTTTGAATCATGGACCCAAGTTCCTAATCACGCTCTTCAAACAAAACCTTGCACTCAGCAACTCAGACAATGGAAATGGCCCTAAACCTTAAATACCTGCCTTTGCAGACAATGACCTTCATCTTTGGTAGTTGAAATATCAGGTCACGACTTAACTGTACTGATTCAAGCATAAGACTTGGGAACAATTGGTATACTTTTAACTTGGGAAAATACTAAATTCATGGGAAAGGTTAGATAGACAAGGTGACCAGGCTATATGTCTGGGTAGCTGGCTCTGTGTTTTGAGATCTGAAAAGAGGTAGACTTGATTTACTAACTCTAACAACTCATTCTATGAAAGATGGAGGTATGACTTTCGGGCGTACGTGGATTCAAACTCTACAAATTTTCTTTTCAATATATCACAATTCTTTTAATAGCTCATAAGTAGTCAAAATCCTACTCCTGAACCTCTTCATTTTCTCTGTGATATCCCTTCACGACATCAGGTCTTAACTAGGTATAACTTCTTAACATCCTTCTAAAATACAATAAATGGTACTTCTAACTTTACACACTTCAAGGGATATTATTCCATACAACCCTGATTATTTTGGTTGCATACCTACCAAACTTACGACAAATACTCAACTCAACTTTCAGGCAGATGGAACAAACAAACTCTATTCTATCCTCTAAAGGTGAGATGGTTCATGTAAACTGTCAATGTTTCTTAGGATGGCAAGCTAAACTCAATATACTAAGTTCTAGAGGCTCTCGAAAAAGTTTCTCCAAAACCTTGAAATGAATCTCAGATCATTGAATGATCTAATCGTTGAGGGTACTCGATGTAGCCTAACAATTTCTTTCAACATAGATTCTTGCAAATTTATCCAATGGTTAGTTGACTCTAATAGGTAAAAGGTAGGTAGACTTAGCTAATCTGTCAACTATGACCTATATAGTGTCCATTTTTTGTTGTGTTTGGGTTAATCCAGACACATAGTCCATTGAAATACCCACCTATTTTCCTTTAGGAATGGGAGGAGGGTGGAATAATCTATGTAGTCTCTAATATTCAAACTTTTCCTCCCTACATTCCAAACACAAAACTAATCATGGCATCTTTTGAAATCAACAACTTTTCTAGCTATTTCTTCACTTACACTTTTCAGGATCCTCCTAAATTCCACATCTCTCTTGTCTCCCTTGACCAATTTAATTTGGGTAAATTTTTTCGTAAAACTACTCATCACCTGATCCTGATCCAAAAGATACTCCAAACATTTGTGATCCAAGAAATTCTCAAACCTGACTTCATACAGATAATACCTCCCAAACTTTAGGGCAACCATAACTACTAAGCTCCAAACCACAAGCAGGGTACTTTACTCCGTGAGCTTTCCATGGACAAAAAAGCACATGCTTCCACTTAATGAATCTGCATCAACACATAGCCCAACCTTTCCCAAAGGCAACATAATAATATTGAAAAGACCCATTCACTAATAGTAGGGTAAAAGTCATCTTATCCTTAAGCTTCGTTAAACTTCACTCGCACTATGCGGTTCACATATTTAGTACTTTAATAGCTTGGATAGGGCCAATACACTTCCACAAAAACCCTTTGATAATCATGTGATAGTAACTAGTAAGATCAAGAGAAACTCCTAATCTTCATCACTAACGTATACTTATCCCAAACTCTAGCAACTTCAAAATCACTAGGATCCATTAGTATTCCTTCATGAGATATTACGTGGCCCAAAACTTCTCTCCCTTCATCCAAATTTTCACTCAAACAATGTCGCATAAAGCTCCTTGTCTCTTAGGACTTTCCCAAAAATACTAAGGTGCTTATTGTAATTCTCTCAACCGATCCATCAACAAAATCAATCCTTATAGATTCATCATTCTTCTTTATGGGCAACATCAAAACTTCTCCAAATGATGCACTCGACCTAACAAACTTCTTCCTCAAATAAACCTACAACCGCTACTTTAGCTCCTTCAGCTCAACATAACACATACGGTAAGGGATAATAGTTTTTGGTCCCACTTCAAGGAACAAATCCATTGGGAACTCCTCTATTAACTCATGGAACACTTTGGCATTTCCTTGGAAAACACATCCTGATTCTCATACACTTTAGAGATGTCATACAGAGCTTGCTCAACATTGAAGTTAAAAGATACCAAAATAACATATTCCTAATTATGCACTTACAACAGCATAGGGGATTGACTTAGTCTCTATGGTTTTCAAACTTAGCTCTAGGTTTTCATGTTTAACTTTAGGGTTTAACTGTGACATGTTTGAGCTTTCTTTTTATCAACAAAAAAAAAACACAATCAGATTACATAGAGTTGGATTTCATCACAATCTCGTACTACAATCATCATTTGGGTTATATATTGAGTTTGATGGATTATTGAATAGCTTGTTTGGAACATCAAGGAATTGAATTCCCTCAAGAATTGAAATTCAATTCCTTGATTTGGAACTTAAAAAAGGCATAGAATTTAAGATGGAAAAGAATTCAATTTCTCATAACAACTCTAGAATAAATCAGACCCAAATAGGTTTGATTTGAAAATCAATTCCTATGCATTTCTATCCACAAAATGAAATGCCAAAAATGTCCTAATTCACCCACTGTAATCTCTTCTCACTTTTGTCCGCTCTTTCTCCCTTATGACTTTTAATGTTCAATACAACACAGCTTGAACAAGATAACTACTTGTCTATACTCGAATCTTACCCCTTCAAGTGATGTGGTGTAGCAAAACCAAGAATCCAGCCATTGTTGCTTTTTTTTTTCAAATTATAATTGCTCTATGGAATGCAAGAATTTATACAACAAGCCAAAGCATTGGGATGTTATTGCTAATAACCCTTGGTACTGCAACTGAGGGAGAGGAAATTGATGGGCATAGGGTGGAAGAAAAGCGATGTGACCTAGTTCTTGGTAGGGGCACGATAGAAAATTCAAAAATATTCATTTGAATTCAATTCTTACATTACTAGTTTATTCCAAACATAAGAATTTAATATAATTCACATTGGAATTAAACTCATAGTGGAATTGAATTCAATTCTATCATAAAAAAAAATTTCAAACAGATTCGGAGTGTCTAAAAGGAAGATGTGGAATAGGTAAGGGTAAAGTTAAGATTACAGTACACTACACATTTGAAATATGTTCAACCAAATTTGTAAAGTACAACTAAATGAAAATGCTCCACCATAGACCACATAGTGCATCATTCTCCACCCCTACCACTACCACCACCTTCAGCCTACCACCACCACCACTCTCAACACCACCACTCATACTCATTCCCACTACCACCACCACCACTATAAGAGCAATTATGCAGTGGTAGAATTTAGAAAAGTAGGGGGAGCTCTCCCTCACCCCACCCCAAAGAATTGTTTTTTCTTAGACCCTATACATACAAAGAACATTTTTTTCAAATGTAACTCTTTGTATGCTATTATTAATGTAGTTACCAAAATTTTTCATAGGTAAAACTTAAACAACGTTGCCTAAAGTTTTATATCATTGCCAAAAGTTTTAGAAGTGTTGCCAATGATCACTTGAGGATGTTATTATCTATAAAGTTCTAAAATTTTCTAAAGGAAACACTTAAGCATCGTTACCTAAAGTGTCCTTTATATGTTCACCCCCAACTATTATGTCATATTCTGCCATTCTAACCATGATTAGAATGGTGTGTAGTGGTGGTGGTGGGCTCAAGGTCAAGATGGAGGAAGTGGTGGTGGTGGGGATGCACGGACTAAGTGGTCCCTGGTCCTTGGACCATCAAAACAACGTCATTTTGGGGTTGACTAGGAGAGAGAAGAGAGAAAATGGCACTGTTAATGGAAACATCAACAGTTATTAGGAGTTTGGTGGATGGAGAGATCAATAGGTCCAACGTTTGCAAAGTCCAAGGACTAATGGTTCATTACTTTAATTTGAGGGAGCAAGTAGGACAGGAGGGTAAAGTCCAGGGACCAAATAG
>QANU01033113.1:479701-493791 GCA_003254905.1 Nissolia schottii
TATATATATATATATATATATATATATATATCATTATGGTTGAAATTTAATTAAACCAGTGAACTTTGGAATCAGTGTCTTATTTGATTCTCTGACTAATTCCTTTTTGATAACCTTGTAAAAGTCTCATGATTCTTCTTTCTTTTTCTCTTGTACTAATTCTGGCATTCGCCTCTTAGCCCCAACTAAAATTAAAGTCGTTGACTCACAAAATCTCAAGTCGCAACTCATCGAATGAAAAATTCTTCTATTAAATGAGACAACAATCAATCATAAATATAACAAGATACATTAACATAGAAATATTTTCTTGAATGTCAAACATGTACAACCATACTATCTCTAAACCTTCCCTCCAAGCGCTATATATGTTGCATTTCAAGGTCTTACAAATGTAGGGAGGATAAAAGAGGATGAACGGTGTTTCAATCCCAAGTGGTAATCTTATCGTCTACCAAATGGATGTAGAAATGTCCCATAACTCCAGTGCGATAGTGGCTTTCATATACGAATTCTACGGTCAAAGTTTCACCGTCACTTATCTTAACAACACCTGGGTTTGGATAACAAACCTCCATTCCAACAACATAACCTTTCTCATCTCCTGCTTTCTTTCCCTTTCCATATATTGGTTGAATAGCGCACAATACTGATCCATCCTAAAATTAACAAAAGAATCCAAATTAATTAGGAAACAAAATCTAGCATGAACAAATAAATAAATAAATAAACAAAAACATAATATGAAAAAGACCGTATGAGAATGATGATGAAAAATATAATTGAACATTACCTCTCCGTATAGAGTTGCATTAACAATTCCTGAATGCACATGAGCAGTGCCATAGACGAGAGAACCACCATTTTTTATTGGGATATCTGCTCTCTTGATATAATACTCATCACCACCATCAACATGTTCTGGAATATCATACTCTATCTGTGACAAATTAAGAAATCTTTGTTGTTAGTAACTTACCCCCCCAAAAATGTAATTATTTTAAAATGAAAGGAGTATTTGTCATTCTTACCTTGCAATTATGATCTAGGGATCCATTCCTATTTTTGGTCACCACATCTGCCACATCAAGTATATAAAACTTAGTAGGAATTTGGTGCTTGTCCCAGTCAACCCATTTCATTTTGTATTTGAGAGCAAGTTTTCTACTTTTTTGTTTTTTAGATCCCTTTTTCATTTTGCATTGCGATCCATTGGGGCAACACCACAACCCTCCTTTATAAGCACTAGTCAATGGTTTATCTTCAAACCCCTTTTTGTTGTCCAAATAGTCGCTTGTGATGTTGTAGAGATCACATCTGCACTCAGTGCAACCTTTGACATCTTGCACACCACGAGTATCGATCGCCATGATGTTGAGCATCCATCTCTCTACAAATCCCTCTCCAATCATTTCAGGGTTTCCTGCTTCCACCGCAAAAGAATTAAAAAGCCTTGACATTGTTTTCCGTGAATCACTTCCGAGACCCCAATAATGTGAGAGTGAGCGATCAAGACATGGACCATCGTTTCTCTTTAGATTGATACCATCGGTTCTACCATCAGTTCTATTCTTACGCAAATTAGGATGCTCTTCCAAAGTGATGTTTGAATGGTATTTAATAGCGAAAAAATGATGGAGGTATGTTTCATGCAAAGGCACAGGGTTCCTTTGTTCATCAACCAATTCAGCATCGAAGCTCTTGACTCCAATGTGACCACTTGGGAACGAGATATTGGCGAAAATTTCGTTAAAAACCATTCCTGGTCTTAATGTGAACATCTTAGAGTAAAATGTGGCTGAATGGATCTTATTCCCATATCTTAAAGATCTCGGTGAGAATGATGCGTTTGATTGTGACACTATGATTAATAATGATAGTATCAAAGCTTCCCAGATAAACCTCGTATTACCCTATAAACAATTATGCCAATATATGATTAGTCGTGAATAATAATGTTTGTAATTATAAATATTTAGCTATGGAAAAGACAAAGCAGTGAAAGCTAACAACGAGAAATTCTTGTATGATTGTGGAGCTTCGTGCTCTATATGTTCCCTATCACATACCGAATGACATTTCAACCTGTCATTATATGTGTGATCAAGAGCATATTTAACACGACTTTCCAGGACAAGAATTTCTAGAGACTTGAATAATAGAAGATTGAATACCACACGAGAAAGAGACAAGGGGACAACCATTGTACTGGAGATCTTCTATCAATGCCGAACGTATAAGATATTTTTGTTTATGAATATCAAGTTCTTATTTGCAACTTTTATACTGAAGTTTTTGCAATGGTATGCCATGAATAACTTGGTGCCAATTCACACGTGATGTTGGATGCCTATTTTAATTGGGTTTATATATTAGCTAACTAATTGAGTTATTTATAAGTTTAGCAACTTGATTCCAGGTAAGAGTTTATAATTGACAAAAAAAACAGTTTACAGAAATTTGTGCTTTTATGTTCAATATTGTTAGAAGAGTTTTATTTATTTATTTATTTATTTTATTAAATTTTGCGGCGCTTGTTAGGAGTTTTGACATAATGTATCATAGCCACTTGGAAACAAGTTTATTTTGGATTAGGAAGGTACAAATATGGTTATTTTTAGCAATGCTTTGTAGTATATTGGTTAAGAACATCAGCGTTCGTTTAGATAGAGGAAGTAAAAAAATTGCATTCGAACACACGTTTTCTTGTTAACAGCCCAAACCCAATACACATTGATTTTTATCCGCGATGCTAGCTATATATTTGAAAATGTCCAACGTATAACCAAAGCTACGTACACTATATACAAATACATAAACACATATTTTAAAGTAGATACACAAACTTTATAACACATATACACAAACTTTTTTAAATATAAAAACCAAATCAAACTAGATCCGCACTGCATTAAATAGCGAAAAATAATAGTCACTCTCTTTCTTACTCTCCACTCACACTCTAAATGCATGAACCTACTCTCCATCATACATATATTCCAAAATAGATAGACAAACTTTTGAACAAGCATACTCATACTTTTGATTTCATATACACACTTTTGAACAAGCATACACAAACTTTTGTACCCACATACACAACTTTTTGACCATGCAGAAACAAGGGGTAATGACATATATATGGGATTATGCAAAGCATAATCCCGTTTTATGGGACTGGGGAGAAAATTACCAAAATGTGGGTGGAGGGTCTGAAATCTCCACTGAGGATGGAGATTTCAGTATGTCAGGAAAAAAAAGTCTGAAATCTCCACGGTATGTGGAGATTTCAGACTCTGAAATCTCCACGGTATGTGGAGATTTCAGGAAAAAAGTAAAAAAAAAAAAAAAAGATTTCTGAAATCTCCACGGTATGTGGAGATTTCAGGAAAAAAAACCATACTTCCGTAATATTTTCTTGTACACCATATTATGGGAATATAACATCTTTTGTCCCATAAACAAGTAAAAAATCCTAGAAACAAATAATAAGGCAAATGAAGAAGAAGAAGAAGAAGAAGAAACTTTGGCACTCACACACACAAGCTTTTAAACAACAATACACAAATTTTTGTACATACATACACAAACTTTTTAACAACTTAAATATTATGCCCCTTTTAGTAACTAAAATACATTATTGGTTATTATTGAACAACTTTATCTCTCCTAATAAATGCTTACTGAATGGGTAAATCTAATATTTTATTAATTTCTAATTTCATAGAATAAAATATACATATTATTAATTTCAAATAAAAAATAACTACATTATTTCAAATGTTCAAAATAGGTATTTTAAAATTTTGCATCATCAACTTAAAAAAATCTTAAATTTTCTAACATTTTTTTATACAGCTAAAATTTTTAAATTTTTCATTTTTCAAAAAAAAAAAAACGTAGGAATGTAAGTTAAATTTTTATTTTTTATATAGGAATACAACTTATTCTATAAAAACATTTTCTTATATATTAGTAGGGGCAGACACTTTGTGCCTACTAAAAACATGTAGATTGTTCACTAAATAAATAATTTCTCCTAAAACTTAATTATTTAGAATAGGTAGTTTTTGTTATAAAATAGGTAGTTTTTGTTAGCAAATAGGTAGTTTTTCCTTTTAAAAAAATTGAAAAAGTAGTATTTTTTTTTTTTGAAAACTAAAGAGAAGAGTAAAATGGATCAAATTAAAATGTGACTAAGGGTGGTTAAACTCTCAATAGCTTTATACTATTAAAGATTTTTTTTTAAATTGATAATATAATTTAATTATAAATTTTCAATTTTTCAAAAAAATTAATATGTAGTTATTTTCAATTTAAAATTAATAACATGTAAATTTTATTTTATAAAACAGAGTTTAATAAAAAAATAAAGTAATTTAGTTAGCCATTAGAAAAACCGGTTTTGTAATTAAGAGAAAGAAATGGTTTTCACCCAAGGACCTCAAGAGCCGGTGACTCCAAACCCTACCCCAGCCCCGGGATCACATTACGACTCTCCCATTATCATCAAGGACACCGAGCCGGGCCAATCTGAGAAGATTATTGTTGAGGCTCCAGTTCCCGTACTTGATAGGGATCCACCAATAGAGTGCCAAGGTCCTCATTATCATACGACGATGGGGAAGAGGGTTGTACCATCCGTCCATCGAGAGCTGCCTCACATCATCTATCCCAAGACACAGAGACAGGACCCTCGGGTTTCGTTCCTTGGTATCTCGCTTCACACAACGGTCCTTGGTTAGGATGTTACGGGTGGATTTCAGAGAATGAGGATTCTAAGGAGGAGCCCGAGGATGATCGTATGGAGGATTTAGAGAAGGAGCCCTCAGGCGAGGATGCTGAGGGTAGTAGGACGGGGGGTTGCTGAGTAGAGCACATGGTTCGGATAAGAGGAATTCTTTTTGTTGTATGAGACCTTTTTGCAGGATGTGACCTGATTGTTATGTGAGCCTTGGAGTCGTGACATCTACTTACCTTTCTTTTTTTATTATATATATGTGTTGTCCCAGAGATTGGTGGAGCTGGCTTTGCCACTAGTCTCATGCGAATATTTGAATAATGGATGTATATGTATGTATGTATGTATGTATGTATGTATGTATAAAAGTATTTGTGATTGATGTAAATATTTTCAGGACCATGGTAAACTTATGTTGATGAATGCATGTTATGGTTGAATATAATGGCCTGTTTGTTAGTTAATTGTGTATGTATATGATGACGAATGAAACAATTAGCTTTTATATTGTTACGGTTATGACTCATACTTTCTTCTATACTAAACAAGAAAAAGTTTTAAATTGATCCATATTTTTAATTAAATGATATTTTAGAAAAGTAAGTCTAAAAGTAATCCAGCCAAGAAGTAATAAACTAGCGAGCATTTCTTACGACTGAAGCGTAAATAGTTAGTTAGGGTGTTACATTTTGGTATCATGCCGACCTATGCTTCCTAGCATGTTAACAGTGTAATGTACTACTAGGTTGTATGTGTTGAAGCTATTTTGCACTGGCATTTTCTTAAGCCTGATCAACTCATGATTTGTGCAGTTGCATCAAGACAAACCAAGCCTCAAATAAAAATACAATGCTATCCTTGACAGATTTAATAAGTTCTTAATGTGATCAGGCTTGCTGCTTTAACAAAGAATAACAACCGCAGTTGCGAAATTGGAGATTGGGGAGGTTGGGGGAAGAGGTGGAAGGGGAGGGAGGGGGAATCAAATTGTTGATGAAACAACGACAATGAAAGGAGATGAGCAGAAATGGTGGAAATCGCAACGAGGAAAGATTTCAAAGCTAAATGAACCATCAAGGCCAACGTGACCGGCAGCAAATCACGAAGCTTTGAAGTTATGGGACTAGATGAAAAAGAGAGGATGGCGATGGAGAGTAAAAGTGGACGCACAAAAAGGCCAGATCTTGTGACGTGAAACCCTCCAATTGTTGTTTCCACTTCAGCCTAAAGAATGTCAAGCATGGCTTGAAACTTCTTCTTTCATCAATTCCACTCTAAACTAGTTTCAATATCTCTTGAACTCTGCCCTCAAAGCTCTGAAACCCTGTGCTTTCCACCATCTAATTCTTAATTCCAGATTTCATTCACCCATTTTAAATTCCTAGTTTTGGCAAATTTTTTTAGCATATAAAGGGTCTTCTTTTTCCTTATTTCTATTGTTATTCATCTAACGTTGCAGTGACTCGATTGGATTCTTGATGCTAGGATAGAAATGGATTGGCATTGGGATTGGGATTGGGATTGGGATTAAAGGTGGTGGTGGGAGAAAAGCAGAGGATAAAAAGTGTGCTGCCTTTTTAAAAAAAATTTAAAAAGAAATTAGATAAAATATATGTTCTCAATAAAAATTATTAAGGGCTATGATTTATCGAAGATGAGTGGTTCATGTTGATTCACTGATAATTGGTTAACAGGTGCTTAAGGATAATTGGTAAATAAACAGTGCACTATATTTTCCATTTTTTAATATCACAATAGCATAAAATTGGAAGCTTGTTGCCACATGAGAACTCTCACCGCTGCCTTTCTCACCATATGAAGAGTATTTGTTTGTTAACTTTTAGATCAAAATTGCATTTAATTCAACGGTTGTGATTGATGAACATATATTTGTGCACATTCAATGTGCTTCTTTTTCACCTGCACATTGAAAACATTACTCGAAATATGTCGTGTTACAATAATTTTAACAAGAAAAATTCGAGATCAAGGCTTGTGCCAAGATCAAACTATCAAGTTCTATGGTCATGAAGTATTAGGTAGATTATGCTTCATCCAATGATAAAGTAAAAGTTTAAATAAAAGTGTGAGTCCTATCATAGCTAATGTTGAAACATCATTTTAGATTAATACTTGGGAGACCTAACAAATCAACTTACTCACTCCTATAAATGACATTTGACATTTTTAGAGAAAGAAAAAGAAAAATGCCAAATGTCATTATAGGAGTGGGTAGGTAGATAAATTACATCTCCCAAATATTTTTCATCATGTTATCATTAGATAGAACACAATCCACCTAAATGTTTTATAACCATACAATAATTTCTCCTAAATATTATATTTAGTTCTCTTTGAATTGTTGGACCGAAGTAGCTCTCTACTTACAGGTGAACTCTCCTTCTCCACCCTCCAATGTTTGCAAGAGAAACACTAGTAAATATGCTTCTATGTAAGTCATTCTGTACATTGTGCATCAACAATTCTTGAATGCATTCCATCACACAACACAAGAGAAACAAAATTTAGAACTTGTATACAGAGCCTAGTATGAAGTTTCACATGGAGCTGCGGTTACAAAGGGTGTAACCAGAGATGAGTGAGCTAAAAGCAAATGCAACAAAAGCAACGAAGGCCATCCCTACTGAGGCACTGGCCATCTCTGTGAACTCGTCTTTCCCCCAATTTGACTGCCAATCATCAACCCGGGTAGCTGCACACGATGCCGCCGATATCAGAAGATATGCTAGAACCTGCTCAACAAAATGAAGACTTGAGTTCTTGCTCTAGTGCAAATATTTTGCATACACAAAGGACAATCAGAGAGTAATGCATCAAAGTTCACTATATATGCATATCATAGTAAAGCATTTGACTAAGAACTAGGACAAAAAGATAGGTGCTCGGTATCTATCAGCTCAACGAGTACTAGTATAAAGCCTACACGGCTACTTGCATGTTTGGACAGTCCATGGTTTGACGACTGCAAACTAGGTTTCAATACATTTTTGACATGTTTGGAAAAATCACCCTTGAGTTATATTTCAACTAGATTTGTAGTCTCAATGGTGCCAACATAAGAGAGAGAATGGGTAATGCTACCTAAACAACAAAAATGAATAACAAAAGTGGACAATGTATAGAAATACAATATGTGAGTACACATGTAAAGTACAATAATTATGTAGGGCCTATGTGCACTCACGTGTTGTTTAAGTTTTATGAGTTATCCACTTTTGTTGTTCAAGTAACATTACCCTAAGTGAATACAGTTACTTTTCAATTGTACTAAACAAATGATTTGAAAACTAAAAACCAAACACAACAAATTTCAACGTATTATTATTAGACAAAAGGTATTCTGAAGTCACAATTCAAACCCAAAAAGGCTCTGGGACAAATTTCAATGTCTGCTTTTTCACAGAAAAGAACTGAAACATGGGAATGTAATTAAATTGAGTCCTAAGACTTGCCTGATCCATGAAGAAATCGAAGTGGCAGCGAAGGTGGTGACTGATTATGTGTTTCCCTGTGACTAGTTGATAGGCTAGATCGCATGCTTGCAGTCCTGCGTATGCAAATGCAATAACATTCACAGCTAAACAATACCTGCCACATCAAAAAAAGCTTCATCGTCACCATTTATATTATATAGTACGCATGCAGAAATTTGCAAGAATACACAGAGAAATCCACGTCCAACAAGTAGGAGCGTACACATAGGCTAGGGGACCATTTCGACCTGTTTCTCACTTTTTCGTTTGTACAGCCCATTCATTGATTATGGCAATTTGTACCCTAGCTACGGACAGATAATTATCCGAAATTACTCACACCAGTTTAGGTAGGGTTAGGATTTTAATTTACTCGTCCAACATTATCTACCTCCTATATATTATACTTTATTTTTACCATAATTTTCTTTGTTCTACTATTATATTTAAATTTTCTTTTTTCTTCTCCTTGATTTTTCGGGTTATATTTATATTTCCACACATCATCCCTTTATGTGAAGTTTGATTTTTGAGGTCATTTTTTTACAACTATATCCAAATTTTTTTTATACATGATTTGTGACGTAAAGATTTCTTTTATGTAAAACTATTTCTTAATGATTAATTAATGTCTATATGTAGTTGTTACGTTTTCTTTTACTTATTTTTATAAAACAAATATGAATAGAACGTAAAAGTTACTTTTATCAGCCTTATACATTTAAAGAAGGTGGCATATTTTCAATTTAAAATGTATTGATTTTAATGTGTTAACATGACTATATATGATTTAGATGTTAATGAATTGTGTTGTTATTTTAAATTATGGTATTCTTATGCACTAAAATAGTTATTTTCTTTTGTAATTAACACTTATGTAAAAAAATAAAAATATTTTTAAAAAATAGCAAATAAGATGGATAAAGTAAAGATTTAAATATTTTCTCTAAGTAGGGTTAGAATCTTTATTTATAAAACTCACGGGTAGGGTAGAGTTTTTTAACCAACAAATTAAAGGTATTATTAAGGTTAAGTCAAAACTCTACCCAACCCTACCCATTGTCATCCTTATTGTTTCTCACTTTAGTTATATTTTTAATCAAATAACTAAACTGATACACAGTATCACACCTGAACCGCCTGCAGAGTTCTCAAAAGCAGAAACTTCATCGCTTTGATGGCCAAATTATGAATTGCAATTGAGTTGCACCTCTTACCACCACCGCTACGGTTGTCACCATGATTATTCGGTACCATCTAAAATTCCAAACTTAGATTCAACAATAGCAAAGCTTCACTGAATAATTCCTGCGCCAGGACTTGCTACTAAATACAAATATTTCATTTACTATATGCAAAGGTATAAAACTGCTCTTAACTTATATTAATTTTCAAATTATATCTTTTGTGTGTCAATTATCAAGAGTAACCGTGAAATAGTGGGAAAAAATTAATAAGAGTCGTAAAGTCACGTGTTAATAAATTTAAAATAAAAATGTTCAATTGAAAAAATAAACTTTTAAAGTGTTCGATGTATTAAACACCTCAAATTTTTATTTTTTTAATATAATTTTTTTATTGATTTCTACAGTATTAGTTAGTAAAACCCTTAAATAAAATAAAATAGAATAAAATAGTATAATGATCACATTTTGCTACATATGAAAAAAAAAAAAAGTGTTTCACATGTATTACAAGAAAAATGGGGATTAATTATAAAATTTAGCGAGGTAATTCTTTTTCACTAATTAGCGAGGAAGTAGCGAGGTATCAGTGAGCAAAATGTAGATTCGTAACAAAAAAATGAAAAATGATAGGCAAAAAGTTTAGCAAGCAATTAGTGAAGAATTAGTGAGGACATTATCATTCGCAACATATATGTCATAGCTAAGGCATTTAGTGAGAAAAAAAAATCCCTTATCAATCCTTTGCACACGTTTAAAATACGCATAGGCAACAACAAGGAACAATTCTCCCACTGATCTCTCGCAAACTCTCAATCTCAACGTAATTTAGTAAGAGACTATGTCCTTGCTAAACTCCTAAACTAAATTAACTTAATTGTTCATTCCCCTTTTAAGGAGGGGCAAATCTCTCACCGATCCTTCGCTGATCCCTCATTAAACTTTTAACATTTCACTTCTCTTTTTAGAGAGAGATTGTTCCCTCGTAAACTCTCAACGTAATTGTGTCCTCACTAATCCATTGTTAAACTCTCTATCTTAACTTAACCCTCCACCTCCTTTTAGCAAGAGATAAATCCCTCATTGATCCTTCACTAAACTTTTAACATTTCACTTTTCTTTTTAGTGAGGGATTGTTCCCTCGCAAACTCTAAACATAAATTATTCTTATATTTAAACAAAAACAAAGAAATGAATTCACAAAACCAAAAGAAGAAAAAAATACCACGATCAACACCCATATATGTTAATTGTCAAGCCAATCAAATGGCACAAAGGGGAAACCACACATAAAGCATATTCTTGTCATTTCACTGAAGAGTATAGGTAACACTAGAAGAACAACACCGACTTCAGTGGTCACACTATCTACAAGTACTATGAGTTCATGCTAGTACGCAACAACGACCATTGCAGGTCGTCATATGCGTTGTAACTACTATTGAAATTTGCAGCACAAGGATATGGATAGCGAGATTTGTCCCTATTGCAATAGGCAGAAGGAGGACATGTCGAATCTAAGCAGTAGCATCAACGGTGGCATATATAGGCAATGATAGGGGAACGAATAAGCAAGAGTGAAAGATAAAGAGATATAAAGGAAAATCAAATGAGCCAAAATGTTGAACACACTTTTTAATTTGTTTCGTTTTATCCATAGAGTGGAGGTCAATTGTTTTCTTATAAATATAAGAATAATGCAAAGGTTTTTGCTAAGCAAATGTCCAGACCAAATGACTTGCAATATAAATTATAAATTTTGTGGTTGAAGTTTTTAAAAAATTCAAAGTGAATTGGTTTTAACTCTTTAAAAAGGTTTTTGATTTTATTGCTTCACTAGTTTTCGCTAATTTTGAATGTAATTTGCGAGGGATTAGTTGCTAATTTGTGATGATTTGAGGCATTATTATCATCATAAAATAACTACAAATCAACTATGAATGTTGTGAGAAATTTACAAAAGATTAGGTACAATATAATTTCTTGCTAATTTGCGATGATTTTAAGCAATTATTTCCATCATAAAATAACTATGGATTAGCAACGGGATAATGACCAATAGTTCCATCATTAAAATAAATTAATTACGGATTGGCGACCAATTTATTTCCAAGCTAATCACCGACTTTAAAATAACGGCAACAAAGTTAGTAGCTTATCCCACACTAGTCTCTCATTAATTCATTTAGTAAGAAATTAACGACTGGTTAGTGAATACTAATCCATAAAATTGTGGTAGCGATCAACTACTTCATATCATTAGTTGATAGCATAAAACAATTTATCCAAACAAAATTAATTTCATACCTCATTTGTTTCGTAATACCAGACATTATTTAAATTTGGTACATATTTAACTTCATGTATTATGAAACGGGAGTAACTTTTCTTCGTAGAGAAGTTTTGAGTTCCGCAAATAAAAAGACTAGCACTTTATCTATAAAGCTGATATATATACCCTGAATCAAAATTAGTAAAAATCTAGTTGTCTCCATATTTTGCCACTTGTCCATCTAATAAAATAAACTTGGACGCATCTATAACATTTTCTCATGAATACGTCATAAATAATTAAGTGCCTAAGAAATAACTCTGGAATTTAATTTCTGCGCAGAGCAAATTAAATTCATTATTGTCATGTTGAAAATTACCTGTATTCTCTGTAGCGATCAAAGGAGTCACCACTCCAACCTTGAGTCCGATCAGCTGCCATCACCGTAAACGAAATCAGGCACACCACCACCTCGCTCACCCGGAACCCTAGCGCCGCCTTCCTCGCCACCTCCTCCCTCGGCCGCTCCCTCCACTCCCCTCCTCCTCCTCCTCCTCCTCCTTCTCCGCCCACCTTCGTCCCCGCGCGCTGGGGCAACGCCGCCGCCGCCGCCGCCTGCGGATTCTCCGGCTGATTCTGACGCCGCGCGAATTTCTCTGGAGTGCACTGCGTGAACTTGTCGACGGCCACGATGGCCTTGGAGTTGTCAACGTGCTTTGCCGGTGAGTTTTCCGACGACCAGTACTCCGGCGACTCCGCCGAGTTGGCTCCGTCCCACCGCATGGGAGAGTGGAACCGGAGCGGCGAGTGAGGCGATTCGAACTGAGTCGAAGACTCGGAGTTTTTCGACTGCGATTTTTTCATTTGCGATGTGCTGCGTTTTCTTTCTTCCCGTTTTTTCAGTTCCTTGCGTTTTGCGGATTTTAAAAAGGAAAAGAGAGTGAATGAAAAGAGGGAGGGAAAAAGAAATAAAAAAAAAAATCGGAAATAAAAAAAAGAAAAAGAAAAAGGGTGTTTGGGTGGTGGGAAAAAGAAAAGAAAGTCGAAAAGAAAAAGTGGGAGCTGGGTTTTTTTTGGCTTTAGCTTGGTTCGTGTCTGTTTAGTGTAGGACCGTGCCACGTCATTGAATTTGCATTATTTTCCCATTACCGTCAGCGAAGGATATGCTATGCTGTGTTGGTATCGTTTGATTGAGAGCGGAGAATGCTTGTGACTGGTGGTGCTTTTTTATTCGTGCGGGTGCAGACTGGAAAAATTTTGGTATCTGGTGATTGCACCCAAGAAAAGTGCATATTCATTATTCTATTCTTCCAAATCTAAACCGAAATTTGTTTTGCTTATGAAATTTATTTGATTTATCTTTGGGTTAATTAAGTTTTTAGTCCCTATAAAATTGAAAAGTTTGGTTTTAGTCACTCTATAGAAGTTTTAGTCCCTTTAAAATTTAAAAGTTTGGTTTTAGTCCCTGGAGTTGTATGAAAGTTGACTGTGCTGATGTGGACGCGTCAGGTGCTGACGCGGCGCTGATGCAGCGTGCCACGCAGATGCCACTTGACATAACCCGCAAAACACAATCCATGACCTATGACCCGTGACCCGCCTGGCCCGACCCGTTTTTAAAATTAAAATTAAAAAATGAAATGACATTTTCGTCCCCCTAGCCCCCATCTCCTCCTCTCATCTCTGTCAACCACCCACCCCACCCCCTCCGCCGCCGCCGCTCCTCTAGGCTGCCCTGCAGTCGAGCCCGTCGGCACCGGCGAAGCCCACTCTGCGGGCGGCGAGGTCGAACTCCATCTGCCTCAGCCCTTCCCTTACGTCCAACTGCACCGCGAACCTCGCCACGCAGCTCGCAAAGGGGTGCCCTTCCAAGAACCCGAGCACGCAGTCCATTCCCAAAACCCTAATTCCCAAATCGTCGCTGCTCCTAATTTCCCCGTTGGACTCAATCTCGTCAACGAAAGGGGACCTGCTCGACTTGATGAGGGAGCAAAGAGCCTCGATCGAGCGCGGAGAGCCCAACCCGAGCAAGGCCCGGATCGTGGGGCCCATGAGGACCTGGCCCGCGAACACGTCCTTGTTGAAACGGACCAGCGTGGTGACGGAAGCCCCTGCGTGCTCGCGAACCTTTCGGAAGCACTTGTCGTCGAAGAGGAGGTCCTGCAACTCACAGTTGAAGCCATGGGAGACTCGGTGGCGGAACTGAGTGAGGAAGGCCATTAACTCGTGGCTGTTGAGGGAGCGGGAGAGGGAGAGGGAGAGGAGAGTCTCGTGGTCGATCCAAGATTGGATTTCGGACTCGATGGAGTTGGCGAGGTGGGAGATGGAGTGGGGCGAGATGCGGCGGCTGAGGAAGGAGTAGAGTGAGCGGAGGGAGCGGCGGTGGCGAAGGGGGTGGG
>QANU01033113.1:500154-513453 GCA_003254905.1 Nissolia schottii
GGGGGGGGGGAATTAAAGAAAATTTAATAAGAGGTTGAATTCGTGAGAGATCAGTGTAATTCATAAACAACATAAAATTGTACAGTCAACGTGATTTTATCACACAAAAAAAAAAATCATAATCTTATTATCTTCATCATAATTATTCCTTAACTCCTACTTAGCAGAATACATGCCATAACAGAACCAAAGGAATAAATGTATAATTATCTCCTTTTAACAATGATTAAATACCTCTTATCTCAACCTCACCTTAGAAGAGACTTTGTCAGAACTCCAAAATGCCTTAGCAACATCAGGAGGCATAAGCTCTGAGACTCCTTGTGCTGCAAGGGCTGCCACTTTGACATTGGAGATTTTAGGTTCTCTGGTATCATGATCTAGATTTCTCTTAGGAATGTGTAAGACAAAAGAATCCCTTTCCATGTCTTTTATTTCAGCTGGAAGTCGTGTAAATTCTTCCTTGACAGGAGTATCTTCATTGTTGTGTACAACCCCACCAATAAAAAGCTTCATATCCAAATCTTTTTCTTCTCCAGAGGCATCACTATCCCCTCCTAGGGTGACCCCATCAGGTTCATCCAGATTATTAACTTCCTCTTCAGGATTCTCACTGGAGCTTGATTTATTACTCTCTTCCTCCATCAATTGCTTAATAGAATCATTGTCTTCTGCTGCTTCCTCTTCAACATTAATGTTCATAACTTTGACTTTCAATCCTGGAATTTTTTCTTTAAGAAAATTTATGACACTTTTAATGCCCTCCTCAGTTGCACCCTCAATGTTATTGTTCTTCTCATCATTTCTGTCAACCTTCTCTTCATGTTCCTGCACCTCAACTGAAGATACGTTTTCAACCTCAGGTTTAGATGGGCTTTTAGCAGGTACAGATGGAGGGTTACTCATTGGGTTTCCTTTAGCTCGTCGAAGGTACACTACCTATTAAGTGTTACCGGATAACATTAGCACTATAGTTTCAGGCAGATATCACAGACTTTTACGAAATATATACCAGCAGAATCTCATAAGCTTCAAACAAAAGCGCACATTCTTCAACAAAAATGATATTCCAACTTCCAATTCCATAATTCACTTTATGTTCAGTTTACTTATTGAAAATTTGCATTAATATCCCAAATTAATTTTCTTGTGATCTATATATGGGTCATGAACAACATGGTTCTTCTATCAGATTAAAACAATTCAAATCATCCATGGTCAGTATTGATACATCGGCAACAAATAAGCATCATTTAATTGGAAAATTAGCATATTACCTGCATATGATACGTGTTGTCAGCATTTTTTACTACATAAATTTCAAATATTGGTGTCCCAGTAGATGCTGTGATCAACTGCCTGTAGCAAACACAAATAAGCAGTGCTCTCTACCAGAAGAGAAAATAGAAAGTACAGAAGTCATACCTTGGACTGTAACTCTTGCCAATGAATCTACCCATGCCAGGACTTATATGAATTATTCTACCAAAGGGGTCATCTGAATTTTTTGAGCACCCTACCCACCAACCCACCTGCACATACATTAAAGTAAAAATAGTTAATGGAGATCAAAGGAGTATAATTTGGAAAATGATGCTGTTGCCATTACGTCATAACCACCACTAGGTTCATACCGTTTACACGTCAGCTTTCCAGATGAGTTCATCTGTATCTTGCCAGACAACTGAATGAGTTTTAACACAAGTATGTTTCGTACCCCAATACTTTGTCTATATTAAAGCTTCTTAATCCAGAGGCATAATGCTCAAGCTTGCCTCTTATTATATAACTTCTCTTGATCTTTTTCTTAGTTATAACTAATATTCTTGATGATGACATTTTCCTGATTTCTTTCAAATATATCTTATTTACTCCTTCATGACCAACTTTAAAAATATCAATTGTCAACACAAAATCCAGTAGTTAGATAGTCACTAGTGAGCAAGGAAGAACTCCATGTCGCTCCAAGAAATTTTCTCAAACAATATTCACTTCCCACTGTCTCCTAGGTCCAGATCGTGTGGTGTGTGGCATTTGAGGTTTTGCCAAAGACAATGTGAAAGAAATATTGTATACTGTTCTTTTGTGCAGTGGATATTTTAGTTGTTTTCTCCTGTGGATGTAGGCAAGATTGGTAAGCCAGGTTCAACTGCGTTTTTCTTTTTATTATTATTATTATTATTACTACTACTACTGTGGAATTTTCCCAACAAATTATCTTAAAATAACTGAAATGAAAGAAGCAACATCTTGCAGTGGGAAAAAAAAACACTAGTTAAACTGCAAATGTGAGAATCAAAACTACAAGAGGTATGCTTTTGAACAATGGCTAGTACAAAAAAAGTAATAAGGATACCAGTCCACTTCCAGTGTATCTGCATAATCTTGAAGCATCATGGTACCGTTCATCATCTATGGCATCCTGCAACATAAAGAAATAATGAGATTATTATTGACCAAACCATAAGTAGGAAAGTTGAGAGTGTAACTACTTCAGGAAAAAGGGGGGGAAAAAAAAAGGCTCTCTGATCTGACCTTCAACTGAGACATAATTTCAGAAACACTGTCCTTGGATGTTGCTTCTGCTATAGCTCTTTTCAACTTGGCTGCTTCTTGAAAGTCTTCCTTTTCAATAGCATCTTCAAGTTGAAACTGATAGACATTGTGTAGAAACCATATAAGCAATATAAGTATTTACTATTTACAAAGAAAAAACCCTAATTTTCATCCTCCAAAAATACAAGCATCATCATTTGATCCTCTAAAGATTTTTGGCATCAATGTAGTCCCTCAATCATGCAAAATGTCAAACTCATTTCTCCTAGTCCAATTTGACGACACTTTGCATAATTCATGAACAAAATCAATGAAGAGTTTTTAGTCCTCCGTTACAATCGGTTCTCTCTGTCCAACAAATAAGTACAGTTTAACGACAATTTGCATAATTGAAGGACAAAATGAATTTTTTTTTTTTTTGGAGAACTAAATTGATGTTGCTTCCTCCTTGTTGTTCTACTTCGGGTGACAAACACTTACATACAAAAACCACCTCACATCCTGAAATAGTATGATACCCTTAACAAATTTGTCATTCCATTCTACTTTTCATTTCTCACTAACTACACCCCATAGCATTAAATGCAACATAAGTGAAAATTGAAAAACAATAACTCCACATGCTGACAATTATTCTATCCTTGACAAAAGAACCATAGGGGCAGTTCTAAATTGAGAGATTTTCCATAAATATAAAGAAAAATACTAGAGAACCGAAATTTTTCCCCTAATTTGTTTGCCAGAATGAGTGCCATGCTTAGTAACTCTTAAATAGGTAACTGAATTACAGTACTTTTACTGGATTTAATATTGATGCACTGAATTTTACACTTTCATCCAATCATGGACAACATGTGAGACTTTTGATGTAGAAGGCGCAAGAGTCAATCACTTTTGTTGTTGTACAATATAAGATAACAAAGTAAAACTTTTTTGCACTATCAGTTCGTCAAAATTAATCTCTGCTTTATTTCAGGTGATACCATCGACAATTTTCTCTTGGTTCGTTTGTTAACAATTAAAATTAAGAAGAAATAAGTTTTAATGCACTAACAATATAAAGCTCACACTATCATAGTGTACTGCCACATCAGAAAAATTGTTACTCTTACTCATTACGTAAGTCTAACATACAACAGCACATGAAACTCCTTTACACTATTAGTGGATCCAAATTAAATCCTAAGAATAATAATAATAATAATAATAATAATAATTTAATTTTGATTCGCCCACCATTCTAAATTTAAAAAAATAGAAATCTTTGACTCTCACGCCCACTATCCCGAAATTCTCATATATATATATATAACAACGCATAATTGGATGTGGCGATATATCAGAATTAATCTGTAATAATAGGTTTTGAATAAGGAGAGAGCATGCAATTAGCAGAAGGGGTTACCCTGAGAACAGAGGCGAAGCTCTCAGCCTGTTCAATTTCAGAGAAATGGTGGCACCACCGGTTCCAGTCCCACTTCACACAAGAACGCTCGTTGCTGTTGGCGTTGGGGTTGGTGCAGCGGCAACAGTGGCCGCGATTCCTTCTGGGGAATACTGAAACGCTGTTTCTCTGACGAACGCAATTGTTGCTGTTGTTGGAGCTGCTACTAACCAGAAAGCAGGTGGGTTGTGGCGGCTTCTTTGGATGGGAATCAGAAGAAGAAGAAGACGCGGTTATTGTTGTTCTGCTGAGTTGGGCGGTGGTGGAGATGGCTTGGGATGCAACCCATGTGTTGGCCACAACCACCATGGTTGGTGGGTTGTGTTGGGAGTGAACTTTCAGGAAGGCGGAGGATGCAAAGTGTGGAATTTGGGGATAAGTTTTCTGTTGGCAATTGGCCTTGGGAGTAGGGACAAAGATATCATTATATCAACGTTTATTTTATTTTATTTCTTTCGCTACATATATGTCAACATTTCTCCACCAAATGAATCGGGTAAAATCTTAAAATAAAGCATCACAATTATCCTATTCTGAATATGAGCTAATTTAAAAGTTATTTTTAAAATAAATTAATTTCTTTTTATAATGACAATTTATTTAAGTTAATTCCCGTTTAAGCTTTTTTTTTAAAAAATATATGAATTGATTTAAATTGATTTTTTTAATAAAAAATTAATTTTTTTTAATCGACTCCTTTGAGAGCTTTATACAAAGGAGTCGATTTAAACCGACTATTTCACAATTCTAATTCTCTATTTTAAAAAATTACTTTCTCTCTTTAGAAATCTAGTGAGATTGATATTTTGGTTCGTAGAGAAATGGAATGTGCAAATTTGATGCGTCTAAACGAGGTTGACCACATCTAACCTCGAGTGAACTTTCAACTACATGGATATTTTTACCACAACGCTTTTGTGTTTCTATTTATGCTAGTGTTGTTGATTGATGAGACAAAAGTTAGGTTAAAGTAAATGGTAGCATAAATTTATAGATAAATAGATAAATTATTTGGTAGATTGATATTAAATCTAAATATTAATTAGATCTGAACTTGAGCTTGATAAATAGTTAAATTTATGAATGTTAACATTAATTAGATAAATAGATAAATGTTATTATTGAACAAAATTTTAAACAATAATTTAAGTCACTCTACCATAATTAATCAGCGGGGTGAGTCACATGTATGTTTGACGGGAAGCAATGTGGGTTATCTTTAAAAAAAATGCCTTTGAAATCATTTCTCGTGATTTCTCATTATATTTAAAGTGTGGTTGTTTCAACTTAATTAATAAAAATGTACTTATAATGTTTTTCAAATAACCAAAATTTTCTTTTCAAAAGAATATATTTTTAACAACTTAGAATTTAAAGAAAAAAACTTTTTTTATCACTTTTTCATAATCTAAAATATGCACTCTTAATTAGTGAAGTAAAAAAAAAAAGTTATATTAAAATAACCACAATTTATAACAATCAATTTTCTTAGCAAAATAAACAAACCAAATTGAAGTGCAGCAAGCAGCATACATAATATGTAGGAGATTAAAATTCCAACCATGTACGCGTGACTCAATCCAGGTGGCTGGTCCATAATTGTTAATCCTGTCGCTGCCGGTCATTTTCTGAAACTGTTTGACCAGACACTGGGCAGTGTTTTCACACCACGTAATTGAATGGGTGAGAATTCAAGTTCTATTCAGAGTTCATACATAACCCCCAAAACGAACAGGTGGAATATTAACTATGCTTCCTGCCATCAATTTCAAGAATTGAAAATTACTACCACAAGTATTCTAGTAGTAGTAGTAGTTATCTAGAGGACAGGAGATAGGAAAGTGCCAGCCCAAATGATAGAAGATTAAAAAAAGATAATACTAGCAGTAGAGTCACGACCATGAACTCATACAAATCATCGACTATAGGAAGTTGCTCACGTTTCTTCCTGAGACTATGATTGAATAATTGAAGGACATCATATACTATGCATCTTTGAAGGCCCTTTTCAAACAAAATTTTAGGGTCAGTTTTTGACTTAACAAACAGCCACCCGCAGCTCCAAAGATTAAATTCCTTACTGTAATTAGTAACAAAGCTTGCAATCTCACAATCTTGGACCAATACACACCAAACAAGAGAGAATTAGAAGGAACAGAGAGAACCGAGAGAGAAAACGAAAGGTGAGCTAATAGAATTGATCTCCTATTACAGGTTGTAACTGACTAACTAATCATAGGTTCAGGGACTAATTAATTTAACTAATCTAACTAGTTAAATATGTTGATATGGTGTTAGTCCCCCTCAAGCTAGAGCAAGCTTTGCATGCCTAGCTTGGATACAAGATGAGAAAAAGCCTTAGGTGGCAGGGCCTTAGTAAGTAGATCGGTCACCTGAGATTGAGACTTGATAGGTAACAAATGTACGAGACCAAGCTTCACTTTCTCTCTAACAGCATGGCAATCCAACTCAATGTGTGTACTTTTTTCATGGAAAACAGGATTTGCTGCCAAATGAACTTGTTATCTGCATGTCATTCAAGAGGAAGGTCAGCCATTGAATTTCGCATGTGGATGGTGCTAGTGTCCTATATTCTGCCTCAGAAGAAGACCTGGAGACAGTTTGTTGCTTCTTTGATTTCCAAGATACTTGAGATTTGCCAAGGAAAACAGTGTAGCCAGTAATGGACCTCCTAGTATCGGGGCAGCCAGCCCAATCAGAGCCACTGAATCCCTTGAGGAACAGAGGTGATTCAGCTGAGAAGAAAAGACCTAATCTTGGATTGCCCTTTAAGTATCTGAAGATCCAAGTAGCAGCTTTATAATGGGAAATCATATCATGTAGGACCTGGCTGAGATGATTAACTGAGTAGCTAAGATCAAGCCTAGTTGTGGTAAGATACAAAATTTGGCCAATTAACCTCCTATAGGCAGAGATATCAGTAAAAGAATGTCCATCATCTTTCTGCAACTTTACTTAGTCCATGGGGGTGCTCACCGGTTTACAAGCAAGCAAGCCTGCAGATTCAATAAGCTCAAGAGCATATTTTCGTGGTTAAGCGTGATTTCAACTGCTGATCATGAGCAGGATTTGGGATCGCACACCAGAAAATTGGGGATTAAGACCCTTAAGAAATCGCATAAAGAAGTCATGTTCTTGATAAGTGCAACACTGACAATGCAAACCACAGACACAAAACTATAGGCTGAAAATTATCTAGCCCATTCCGTATACCTTTCAATTGAGTAAAGAAAGATGTTACCAAAAGTGAGCCTTGCTTGAGAGAGCAGAGCTCCTCCTTCTTATCTGCTTGCCTTGCGAAAAGCATTGCTTCAATTCAAGCCAGAGCTCAGAAGCAAGATTGATGAACATGACACTTTGGGCGATTTTGCGATTCCAAGCTCAAATGATCCACGAGAGCACATATTTGTTGTTTCGCTCCCACGCCTATCTCAGATGTGAACCGATCAGAGGTTCTTGGATGCTACCATCCACAAAGCCAATCTTCTATTTTACATGCAACACCATGGTCATAGCGCGAGACCACACATTGTAGTGCGAATCAGAAAGGTGAAAAGAGACCAAGAGTGTGCCGGGACTTTCGCTCGAGTGCAAGTAGTAAGAACACAGCGGATCCATCGATGGATTCAACAGAGGATGCTGTTGCTGAGGTTGAAACATTGGATTTTCAGCCACATGAGGTGCAACAGGTGCATGCAAAGAAGGTGCTTGATTTAAATTCGCCATGAATGCAGAGAACAAGAAGCAGGAACCAAATTTGAAAAGAGAACAAGGAAAGAAGCAAGAACTGAGAAGAACAACAATGCCAAATCTTCACACAAGATTCAACAACAATGATGATGAATCTCAAACAAGATTTGTGGATGTGATTGCAGAGATGAAGCTGAACACAAGAAGATCAGAGCAACAGCAGAAATCCCCTGTCTGAGAGGAATCTGATACCATAACAAAGGTTGCACCTCTCACAATCTTGGACCAATACTCACCAAACAAGAGAATTAGAAACAGAGAGAACCCAAGAGAGAAAACGAAGGGTGAACTAATTCTCAATGATATTGTATTGATTTCAGTTCATTACAAATGAGCTGAAAGCTATATATACATGTGTTCTAACTAATAGCTACCTGCTATATTACCAGTAACACTAACAGAATTAACCTCCTATTATAGGTTGTAACAGACTAACTAATCATAGGTTCAGGGACTAATTAATTTAACTAATCTAACTAGTTAAATATCCAACTAGTTAAATATGCTGATATGGTGTTAATTAGCACAAGAGCTTTTGGGAGGTGTAAAGAGAAAATAGAATCCTTGATGTGTAAAACTTTTACCAAGGTGATATTCATTGCAGCAATAGTAAGTCTTAACATGGATGAACATATAGCAAAATATGACACTAACAAGTGTAAAGCGGCATAACAGAAAAGAGAAAAAGAAATGTTTTTTTTTTCATTTCCATATCAATTTCCACTGCCAAAAAATTAAAAAATAAATAAAAATCAAGGAAATGAAATCTTAC
Source organism: Nissolia schottii (assembly GCA_003254905.1). Lineage (NCBI taxonomy): Eukaryota > Viridiplantae > Streptophyta > Magnoliopsida > Fabales > Fabaceae > Nissolia > Nissolia schottii. Next base: position 508,698 of record QANU01033113.1, read on the forward strand.
CCCTGGTAAGAAGGAAAAACAAAGGTAAAACAAAAACAGAAAACGAATTCAACATACAATTTATATGATTTTCAACTCTGTTTACAATATATTGGATCACTAAAGACAACTTCACATCTGCAGCTCTGACCTATGTTAGCTAAGAAAAAAGGTATATTTTCATTTATCAAATCTTATTTCTACAAGATTCTTCATAAAAGGGAAGCTGGTCCATTTCTTTATGGATTAACCTGGATTCTTGTTGGAATGTACTCTATTTTTAAAGCTTCACGCAGTTAGATGTCATATATGGATATGCACCCTTCAACTCCTTCTTGATGGGCTGGAAATATAAAAGAAGTTCAAAAAGAAACCTAAATTCGTGCAGAGCAAAGAATAACAGGCATGCATTCAACAGAAGTTGCCTTTCACCAGTTAGACACATTTTGAGTACCAAAAGGTACACCACCATTTTCAGCATTTTCCAACGCACTTTCTGTCTCACCATCTGGCCTGGCAATTTCGACACGAACTGGATGGACAGGCCCATGTAATCTCAAAAAGTAACTCTGACTAGAAGGTTGGACTCTCACATATCTGGTTGCCGTCCCAACACTGTCAGAAGACTGTTCGGATTCAGAACGGATATTGGACAGAGCACTAAGATCAAGATTTGGAAATACTGAGCAACGGCACTGAGGACATTTGACATTCAACTGAAGCCACTTATCAATGCATTCAACATGAAAATTGTGAGTGCACGGTAGACCGCGGACCTGCACCACATTAATCAAGAAACTAATTGCAATTGCTCTTAATGGTATATACTGCATCAGAACTTCCACTTGAAGTATAGAGCTTCAATAATTTGCAAAAATGGACAGAGCTAAAGAAAGAGAATACAAATTATTTAATGCAATGTGACCAATGGAATATGTTGTCTGTAAACCAATATTTTGTTACTATTGCCAAATATGATCCCATATACAGTCAGATGGGACAAAATGATCCATCAATCATCAAGTAATTAGATAAGAGCACATTTTTTAGCAATAGATAGCTTCACAACACAAGCCCTGAAGTGTTTTAGACCCTTAATTAGGAAAATGTATACCTCATTGCCCACATAGAACTCTTCTAAGCAGATGAGGCATTCACTGCAATCAGTTGGAACAGCCTTTAGCTTGAACCTCGGGAGTTCCTGAATTAAAGCTTGAACTGCTTCTCTCTGCACTCAAATTAGACAAGAAACCCAACTATCTGTAATGAAACTAAGATCAGTAATGAAACTAAGTAAAATTACAAATGAGTTTGAATTAAAATAAAATACAAAAGGATATTCAAATATGCGATATAATATATTTCACAAATATAACCAACACATTGTCCAGAAACACAAGATACTGGTACAAATAATTCATGACAGAAACCAAGCAATAGTTTTCATTAAGAATACCATGACCTGAGCTGGAGATACGTAAAGTCCAGGATGATATGCAGCAGCATCTTGGGCCATGCGGCTTGATTCTTGACCTGCAGCTTCAAATGCCCAATCAGGCACCCGTATCATTTCAACTAGAACCTAATAACAGGAAAATACCAATTGTTACCAACACTATCTAATAGTCCATACACTATCGAGAATCAAACAGAAATGTTTATTCAGAGGGTGCTGGGTTTGTTTTCATGTGATCGTTGGTAGTTGATAAGTTTTCACTATAATTAAAAATGCCACATTATTTTCATTCTATTCCCTATTTATTTTTTTAAAAAAATTGTTAAGGGAAAAACAATAAAATCTTCATTATCCGATATAAGAAAATTTGCACCAGACAAAATTATAATTACCAGAAAGAGTATAATAAAAATATTGTTGATGAGGTAGCTCCAACATGTCACCCTTTTTGACATTAACAAATATTAGGCAGTGCCAAAAGAAGATTCAAGACCTTCTCTTTAGCAAGGAAAGATGATTTCTTCCCATGTCATTCCAGACGTCAATTAGAAATACCCATTTGATGTCAAACATAGCAGGACCATGCCATCAAAAGATGGAGTTTCATGAGACATTAACTAACACTCTAGCACATGATCCACAGTAAAGATAGCACTTACCCCATATTCAGATATAGGGATACCCTGTTGGGCCTGTAACAAATGTGCTTGTCTTCGTGCCAACCACTGCCATGAGTTTAACATTCCAAAATGAGAACACCAACCACAAGCTAAGAAACAATAAAGAAAAGTAGCATTCTGAACAAAAATGTGCAGTTGGTAATTTATGCAGAAACAAGAACAGTAACACAGTAATATCAAATGGGTAACAACAATGCACTACTAACCTTCCCCATTGACATGCAAGCAATACAAATGAGTCCACAGAGGCTACAAAGTAACCACACGAGGAAGCCCCATTTCTGACCCTCTCCAGGCAACTGCAGGCAATTATTTGCTTTGTTTATCATATCTTTGTTTATGAAGTACCACTGAGGATTAAATAAAAGGAAAACATACACAAGTCTTGGCATTGATGAACCACAGGTAACCAACTATAGTCCAAATCCAAAGAAATGGATATAGAAGCAATGCAAGGATCGAAATGACAACCACTCTTCCACAGAAGCGAGCATATCTCTGCTGCCACCCAAAATCTCTAGAGCAAAGAAAAAGATGGATAAAATAAAAGAGCAACTGCATTAGTACTGGGATATGTAATAAATTAAAACATTATCTAACTTTTGCACTTGAGTTCTTGACAGTCAGATAAAACTAAGCGAAACGGACCCCAGAAACTCCATATTCTAGAATTTCACATGTCACATATGAACAGAATCTTTACCTAAATTCACAGGACATAATGATGCCAGAATATACTTTCAAGAAAATTTCCTGTCTTTTTCAGCAATACATTTTCAACCTAAGTCATAAAATCCAAGCCAGGAATTGCTATACTGTGTAACTCAAGCAAATGACTAGACTACACTGCCTTGACAACTTTTCTCTCATCTCATGTTAAAACCAATTAGTGTAATCCATATTATACACGGTCATATTAGTTTCATGTAAACTGATTCCACCAACATTGTACTATCTGGTGCCACTATTATCGTCCGTACAAGATCCGTAATCCATATTTACAAAAAGCAGGTTTTCAACTATTCAGAGATGATGAATTTTCAACCAGATAGATTACAAAAGATACACATTGATTCATCCCACTCTAATTTCACCAAGGGTTCTAAAATCACTGCATACACAAACTGCCAATGCAAATTCTCTTTATTGAATTCAGAAAGAGAAACTCAAGAAAACTACAACCTCAAAAGTTGAGAGATTGGAAGGCCTTACAAACCCATTCCGGAAGCAAGCCCATTATCAACAAACATCAAAAGCCGGAAAGTAAACACTGCTGTGTAGTCAACCTGAACCGTCCAACAAAAAAACTGCATCATTTATATGACAACTTTATCATATTAAGAAAAAGAGAAATAAGAATCAAGCACCACTAATATAATGAGCCCACCGCAATCCATATGTGCAAGGGATACGAACAAGAATGGTACCGCTTCCAATTAATTGCCACCACAACTCTACAAGTCAAAAACGGTCAAAGAATACATATACACATGTGCTAACTTGATTACAAAGTTACAATTGGATGCAGAAATTTTGTTTCTCTTCCCTCATTTTTGGTTTTGCCTTTTTATTCAGACCAATTATGAATATGGAATCACTGATTCAAAGAATAAGCCACTAAATTCGTTCTTATCAAAAGATTAATATAATTCATACTATTCATTTCTAAGGGATTATACTTGTGATTTTCATTTCTCGGGAACTAATGTATCAGATTCCGATTTATCAATAGACGAATTGTGAGTTATTCTAAACTCAAATTCAGTGGAACTCGAATTGTTAAAGGATACACGGTGGTTGCGAGCATCGACAGGAAGAACCCATCGTACCTGCAAGGACCATCGAGTTGCATATCAAATTGGGGTACATAATACGAAAAACGAACAAATGAAGGATTTGAGATCAACCACTTGAAATTGACGCCCCTAACGGCCATGGCGGAGGAGGGATAGGGGTTTAGAGAAACCCTAGAGCGAAACGGTGTCGTAGGGAAGAATCGCGGTTGTGGAACGGTGGGGAATGCATGAATGTGAGACAGGGAAATCGGAGTGGGAAGTTTCGCGGAGTGAGAACATTGAAGGATGCGAGCAGAGCGAGGGAACTTAACTGATCAGCTTTCCTCACTATATTCAGCTTAATTGTTACTAGTTAGGACTACACAGTAACAAGTAACAACAGTCTTGTTTAGTTTCTTTTTTTATTCATTAAATTAACTATATACTTTATTTGATTGTTTATAATTTTATAATTTATTTGATTTTTTAAATAAGCATTTTTTAGCTTTAATAAAAATTAATATTTTATGAGAATTACTCTGGTATCTCATCTAGTATTGATACCTTATAATTATCTATGGCTAAGAATTAGTCACATATTTTATTGACTGCAAATACTTATTATTTTAAATTTAAAAATAAATCGTTAAAATATAAAGAGATACATATGAGTACCAAAGAAAGAACCATATTTTATTAGAAAAATATAAAGTTAAATTAAACTGTATAAAGGAAATAAACTTATTTTAAAAATAGAGAAAATTAAAGTATTAACTTTTTTCTTGTTTTGATTTTGGAATGAAGGAAATGGTTAAAATAGATTTTGCAACGACAATTTTTTTGGTATAAAAATATAATTCTTATTT
>QANU01033113.1:513610-561822 GCA_003254905.1 Nissolia schottii
ATAAATTTTTTACAAACGCATAGGTAACGGTATTAAAATCGCCACAAGCAATGATAATTTCAATACCATTTAAAAAAAAAGTGTAAGGGCTGAAATTGCTAAAGAAGTGGCGATTTTATGATAGGACTGAAAAGTGCATGCTGAAATCGCTTAGGAGGGTGGCGATTTCAAACCCCCTTAATCAAAATTTTGACTAAATGAAAATGCATGGGGAAGAAGAAATGTTCACCTATAAAATGGGAGGTGGGGCTTCTTCCTCTTCACAATTCTCTCATTCTTCTCTTTTGCATCCTCTCACTTCTCTTATATCTATTCTTCTTTTGTTGATCCTCTCATTTCTCTTAGGGTGTTTGTGTTTTTGTTTTGATAAAAAAAAGGAATAGGGGAGGTGTTGTTGCTCTTGTTTTTTTTATAATGGTTCAATGCAAAAGAATAATGTTGAGGGTGTTGAGTTTATTAGTGAAAACGATTCCAAGTTTAATGTAATTTGATCATCCATATCATTCGCAGACCTGTGTGGTGTAATATCTTCTCATTTTCAAAAGAGTGTGACAAGAATAAGATATAAAGTTCCAGTGTCTTTTAGGTTGATAAAATTTTGACCTGTGACGATATTAAATTACGCTTAAGTGCAGCAGATGTTTTGTTTATACGAAAATTATAAGACACATCTGAGTAGCATTGATATGTTTGTGAACTTCGAGGTGGTATCTGCGAACGTTGATTTAGGTGCTGGTCCAAGTTCAAACGAAGTGCATTAACAAGACGTTGAGACAGCATTACTGTCTGAGTTCTTCGCAAAGGAAGATGACGATGCAAGCTGGAACGAGCATGAAAGTGACATTTCTGAAGGCGATGGAATAGACGACAATTCAGGTATTGTTATATAAATTTAATAGCAAAACAAACTATGATAATAATTGTAATGGTAATTGCATTTAACTATTGGGATTATATAATTAAATTAAGTGTTTATAATTTAATGTCAAGTCAGATAAACCAAATTGGAAATATTTTATACTAAAATGGGTTGAACAATATTATATCTTAAATTAATTATGTACATTGACAGATTTGCAATGTATGCTCTAAATTATTCAATGCAAAATGAATACAAAGAACATAACAAATGTAAATTATCAAAATCGTTCTCAATGTTGGCAGTATCAATCAAGTTCATCTTTAACGTATGAAAGTTATCAAACTTGTCATTAAAGTTGTCAAAAGTCAATTAACTCATTCCTTTAGAGTGACTAATTTGATTGACGTTAAATGATTGGTTTAATCGATTTTGATAATTTTATGGACAAATTTGACGAGTTTCATATTTTTAAAACGAAGTTTTGGATGATGCAACATGAGGAGCAATTTAGGTAATATATTCTAGCTAATGCGGTTCCATAAAGTTAAAAGTAAAAGTAAAAGTAAAGAAAGAACGTTCCTAGTCATTGATGACTAGTCTGTCGAGGGGAAAGCAAACCATGTCAGGAGAGACCATGTACCCACTGTCTCCCAAGTGTTCGATTAGATTATCCCTCTCTCCTTTTCTTCCTCTTCATTCTATATCACTCTGCCCATCTTGGACACACTCCACAACACAACAAACTCAAAATGAGAATCCATCACTTCGTCTTCTTGCTCTTGTCACTCTCCTGTTTCCATGTAAGAACCACAAACACTTGAGCTCCACATTTTCATCACCTGACCACTTCAGTCTCATCTCTAAATAACACACATTCTTTCCACATTGCATATGCATTGCATGGCTTCTTTCTCATTGTCACACACACACAAGACATATATAACACACAATCTGTCGTTTAACTAATCCTTTTTCTCATGACAAATTCATGCAGGTTATAATCGACATTTCTCTAGCAAGTTCAACCAATGCCGCCAAGGGAGCCCCTCACCACCCGAAATTAAAGATAAACCCATTCACTCCCAAAGCCTCACTAATCCGTTACTGGAACACCCATGTCAGCACCAACAACCCCATTCCCAATTTCCTTCTCTCCAAAGCCTCATCCCTCACACCGCACCACTACGCTACACTCACCAACCTCCTCACAAAACCCAAACCCTTCTCCTCCAAACACCTCCACACCTCCCTCTGCTCCGCGCCAAACTTGTTCTGTTCCTTCGACCCCCAAAACGACGACGTCAATTCATCCAAAAACGACACCAACTTCGCCGTTTACTCCAACAAGCGGTTCTCAACCTACGGCTCCTCCCGAGTCGGCGGCCTCGACTCGTTCAAGAACTACTCCGACGATCTCAACAACAACGCTGACTCGTTCCGCAAATACAGCGCCGGATCAACGCGCCACGGCAGCGCGTTCGCCACCTACTCCGAGAACGGCAACACCGCGAAGACCGAATTCGCGGGATACAGCTCCGGCGCCTCCGCGAGCTCCGGCGAGTTCAAGAACTACGACAAGCTAGTCAACGTCCCTGACCTGAGGTTCACCACCTACGATTCGAACGGGAACAGCCACAAGCTCTCGTTCTCGAGCTACGGCAACGAAACCAATTCCGGAACCGAAACGTTTTCGAGCTACGCAAAGTACGTTCGCGGAGGAACAAGCGGCTTCGAGAACTACGCGGTTAGTTCGAACATTCTGGAATCCACGTTCACGAGTTACGGCGAGCTAGGAAGCGCCGCCATCAACGACTCGTTCAGGTCTTACAGCTTTTCCGGTAACAATCCTAAGAACAGCTTCAAAAATTATGCCACAGGTTCTGTCTCCGGCAATGACGCGTTCGTGAGTTACCGGAATCGCGCGAATACCGGTGAGGACACGTTCCAGAATTACGCCGGTAAATCTAGATCCGGCGGTGCCACGTTTGCTAGCTACGGCCAATCGTTCAACGTGGGAAATGACACTTTTGTAGGATATGGAAAAGGTTCGTCGGGTCGGACTCAATTCGGGTTCAGGTCATACGGGTTGGGCCGCGCGTTCAACGTCTACAACAAGCAGGGCGCGTCGTTTACGGAGTATCACAATTTCAGCGCCTCCAGTGGCAAAGTCGTAAATAAATGGGTCGAGCCTGGTAAATTTTTCAGGGAGTCGATGCTTCACGAAGGAAGCGTGGTGCCGATGCCAGACATAAGGGACAAAATGCCTGCGAGGTCGTTTTTGCCCCTGGCCATTTCGTCCAAATTACCGTTTTCTTCGTTGAGGATTGACGAGATGAGGAGATTGTTCCACGCGCGGGAGGGCTCAGCCACGGAGCGCGTGATTGCTCGGGCGCTGGACGAGTGCGAGAGAGCGCCAAGCCGCGGGGAAACCAAACAGTGCGTTGCGTCCGCAGAGGGGATGATAGAGTTTGCCACGTCAGTTTTGGGTCCCAGCGTTGTGATGATGGCCACCGAAAATGTGAACGGGTCAGGCAGTAGCGTGATGATTGGGAGGGTCTACAATATCAACGGTGGGGATGTGACGGAGTCGGTTTCGTGCCATCAGAGTCTGTACCCTTACTTACTGTATTATTGTCACTCTGTGCCTAAAGTGAGGGTGTATGAAGCTGATATCCTTGACGTGGAGACTAAGGCGAAGATCAATCATGGGGTTGCCATCTGTCATCTTGACACGTCAGCATGGGGTCCGGAGCATGGGGCCTTCTTGGAGCTGGGATCCAGCCCCGGAAAGATTGAGGTGTGCCATTGGATTTTTGAGAATGACGTGACGTGGACAAGTGCTCCTTGAATAGGAGAATAAAAGAAATTCTACTGAAGTGTATTCATCACTTAATATATTGTTAGATTAAGAGAGAATTGAGTGAGTAACATTGTGTAGCCATGCACATTGGTTATTTTCTTTTTGTTTTTTAATTTTTGGGGAGTTTTGGGAATTGCAACTCTAATAATGCAGCTGCTAGGTTTTGTTGTGTTGTTTTTGAGAGGTTTCTTATGGTTATGATCCTTTTTTTTACTATTGTCATTACTAGTTTTTTTTATCTGTACTATGCACAAAAATTATTTAAATAAATTATTTATAATTTATTGGTCTTAGTTTTACATAAATTATTTGAGCTTTATTATTAATATTTTTAAATGTTATTTTTTTATGGGATTGTATTTTTTTTTTTAATTTAAGATTTTATAGTTTGAAAAAAACACAATAGTTTATAAAACTTTTTATTTACTTATTTAAAATATTTTACTATAGGAGAACAAAAATTTAGACATATCATTAAAAAATATACAAAAAGAAAACGCATGAACAAAAGAATATTGAAATTGAATAATTATATTAAGTTCGATAAATAAAATAATATGTGTGGAAAGCATAATAGTACTTTACTACAGTAATTTAAAATCTTTCCATAAAAAATATAATTTAAAATGATACCGAACGAAGTTCAAAATTATCACAAAAAATATTTATTTCTAGTATGATCCATCTCGCATTTACCATCTTGATTAGCACCTTCAAATCTAGTTTTTAAGTTCAAAATACAATTGCTTAAATCTCTAAATATTTTTCAACCACACTTTAAAGATATATCATGTTGATTAGTGTTAGACAACATATTAGCATAGTCAACAATAGCGGAACAACCGATTTGGACCTTAGATGAAGATTGAGATAGCACACTATTTTGGATTACATAAGCATTATGAAGCAGAAACGTACTATATGAAAATCATAAAAAAAATGATAATGAAATGAATATAATAAAAAGGCACATCCCGAGTCTAAAGGAGAAGAATCTTGACCCAAGGAGGGATCTTTGGTGCAGAGAGAAGAATCCGAAACCGCAGAGAGATCTCCTGCACCAATCCCATGACCCTGATGGGATCCATCGTCGGGTATAAAGGGACAAACACACCAGGCATAGACTAAAACCCAATTTCTTACTTACCATCATACGAATACTTACTTGAACGTCAGATTGCTTGCAGCTACCCTCACTACCATCTCGAAGACCCTCCCAAGGAGGCTTGGAGTCCAACACCCTCCGAGAAAGCATTTACCTTGGTACAATACCAATGAATACACACAAGCAAAGCTCCCAAGTAGCAAAACATAATACCATTTGACCATAAAAATAAAAAATAAATTGTTAATGAAAAAGGAAAAGATATAAATTAATTATACTTGAAAGAAAAAGAAGAAAAAAAATATCACGTAACAAAAAAATTAAAGGAACCACAACAATTTTATTTATGTGCCAGGGGGTACTTTTCGGTCTCTGGAGCTCCGTGGATGCGTCGGTCGGGTGGGTAACTGCAAGGACTCCGATGTCAAAGTCAGTCGAGGTTTGAGATGAGTATGCAAATATGGGGGTTAGAGTCTCCGATCTTACTTGGGTGACTGGCATTGCTTATATACCTGTTGAATGCTGGTGATAGGTTACGTTCCACGCCTCAATCTCTGCGGACATCTTGCCTCTTCTGCTACGTGGTCTGCGTTGTGAGATTCGCTGAGACGTTCATCTCGGGAGGTGATGGGAGCTGATTATGTTGGGGATAGGCGAGCTGCGCGGATCGGGAATGGCTCTTCCGAGGGGTGGGCCTTCGAGGTAGGTCCAGCTCTTAACAGGCGGGTCGCGCGGGTCGGGTGAGGTCCTTCCGTAGAATGGGCCGTTGGGGCCTAGTCCATTACAATTTAGAAGCTAAAAATAATAACAGTTATAGGAAAAATATGTCTAAAAAATTAATTATTAAAGTAAAAGGAAAAAAAATTAAATTAATTATAGTTGAAAGGAAAAGAAGAAGAAAATCACGTAAAATGAAAAAGAAGAAGAAACCACACCAATTTTGTTTAGAAGCTGAAAAATTGAAGTCGAATCGTACACAACCTGTACATAAAATTGTAAAGTTAGAATAAAAAATAAAAAGCCCCATGTTATTTGCCATATTAGGTGTATTGGATGAGTATCGCCGTAAGACATGTAACCAATCACTTTATTATATGAGGAAGAAAAAAAAAAGTAGAATAAAATAAAAATGCTCAGCAGAATAATTAAATGCATTTAAGTAAAAAAAAGAAGAGTAGAATAAAAAATATGAAAAGAGAATGGGAGATACCAGACTGTGTGGTTGGATCACTGAGAGTGTTGATAGTAGAAAAATATTAGGTTTTAAGTTATGTTTATTTTAAATGTGAGAGAATGTTAAAATTTAAATTTAAATTTAAATTAAAATTAGTGAGGTTGAGTGAATAAGTTGAATGGAATTAATTTGGGAGGGAGTTTATTTTAGATGTGATATAATGTTAAAATTTAAATTTAAATCGAAATTAGCGGGAGTGGGTGAATAAGTTGAATGAAATTAATATGGGCGAAAAAAATTCCTCTAAAACTAGTGGTGAAAAATATTCTGATATTTAGTTAATATGAATTATAAATGAAAAAAAAACTTGTGCTTTTGAAGTTCTTTTGTTTAAAATGTCTGTATTCAAAATTCAAAATTTATTGTATCTTAACCAATGCGATTAGAGTAAAACTCTTTTAACATTACATAAAAATCAAATGTTGAACTATTTAAATCAAATATTTTTTTTTACTTTAAATCAATTAATCTTTGATTGTTCTTGAAATATATTTCATTGTGGCGTAATAATAATTTAGAAAAAAAATTGATTAAAACCCTAAACCCTTAAAATATAATTTAATGTTGATATAATTTTAGTATTTTTTTTAATTACCATTCATATATTTTTTTATTACATATGCAAATTTTAAGATAGATATTTTTAGTGTCAAACTTATTTTTGGTTATTCAGGAGGTGTCCACTGATGATAATGACTAATCTTCATTCGAAGCTTTGAGATTATACACCCGGTCAAGAATCGAACTTTTGATTAAATGTTTAAGAAACTTAACCATTTATCAACTGTTCTAGGCCTTGTTGGTTTATAAGTGTCAAACATGTCAATGATACATGATAATTAAAAAGATAATATAAACTTTTTCATTAATAATTTGTTAACTTATGCTTATATTATTAGTTCATGTAATTTTTATTCTTTACTATGTAGTAGTGAATTTCTCAATGATTATGTTGATTTTGGCCTTGTCCATGTTGTTTTTATAAAATGTTGATGCTATTTGGACATCAAACATGATATAGACACCATGCTTAGTATTAGAACAAATTTTTTTAATTTCTTCTCTTTTTTTTTTTAATAAAAAGTCGCATTGGTAAAGTGCAGGAAGGGACAAGGGAATGTGTTAAGAAATGGTTTCCCGTTATGGGGAAGGCATCAGTTTATGGAAGAACTTGAATATTTCTCTGATGATGATGGGATGGTGTTGAGTGCCTGCAGTACTATATATTACTATGCCTTGGGGAGGGAGCCAAGTGCCTCATGATACCTCGTGGAAAAATATTATTTGTAGTGCATTGTATCGACTCATAACTTAGTTATTATTTAATAAAATGTTAACAAAATTTATATTTTATTGAGTACTCAGTTAATAATAAATAAATTATAAATACTTGTAATGTGAAATAAAAGATGAGTACAAATAACACGATTCTTGTTGGTAAGCAATGCTGCTAATATTCGGTGCGTCAGGTGACCTCGTTGGTGGATGAGTGGAACATAGTGCGCATGTTGAGGGGTGTTGGGGTGATTGTGCGGTCTAAAGTGAGAGCACAAACGGCATGCAAACACTTGCAGCTTTAAGTGCAACCTAAGAAATGGAGTACATCAAAGGGCTCAAATTTGGCTGGATCCGTAGATTATGATAGGTGAGAGTGGGTTTAGATTCTTGGTGTGCCTATGGCATGGGCAAGGGAGCATAATCAGGCTATAAGGACCCACCACGTCTTCTATTGGCCCTTAAAAGTTTTAACCCTCTTAGACTTTAGGGATTGTATACTATCACAGTCTCTATGTGAAATAATAATGTGTCACGGTTTAATAAACAATTGATGATCTTGAGCAGCTGCTTAACTTCATTTTCTCTTAGATTATAGTTCTTTTTGAATGTAGCTTTTTCTTTTTGTGTTATTGTTCGTTTTGTCCTATATGAAAGTTCTTCAAGAAAAAAAATGTTATTAGCTTAAATATATTTTGGGCTCAACAAAACTTTAAGATTTGGTTAGACTGCTATTTTTTTTATTCAAACATATAAAAAATTATAATAATTTTTTTCTCTTTGTACATGGGATACTATTTTAACTCATTAGTCATTACTCATTATCATTAGATGATATCTTGATGAGGTGTAAGTCCTCTTGAAATCACATCTATTGATGAGTGAGAAGTAAGTTGATACAATGTCTAATTTATGATGAACACAAATAACATAAGCCATTCTTTAATTCCTAGATTTAGATCTTCTTCACTTTAGAGAGAAACTAGGATATGTACCCTTTGTTCTAGACAAAGTTTTAGGAAGACCAATTAGTCAAGGGACAACGCAGATTAGTCATCGAGTTAAGAAAAGGCAAAGGTTTGTTTTGTAAAAGAGTATTGAAACTAAGCTTAAAACATGTCCTCCATTGCTTAGAGTGAGTTGCTTATATAGATATGTGAGGGACTCTTACAGTGTTAATGATTGAACACCTAATAATGATCGAGTAGTAACTATCACAATGATGGTGTTGAATCTGATTGGTTATTGAGCCAACCTATTGCAAAAGGTTAGATGCCAGTGCTAATGCCATGAATAACGCGTAATTTGTAACATCCCGCTTTCTCCTTAGCATAATTTCGCTAGATAATTGTCTAAGATATTTCTAATTTCAGTTGAGCCGTTAGAATCATAAACTCTTAGGATGAAAATTGTCTGTAGAAATATTTCTGCACGTTTTCTCAAAATTCTACAGACACTAGAATGAACCCTTTCTGCCTTCTGAATACAACTGCGCGTCTAAAGTATCCGTAAAAGGTACGGCTACAGACAAAAATTCATAAATACCTAAATGACCCTAAAATATTACTTAGGAAAATTATGAGGTCACAAGGACGTGATCGGAATATTTTTAAAACAGCCGTACACGAAATACCGGGACCGGGAACGTCAAAAACCTGATCAAAATTGATCTGCCGGAGCCCGTAAAATTTTGGCCACAAAATCAGCCAAGAAACAACAACATACATGGCCAAGAAGCAGCCCAAGTTTGGTCAAGGAGTCAAAAGGTGGATAAGTCATGAAAATGACATTTAGGAAAAAGACAAAATAAAGGTATTTTGGTAATTTTGCCCCCAAGGGCAAAATGGGAAAGTGGATTTCGTCCCATGGCCTATAAATACCCCTCTAAATCTGAAAATGTGGAGGAAAAATGGAAAATCTTGCAAAAACTTTGTCCGATCACACAATCAACCGTTATTCAGTTAAACCGGAGACCTAGAGACTTCCTGCACTAAACCTAGACAAAGCTCTTCCATAACTCCCTAACCTTAACCCACAAAAGCCCTCATAATCCCTAGAGAAATCTTGTAGAAATTCAGCCCAAGAAGAACTAGGAAGCATCATCAGTGGAGACAAGGCTAAGGAAGTAGCAGAAACCGTCGTCGGACGCGAAAACGTGGGTAAACCGACATAATCACTGTCTATGTGATTTAAGATGTGTTGAGCTGTGTTTTGTGCTAGAAATACCTGTGGTTAGGATTTCTTTTATGTGAATTTGATGTATATCTATGTTGTTGATGATTGTCTGGATCTGTTGATACTGTCTGTGATTCTGTCAGAATTTAGGAACGCCTNAAAAAGTTTAATAAAACAAAAGCTACATTAATTTTCAAACTCTTTATAAGTTTCTATGAGACTAAATGAGATTATGATGCGTTATATGATTTTGGGTAGATTACATATCAAACTTTAAAAACAAAGTGTAAATAAAACAAAAGGTTAAGAAAAATACAGAAGTTATGTTCATGTAAGACATTACAATTATACATAGCTAAGTATTATTTAAATTTTTCAAACAATATACTATGGCTCTTCCAAGAATTGCATGCGTAATATTGTTGCTAAGATAGTCAACAATGGTGAGTTTCTTCCTATATCCCTTGACAAAACCTCTTGCTTATGTTATCATATCTAAAAACAAATACTTTTTTTGCAAAATTTATATGTGGCAATTAAACAGGTCATTCAAAACTTTTGGAGTAGTATCAATGCTAACTATGTAAGCTAAAATTCATACTATATCTTAATATTGACATCAAACTCATATTCTTTACAATCAAGCTTTGGTAATTGCTTTCTTATAATGATAGGAGATGATATAAAAGAGTAATAGGAAAAGAGATTGGAGATATAGAGAATATTGAGTAAAGAATTTGGACTCTTAAGATTAGCAAATCAACTAAAATGCATTATCTCTAAATTTATATATCTTTCATTTTTCTACTATTTTTATGTTATTGTAAAGAGTTAATGTTCATTATTCTTTTCAGAAAAAAAAATCAAATAAAAGAAAACAACATTTACGTAACTTAATAATAGGAAACTGCAAAAATTAGGGCTACATCAAACACCGAATTTCAAAACAATTTAAAAACCACTCCAAAAATTAGGTATTTATTGTTGCTCCACGTTTCCTTATATACTCCATTGATCAGTTGAACCATAATAGGTAAAATGGGTATGTTTATGTAAATCAAATCAATTCTGTAAAGTCAACCTTGATTTGGTGGCCTTATCACAACACAAGTTCATTTGTATCCAACAACTCCTACATCAATCTTAATAAATGTAGATTGGAATTGCCCCTCAATTGTAGTACAAAATGACACATTGGATTTCATCATGTTGCTGCAACAACAAATTGTATCGCCACTTCAAAGATAGTAGCATAGGTGGAGGAACTACCACTTCTAAAGACGTCAATTGACTCTTTTGCAAACAATTGCAAGCAATAACTATATCTGGACCATCCAACATTCCTGATGGTTGGAGGGAGTGACTCTGAAAAAGTTGTTTTACAATTCCGTGGCTTGTTGTCTAGGAGATAGTGGTGTCATTATCGAGGTGGCAAAGATAGTATGGAGGTCGTGATGGATGGCTTAACTTAGATCACAAAGGTTGAGGTGAGGTGAGATGAGATGAAAATAACTTTTTTTAGGAGTTCAAAATGTTGTTTCTAACATTTGGGATGCATGGGTTTAGGGTTTGAAGTAGTTGAGAGAAAAGTGACTTTTGAAGAAAATGATAATGATTTTGTTATGGGAGTTTGGAAACAAGACAACAATTAACTTAAGAAAATTATGATTTGCGGGATATAGTTATGGGGATAAAAAGGAATGTGAGGGGTGCATGTGGTTGTAACACCAAGAAGGGAGTTACAACTAAGAAAAAGAAGGGGGAATAGAGTGTTGTAACTAGAGATTAACAACTTGCATTAGAAAGCTAACGTGACATTATGATAAAGCTTGGTATTAGGATTTATATATTATAATAGATAATAGATAATAGATAGTACTTACCACAACTTATTCTATTAATATTTGACACATTTATTTGTATGACATCTGCTACAGTGAGAGGGTTAATGTTCTCTACACCTATATAAAAATAAAAGTTTTGAAGTCATCCATTAAAGACCAAAAACACTGAATGACATGATATGTAGTATATTGAATATAATGAGAATATATCTTTATATTTACTTCATCTCTTGACAGATTTTTATGATGTTCCACACCTTGAACTTATAATTTTACCTTGTAATTGCCTATTGTTACGTTTAGACATGATCTGGTTGAGTGTGCAATTCATGTTATCACTATTGTTGGAAGTCACTTGTAGTATTTTGGATTACAATGGTTGCAGAGTTCCTTTCTGACCGCTGACATTGTTTAAGTAAATTCATTCCAACTTGATTACTACCTGAGATAATTAAAGATAATTTCAAATAAGATGAGACTAAATCAAATCATGCAATATACCCAAATAACTACGAAATTTTGTCTTGAAATTTTTACCTTTGCATATAACTTTGTTGGTGTTGAAGTTGCTGGAGTGTAGGTATATTCAAGACACCATATCTTGAATCCATGTGACCACTAAGGTGAGTTTTAGCGCTGGATGCATTGCTTAAGTCTATTGATGAAACATATTGTGTGTAAAAATTGGGAATTGACATTGTATTGCATCCAGATTGTGACAATAACATTGGAGGTGGTAAATAATAGTTCTCTTTGTTATTGTATTAGTGAGAAACAACACTTTGTGGGGAATCTCTTGACATGATTCTATTTAACACAATCTACTCTTGTGATAAAGTATTGGCATGATCTGCAATATGCAGGAAAATTTATAAATTGTTTAGAAATAAACTATATGTTAAATAGATGTTAATTTAACCTGGTTGCATATTAATTAGTCATACCATTTTGGCTTTGCCTTGAGTTGAACTCTGATTAGATTTTGCTGATGGTATGCCTGGCATGTATACATTCCCTTGTTGCTTTGGAATTGTTTTTGATAAAGATGTGATCTAAAACTTACTGAAAAAAAAAAAAAAAGAATCAGATAAGACATCATAATGTATTCCTCACATTATATGGATAGTAAAAAATTTAGATTCAATTTGCTAATTAGATAATGTCAATCAACAACTTATGTGACTGACAACATAAAGAATTATGTTTTACACTGACAAGAAAGACATTATAAATATTTAGATACATATGCTATTGTGTAACTAAAACTTAGTCACCTTGCTGGTTAAAACTTAAAAGCATGGTGTCTATCCAATTCTTAATGAGAAAACAGAATTGGTTGATGCAATCTAGACGTTATGAATATCTCTTCTCACATTTTCTGCCAAAAGATAAACTTGTCAAGACAATTAGTGGCATGCATAGTAGTGATGCTACTGGGAAGTTAATGTAAGATTATTTTATAATCTCATGATAATATGGTCCATGTAACTAATAGTAGTGTTAACTCTAATAAAAGGGGATTAAGATGATGGCAATTAATCCTATAAAAAATTATAGAGTTAGTGGGGGTATTTTGGTAAAACCGACCATCTTCTCTCCCTTATAAATAAGATGGCGTTACTAAAATAAGGGTTTAAGGATTCCAAAGAATTCAGAAAACATTAGGGTTTGGGGCCTGCCGAAAACGCTCTTCTCACCATCAGAACGGTTGAAAGGATCAAAGGAAGAAAGGGGAAAAGAATTTGTCAATTCCATCCAATCACGATGTGGATCCGGGTATGTGTTTTTCATTCTTAACCCAACTTACAATGTGATAATCATAAATTTCAAGATCTTTGTTTCCATGAATTGATCAATTGAAAAATCACAACTTACAGGTAATCCTTATTCACATAATTTACTTAGATAGAGGGGTTTGTCATGAATATTCATTCAAGTAGAAAAAAAAAATACTACAAACAGGACCAAATTGGAAAAAAAATGTATAAAAGCCACGATAGTTAATACACTTATATGAGTAATTTTCTCTGTATAAATCAGCAAGGATTATTAAAGGTATGAGTTCCATGACATAGTAAAACACCATTTATCTTCTATGAATGCACTCTACCTTCCAAGTTTATATATTTTCAGAGATTCAAACCAATATAACTAGTTAACAAATCTCTTAAACATTAACTGCCGTCTCATGTCATCATACATTTTTCCATGTTAATAGAATGGTATTTTAATTCTGTTCTAATCATTCTATCATCATATTTGATTTACATAAAATTAAAGTCAAGAACAAAGTTGAATTAAGTTTCAGGGTATATAATTTCTAAGTGTTACAACAGCAATATGAAAGAATTTTTTCTTTCATGGATCCATTCTTAATAAAGGAAGCAATTAAGCCAGCTGTTGTTGCTTCTGCAACTGATACGGTTGCAAGGCCTGAAGTTGTTGTTACTGCAACTGATACGGTTGTAAGTCAGTTAGAAAGTGGTTAGAGGTGGTTAGAGGTTGTTACTAATTAGTTGGAGATAGTGATCCAGTACAAATGATATGCATTGCACACCATGGAGCTGAGCACACTATTGTAATAAGTTTTTCAATCAATGAAAACTGAAGAGTTAAGCTCCTTTATCAAGTCCTTCCACTCTTATTTTCTTTTGATGGTATCAGAGGTCTAATCAGAGCTCTGCTGTGCACAAATCAACAATGCCGAGAGGAGGAGGAAGCAATATAGCAGGCAATCGTTTGGCTACAATTTCCAACAACAATGACAACTTGAACTTCTCGTATCCGAGTCTCAATCCAGCCAGCCCCTATTATGTTCTTGAAAATGAAAATTCACTCTTCACCGAACTATCATGTTTGGGCGCGATCCATGAAGCGATCTCTTATTTCGAAGAACAAGTTCAAGTTCCTTGATGGATCCATCACAAAACCGGAAGAATTTCATCCTTTGTTTGGAGCATAGGAGCATTGCAACAACTTAATTCATCAATAGATTATGCATTCAGTTTCACCAGCAATTGCAAAAAGCATTGATTTAATTGATGATGCAGCTAAATCTTGGCAAGATCTGAAAGATCGATTTGCACAAGCTAATTTCATGAGGATTGTGAAAATTCAGCAAGATCTATACACATTAACGTAAAGTAACTACTCTGTAACTGAGTATTACACTGAACTTAAATCTCTTTGGGAAGAATTGGAGAATTTTAGACCAATTTTAGAATGCACATATACTGTTCAGTGTTCTTGTGCTGCTGGCAGAAATATCAAACTGTTTAGGGAACAAGATTATGCATTAAGATTCCTCTCTGGTTAATTAGATGATAGATATTCAGCTGTTAGAACTCAAACTTCGCTCAAGAAAAGCTTGCCTCCACTGAATAGAATATTCACTATGGTAATACAAGAAGAAAGTGAAAACAGTGTTGAGACTATTCATGAATCTATTGTGAATGCTGCAAATTATGGAGGATCTAACCAGAGATCAAAAGAAAAAACAACCAGTGCTACTGCTATCTCTGGTGGAATTTATACTTTCTGCAAGAACACGGGCCGCACTGTGGAAACTTGTTATTACAAGCATGGATTTCCACCAAATTGGAAATTCAAGCACAATAATAATGCAGCAGTCAACAACACCACTGCAGAATGCACAGATAGCTCAAGCTCTAATGATTCAACAAGCACAAAGGCTGATGCACTGAAGGAGACAACAGGACAATCTGCTGCACAATTTATTCACTCAAGAGCAATCAAGATTCAGCACACAACAATATGATTCAAACCTCTCAAGTGAGCATCATGCCTCTAGAGAATGGTTCAGAAAAATCTACAATAGGTAATAGCATATTGTTAGCTTGCTCAATGCCTGGAGGATCATGGATATTTGACTCGGGAGTCACTGATCATATATGCATGTCCCTGGCCTGGTTTGATTCTTATTCTTGTATCAATCCTATCCTTGTTAAGTTGCCTAATGGAGCCAACATCCTTGCAAAACATTCAGGAACAGTGTGTTTCAGCAATGTGTGAAAACAAAGATTGACCATTAGGTAAAGAGATGGTAATAGGTGGTGTAAAAATCTATATGAACTATAGAATTCCATTGAACTACAGATATGATCATAAGCACTTGAGTCAAGGATCCAAGGACCAGTGATCAATCTACCTGAGGCCGAACCATTATTTGTGAGATTGAGTTGAGCCTGAGGAGAGGTGACAGAGTGCTGAATGAGAGCCAAAAGGCTTTGGTATTGTTCAGCAGTGAATCCAAATTGAACAGAACTGGAACCTGAATTAGCAGAAGCTATATTCTTCTCAGTGCTGTTTGAACCAGAATTAGCAGAAGCATCAGAAGAAACTGCTTTGACACGCTTGGTGTTTGATTTGAACTTGTAGCCTGCCGGATAACCATGTTTCTTGTAGCATTCATCTATTATGTGTCCATGAAACCCACAAAAGGTACATTTCTTGCCTTCGGATGAAACAGTAGCAGCCGCCTTATCCTGATTGTGTGAAATAGAATTATTGGAGTAATTCAACATGAGTTTGGCATCTGAAGTGCACATTATTTGGCGCTCATGTTGAACAACAAGAGAGAAAACACGATTAATGGATGGTAAAGGATCCATCAGTAGTATTTGAGAACGAACAATGTGGAAGGAATCATTGAGACCTTTCAAGAAACGGATAACCCTGTCAGCATCACGTCGATTATTGATTGCAAAAAAAGGCATCACAAGAACAGGGGGAAGAACATTTACAGAAAGGTGGAGGACGGAAAACATCAAGTTCATCCCAAAGGACGCTGAGTTCAGTGAAAAATGTGGTGACATGAAGATCTCGCTGGCACAAAGCAGCAATTTCCTCCTGAAGATCTGCAATACGGAAGAGGTCCCCTTGGGAGAACTGATCTCTGAGTTCAATCCACACATCGCAAGTCTTGTCAAGCCAGCTATCGAAGGATCAACAACACGAATGAGCCAAGAAAGAACCATGTGGTTACAACGCTCCCAATGCGTGTATAGAGAAGAATCCTTCGCAGGCACAGCAATAGTTCCATCAACGAATTGAAGCTTGTTTTTGGATAGCAGAGACATGCGCATTGTGTGAGACCAGCTATGATAGTTGGATCCAGTGAGAAGAGAAGAGACAAGCACGAGAGAAGGATTTTTGTTGGGGTGAAGATGAAACAGAGAGAGAGGATACCAGCGGAGCCGGCAGAACAGAATCCAAATTGTCCAAGGAAGCCATGGAAACAGAGATAAGAAAGCTAAAGAGGATTTTCAAGGATTGTAATCGAATCCGATATCAATTGGCAAGGAGCTCTGTCCTTGTGAGGTGCTCAAAAATGAATGAAATCACTGATGGAGTGAAGCATTCAATTGAAACCTCGCGGAAGCATGAAAACACGATGATACCATGATAAAATCTTGCAGGGATGATGAAATTGAAATGCAAAAATTATCATTGAATTGAGGCATAGAGCCTTTTACAGTTACAGAAGCTTGCAGGGCAAGCAAAGCTTAGCATCAACTTGTGCCATGTGCACTCTTAACTAACTTTCTAACTAACCCAAAGATAACTAACTTACCTAACTTAACTAACTTTATGTTTAGGTATGTAAGTTAGTGAACCATCCAAACCATAACTATTTTGGATGATTGTGATCATCTAATATTGAAAGTGGTGAACTTGCTCCGATGTTTGTTCCTCTTGGCAATTCCTTTGTAGGCTCGACCGAACTTCTTTTCGTGGCAATTATGCATATAAAGCTTGCCTTGTCTTATTATTGTTACCTATCTTACGTTGGTGGACGGTGATCAGTAGGGTTGGCGGGATTTCCACGTCAAATTGTAGTGAAGATTATCAATTCATAGAACTGGAGAGCTCTGCAGTTAATTTTGCATTTTTTTTCCATGCTGAAGTCATGTTCAGCCTATAGGACTGCCTGCTTTATTTTATTTATTACTTTATTATTATTATTACTATTACTGGCAATGTTGTACGCATGACTGTTATGGAAAACTCTCTAAATTATGGAGTATGCAATAGAGGAAAAAATTTGGATATCTTTTTTATTTAATAATAATAATATCCTTATTAATACTAAAAATGAGTTATCATCTAAAATAGAACCATTTCTAATAAGTAACATTTTAAATCCTAAACATTATTAATAACCTCTAATTCTCATTACTTATTTATTTATTTTATGATTTTTATTAATTAAAAATATGATATCAAATTGGATAAACAAATCTCAGGGATTTAATTACTATCACTATTATTTTTAATAGTCTTGCTACATGTACATCCTCTTAGTATCCACTATACATCCACCTCTGTATTTATATGAATGAGCCCACACAATAACTCTCAAACAACCCTCGTCTCCTATGTTCACCCACTCACTTATTATGTGTGTGTCTATACACGCGATAAAGAAATTGCTCATGTCTCCACATCTCCTTCGCAAAACCAGCATCGTTCTCTATTCATCTCCGCCCAAATTTCATTAAAACCACCACTGAACAAAGGATGACGAAACACTCACCATCAAGCAAATCGATAAGAACTCAACGACGAACACCCACATTTATGTTTCAAATTCGAAATTGTAACTTTTTAGAGTTTTCGCAGTTGATTGCATGCTTTTGAATTTTCCTTGCTTTTTGACCAATATATATGATTTAATTTTGAAATTTTGGATGACTTCTATTGTTTGTATTTGTGGAATGCATTTGCAAAATTGTTTACAAAGTCTTTTGTGCATTTTAGTACATAAAGTTTGTACACTTTAGTGTATAAAGCTTGTGCATTGATAAATTGTGTGTATTATATGGGTTCCTTGTGAAATATACATGTTATAATTGGTAAAGTTTGTGCATCGACGTATACAATGTTTGTGCATTCTGAATCTTAAGGTTTGTGCACACTTGCTAAATATTTATGCGAATTTTAATATCTAAAGTTTGTGCATTATAACACATAATGGTTGTGCACTTTAATATATAAAGTTTGTGCACGTGTGGTGTTTCTAGGTATGATTGTGTTTCATGTTAACAAAAGTCTAGAGCATCAAAACACAGACTTTAACATCGTAATTGCACCAACATTGAGAACTAGAGTGCACAAACATTAAAAACATGAAAAACACACACTTGCCAAATATTCATACAAAGTTTAATCTTTAAATTTTGTGCAGCGTAACACATAATGTTTGTACACTTTAATATATAAAGTTTGTGCACGTTTCTAAGTATGATTGTGTTTCATGTTAACAAACTTTTAGAGCATCAAAGCACAACCTTTAACATAATTACACAAACAATTCATGACTGTTGCATATATATGACTATGGCTTAGTCTTTATCTTGAATTATGATTGACCTTGTGTCATTTTGTTATCTATATAGAAAATATTCTTCTAAACCCCTCTAGTGCTTTATTTGGATATTTTGGTTTTATTGCAACTTATCCAAAATTGGTGTTTTACATTTTATCCTCATGTTATTGCAGACTGATTTGGGAGGAGAATCTGAAGAAGCTATTAGTGTTGAGTGGGTTAAGAAGTGCTTGAGCCACCTTTAGGTGCCCTTGTGTAAAAGGCTATGAATTAATAATTTTTAGACTCCTTTTAGTTTGGGATCACTGGTTATTGATATAACTTAGTATTTGTTTTAAACTTAATTTAGATGGAATATTACTTATTTATTTCAACTAAATATTTGGTAGTTATATGATCTTTTGAATTAATTAATGCATATAAGATTGTGTTTGAATTTAATATTTATAAAGTTTTAAATTATAGTATCATGTGTTTAAGAAAGAGATATAGAAATTATGAAACAAGAAGTAGGAAGTACTCTAATAACAAAACTTGTGACTGGTTTAAAGTCGGTGCATAAAAGATTACATCAATAAAGTAGTGATTGAAAATCAGTCACAATACTGCAAAGTCAGTCGTTAAAAGTCAGCAAATTGCAAATGGAAACCAGACTCAAGTTCAGTCGCAAAATCGGTTGCTAAAAGTAGCAACTACATTTCCGGTCCCTAAAAGTAGCAACCGCATTTTCGTTCGCTAAAAGTAGCAATCGCGTTTTCAGTTACTAATAAAAGTCAACTAATTACAAATGGAAACCGATCTAAAGGTTGCTGACTACTTAGCAACCATCAAATAAGTGACTCACCATTTCAGTTATCAACATTCCCGTGTGTGGAGAACTCTGCATGTAATAAATTGTCAACTCAGCTTTTGGAAATCACTCACCACAACATCGACATAAGAGTTCCTATGGACACCGTTACGGAGAGCATTCACAAGTTGCAAGCAATCCATTTCAGCTTCTATTGATCTAAAGGCACAACTCCCTCATCTGTTCCCCTCAGCAGTCCCAGTGCCAGTCTCCAGTCTTTGCAACTTAATTCGGTGTTCATCTTATAGGTTCGGGTCCTTCTGCATGTGGATGCCATCCCTCATTCTCTGTCCGTGCTGCTTCGTCTGTTTTTTTTTTAATTAACTATTGTTGAGTGACAATTGTGTATCCTACGGAACTCACTAAAAGCCTTTTTCACTTTCTTAATTCTCATTACAAAAATGCTTTGTTTACAACTGAAAATTCAACGGATTACATTTAATTTTCGTTTCCTCTCTCCTCTCACTTGCTCTCTCAAGCTCTTCTTATTCATTTTTTTTCCCAAGGCCTTAAGGATTTAAGGGTTTTCGTTTTCGTTTCTATTATCTTTTTTATTTTTGAATATGTAAAATTTTATGTGTATTTATAAAAAAATTTGTGCATACTTGTTCAAAAATTTGTGTATGTGAGCACCAAAACTTTCTTTTTTGTATTCATATTCGTTTTCATTTTTACCTTCGTCATATTTTTGTTTCTAAGTGTTCAAAAGTTTGTGTATATTTATAGAAAAGTTTATGCATGCTTGTTCAAAAGTTATTGTATGCGAGCACCAAAGTGTTTTCCTTTGTATTATTTGCATTTGTTTTTGTCATATTCTTTAATTTTTATTGTTAAAAAGTTTGTGTGCGTGGGTTCAAAAGTTTGTGTATTTGTTTTGAACTGTTTGCGTATGATATAAAGTGAGTTAAGACGCTTAGAGTGTGAGTGGAAAACAAAAGAAAAAATATTTCAGCTATTTTTTACTATTTGATGCGACGCAGATTCATTTTTATTTGATTTTTGTATTTAAAAAAACATTACGCTTGTGTTAGGAAAATTTATTCATTTCTACAAAAAGGGTTTACGCATACGTATAAAAAGTTTGGGCATATGATTATTAATGTGTATAACATACATAATTACATGTTATCTGTACGTTGGGTGAATTTCAATGTAATCCCATGACCTTCACCATCATGTAGTTAAGATTCACCCATTTAGTTATGGATCCCTCCATTGGAGATAAAAAAAAAAAAAACAAAGCAAACCTCAAAAGTGGCCGGTGAAAGCGTGGGTTTCAATTGTAGTGGTCGGAATCAAATGGTCAAGTCAAAATATATGAAAAATCAGCCAGGGGGGAAACTCTTCTGTCACAACCGATGCAACACCAAATTATTTATTACTGCTATCTAGTACAGCCCAACCTTGACTTGGGACCGAATTCATTAACGCGGTGTTCATGGGACGTTGTATATCAAATAAAAATATCTTTTCCATTCTATGCCCCACCCCCAATCTTATCCTCCAGATAAGTCACTGTACTTGTGCTGTACTTTTTAGGCTGTGATTCATTTAAATTTGATCACTTAAATAAATAAGTTTACTCTCTTTTAAATTATCTAAATAGTGAAGCATATCAAATTATTTGATTAGATAATAATATAAAAAAATTTACATTATTAATTGATAGTAATTAATTTTTTTTTCTCAATATATATATATATTATTTTTATTAACATAGAAAAAATATATAAATTAAATTTAATTATTATGCATTATCAGTATAAATTTTTTTATATTAATTATCATCTAATTATGTATTGTTACATATCAATAAAAGTGGTTAAATCTTATTACCTAAAAAAATACAACATTTATTGATTAAATTATAGTGTAAACCTCATAAAATTACAAAAAAAATTTTACATTATTTCTCTGTCTTACAAAAATATTGTGTTAACAACCGAAAAATTCTTATCAATACACAAGTGTAACACCTCATTTTTGGACACATTCCTCCTATTTTTATTGTGTTTCATGGATCACATCAAATAATGTGTATCTAAAAATGAGGTATTACAGGCGTGGTTAGCAAGTATTTGTCGTTAACAACCCCCCCCCCCTATTTGCAGTCATAATAGTACAGAACCAATCAGAAAGAAAGATACAAAGTATTGCTCTCAATTACCGCAACAAGATGTGTCTTTTTCTCTCTTTTAGTAGCCTTACCAAGTTCGAATAAAACTTCTCCTCTAGAAAAGTTAGCTGCCATCGTGGGCTTTAATTAAACTCATTTAGGTAGCAACCAAAAGCATGGGAATGCATCTGATCCTCGGAGACTCGGTCTCAGCTTTGACCCATCACAGACCGCGTCTACTTCCATTGATTGCCTATATAACCACCACCCTTTTCTGAACTCACAAACCGATATTAAACTCGCTCCAATCGTCGTACACCCAACACACACAACAGAGCACCTATATATGTAGCAGAAACACTAGTTACTTATAATATATTTACTTTGTTACTGTTGTTTGTGAAAATTCTTCGACAAGATGAAGAAATCAAGCACGAGTAGCGACTCTTGTAAACTCGACCGCAAAACCATTGAAAGGAACCGCAGAATTCACATGAAAAACCTTTGTTTCAAGCTTTCTTCTCTCATTCCTTCCAATCATTCCAAATCCAAGGTACATAGTTAATCTCCCCAAACTCTTCATGAGTGCGAGATTATCCTAGTTTTTCGAAATTTATTCTTAACATTAATTAAGGTGTCTAACTCAAGTAATTAATTGAATTGGTCTAACTTAATTCTAAAACTAGTTTAATGGTACTTTATCCAATTCGTAATAAATGACACTTGACAAAATTTTGTTCATCTTTAAATGTATTTGATTAATACATTGATTTAAGATGGTATAGGTTTTGTCAAGCGACAGTATTATAAACTGAGTTAGTTATATTTTAATCATATACCTAGAAAATGTAGAACTTAACATTAGTTAAAGCAAATTAATGAATTAATTGATTTTGTTTTTTCCTTTGTAGGGCACACTAGCGCAGCCAGACCTGCTAGATCTGGCGGCAAGGTACATAGAGCAACAGAGAGAACGGGTAGAGGAATTGAAGAAACAGAAGGAGCAAGCCGTTGTGAGGTCAAACCAAACCCATAAAAGTAAAATGATAAACAATAACGGAACCGAATTGTCATTGCCATTGCTTGAGCTAAGAGACATGGGTTCAAGCATAGAAGTGGTGTTGGTAAGTGGATTGAACAACAAGACCTTCATGTTGCACGAAGTGATTAGTGTCCTTGAGGAAGAAGGCGCTCAAGTTGTCACCGCTAGCTTCTCTACCGTTGGGGACAAGATTTTCTACATTGTTCATGCTCAGGTACGTACTAACCCAATTTATATGAGGCTGAAGAATGATCTCAGAATCTCACTTCATTTTTGTTGGGGTTTTTTTCCTTTCCACAGGTTAAGATATCAAGGGTGGGTGTGGAGATCACAAGAGTGAATCAGAGGCTTCAGGAGTTGATAGCCCCACTAGAAATATGACAGCTACACTGTCACTTAATTGGCTAGAGCCTTATATATATACATACATACTAGGGGTCTTGAAGTTTCTGCCAAACAACATCTTTTATTTTTAAATATTAACAAGAGCATTGAAATTGTAATTGTACCTTATTCAAATCTCCCTCTAATTTGGGTTTGATGTCTTGAAATTTTTAGACTTTTGCTTGTCCCAAGCAAAGTAACATTTAGGCTTAGGTGGGGGTATGTCGAAAAATTCATTTAGGCTATTCCTACCTACAACTTGAGAAATCATTGCTCCTAGATCCATTACATAAAGCGGCCCCCAAATTCTTGTTGATGGCACCCTCATGCTTTTAGTACTGCAAGGTGGCTCGCCTTCAATTGCTGCCCTTCTTGAGAATTTACTTTCTTCATCGCTTGTTCGAGGGATCCTTTGCTTAGTTTCCATTTTTTATAATATTTCTTGCCACTTGTCTCCTTTTTTGTCACCATCGTTGTTTGAGGGAAGCTTGAGGTATTGTTTCTCGCTTCTACAGATCCTACCCTATGCACTGAATCTAAAAGTAATGACTTGAGGGTATTTTGGTACCAAAGTTGTTCATCAAGGAAAGGAGCATAGGCAGCAGACTTCTCATACAACAAAATCAGGGCCAAGGCTTCAATCAGGGACCCAGGGACAATATATGTAAAGGTGGATTGTGAGGCTACCTTTTTGGGTTTCTCAAACAATGCCTGGATCATCTCTAAAGCCAGTGTAACCAAAGTTTATTTCCAATTGAATCAAACCAAATTTTAACATGTATCATCTCAAACATCACATGAATAGGAAAATTCTCAGTCATGGTGTTCAAACAATTGATTTGTGCTCACAAAGTGATTTTCACAAGTTTTTCACCAAAGATTCCTATTCACAAAAGAATTGGAACACAACAGTATTTATCATCAAAGGGCATTCACATGACATGCATTCACATAAAATTTGTCCCTGGCAACAGCGCCAAAAACTTGATACTAATTCTCATGGTAAGTATACCATGTCGTATAAGTAATATAACTGAGTATACACTTAGGTTGTCGATCCCACAAGAACAAATTAATTGTGCAAATAAATCAATGAGTATGAGTATTGAAAGAGAATTTTTTTTGTTGAGTTGGAGAATGAATAATAAATAGAAAATTCAATAATTGTAAAGACAATGAAAAAATATTGAGATGATAAATGGGTTAAGGAACTTGAATTCGCCTATGCTAATTTTACTAATTTTAATCCCAGTTATTCAATTTTTGTTCAACACTGTTAACAATCAGAAATCCACTCTTAATCACTAACCTTTCTCGATAGTTAACTATTTTGTTTCAACATAACCGATCACCTAATCTCTTAGTATGAACAAGCTAGGCAAAAGCATTAGCATTCTATGATTTCTCTACATGATTGCACAAACCGCACAAATTATCTCTAATTATAGCTAGCTTGTGGTTAATTCTTCATCCGCACTCTTGTACTCTTTTTCTCAAATTGCATACAAGACTAAGGTTCATATGATTGGTGATCAAGCAATCAAAGCATTAAGCATAGAAGAATAAACTTAAACGATAAACAAACAATTACTTAATAACCTTGATTCAAAATATATGTTAAACATAAGTTACATCAATACCCTAACCTAAAAAGGGTCAGTTCATCATTGAAATAGAAAACACATAAAATGATAGAGAAAAGAAAAGAAAAATACATCAGAATGACGAACAAGGAATGATGGCGCTCCTTGATCTCCTTCGTAACTCTCAAATCCTCCCCCTAAACTCTTTTCTAAGTGATTTCTAGCTCTGGATGGTGATTTCCCTTGGTTCCTCACGTCCCCTTTTATAATCTCAACCCCATGGCAGTAAGTGAGTCAAATCCTCATCAAATTCCGCATCGAGTCTGCGTCAATCTTGCACATTTAGCACACTAGCACTCGAGCACTTGGTATGACGCTTGAGCGCTGATGTAAAACACTTGTTGACACCCATTTTGGTTCCGTGACTGATCTAGCTATAGTGCCCCCTGGCGCTCGAGCGCTTACCTCTATTGAAATTCTAGTAACCGAGCGCTAGATGCAGTGCTCAGTCTCCAACCTCTCTAAGTAGACTTCTAAACACTGAAACTTAAACGATCGAGCGCTCCATACTTCTGCTAGGGATCTCAGGACATGAAAAACCACGAGCAATCTTATAATGGATGCCTAAATGCATGATTTCTGCTGAACCTAAAGAAAAACCAATTTATTCAAGAATACACTAAATATGATGCTAAAATGTCTAGAAAATGCATGAGTTAATTTAAAAGAGATATGAAATGACAACTAAAGATAACTCTCATGAGAAAGTTATCATTTTTCCATGAGATCTAGCTTTGTTCGATTGACCCAGTGTTGCATCAATTAGTCAAGCACCATTAGACATTACAAGCGGGTGGGCTCTTCCTCTAGTTTATAGACAATCCACATACTACTGCTTTGTCCCCCTCTGATCTGCATGTATCACGCCTGCCTCCCTTTTTGAGATTGGAAACTTCATAGTCAAGTACGGAGTTTAAACTATTTCCCCCTAGCGTTGTCACTTTAGGTTGTCCAAGCATGACAGAAAACTCTAATTTATTGAACGCATCGATGAATAGTACACTTGTTGAGCTTCCCTGATCCACTAATAACCAATACTTTAATAAGCATCAAGTCATCCTGGTTTAGATTTTCCCCTTGAAATCATCATAACCGAAGGCAAGGTTATTAAACTCAAAAATTTTAATAAACTCATGAAGTTTCACTAAACTCGACTCCTAAACTTGAAAGAGTTTACAGATATATTGCATAAACAATATAATTAATAGCTAAACATGATTAAAAGTTATATTTATAATTTATATAGAACATTATTAATTTTATAATAAAATAAATAAAAGAAATATCATCAAATTATCTTAATGCATGACTTAATTGTTGTGTCATATACTTTATTTAGTACAAGGATTGCATTGTAATTTAATAAAATATAACTCAATTATTATAAATATATAAAATAAAATTAGCTTTATAAACTCAATAAGTATTGTTTAACATAAACAAGTCCAAGTATTTAGGAAAATTTATGAAATTTGTACATTTTGAGGGCAAAATGGAGTGTAAATTTAAAATTGTAAACTTGAAAACTTGAAAACTCGCTATTGACTTTGTTAGAATTTATTTAAACTCGTAGAAGTTTACACAAAATAGTTTACATCAGTGTTAGCTCATTTTTATATGGTAGGATCGTAAACTAGTAAGAGTTTAAGAGTTAACTTGAGAATTTAACAATAATGAGTGAAGGTAATGGGGGCATTAAACCGTAATCATGCATAGGTAGAAAAGGGGGTATTCAAGTGAGTTGAGTATTAGAAGTGTCCGGATTTAAGAAGGGAGAAACCTGAACACTCATGTAAACAAAATGAAGAGAGATTATTGTATGAATACATCTCTACCGTCTCATTTTAATATGTTCCATTAACTTTATTTAAGGTATACTCACTCATTTACAAGTCTAATCAACTTTATTGTACGGGTGCTTATAAATATAGTGATACACTTGTACCTATTTTAAAAAAATGTAAAAGGAAATGTAATCCCCTTTTTTTCCTTCCTATCTATCCCTTCCTATTTATTTTATTTTATTCGATTAATAAAATAACTGCGAAAATTAAGATTAAAGACTGTTAAGAGTGTTTAACTAAAAAAATGGGTCAATTACTTATTAATTATTAATAAAGACCTAATATCATATTATTTAATTATTTAAGGAGAAGGACCACAGAAATTTTTTTTAGTAAACATCATTATTCTTTATCTTTTATTTCATTCATTCCCTATTATTCATCCTTTCATCGTTCCTTTCACTACACTCACAATATTTATATATAAAATTAATCATTTTTATAAAATTAAAAGTGTTTGAGGCCCAATACACAGCTTTCATGATTGTGTGTATGGATCTTCTTCTCCATCCCCTAATCAAACACAAATCAAAGTATTTTTCCCGATCATGATTAGTCAGTTTTGTATACCACACCAACTCACTAACATCGTAAAGATAGGTACATGACCCTTATAAATTATCCTGCAATAATAGTAACAGATGTCAAATTGCCAGTTCTGATTAATTCATTCTTCTTCCTTTTTTTTCTACATTTTGTACCTTCGCAACACATGATTTTTCCTCGTTTCCAAACAATTCATCTTTTTTGTTGCACTTCCAAATTCACCAGCAACCACAATCATCGGTTTCTCAAATTCCTGTATCCTAATCCGAATATACAACATTTAATTGTACAAAAATGATTGATTCTCCAAAAAAAAAATTGTGAATGCAGTTAAAGGAAGGATGAGAGATAAAGATGAATTTTTGTTATGGTAACGAAGATAAAGATTAATAATTGAGAATAAATAAAATAAAAGATAAAGGACATTACTGTCTATTAATAAAAATTTTATGGTCCTTTTTAAACAATATGGTATTAGATCCTTACTAATAATTATAATTTCATTAATTAATCACTTTAACAGTCTTTAATCTTAATTTTTCCTAAAATAACATCAAAATATTGGATAACATGTAAAAAAAAAAAATCATGTCATTAAGATAACTCTTTAACATCTATATTTATAGAGATGCGAGATTTATAATAAACCTCACACCTTTGCAAAAATATATTTGTCTATAAAATCACAATTTTAACTTTTTATATTTAATCACACACAACAAAGAATATGTCTCATTAAGTGCAACCAAAAAATACACACAATATAAAATTCACAGAATACACTTCTATTATGCAGTGACACCAAAAAATACTTTGTGAGACACGATATAAAATTAATATAATACATTTCTATCGTTCTTACGTCTAAATATGAAATATTAGTACGATGATCAACGAAAAACTTGTATCAATAAAATTATCAAAAAATTGTGGTAGCATCATTTCTCTAAAACGAAAGACGAAAGAAAAAGAAGAAGAAAAAACAAAAGTATGAGCAATGAAGCAAAATGAGTAAGAAGAGGAAGAGGAGACCAGGTGGGTCAGAGGCACACGTTATGCTCAGGCAGTTCCATGTGCCCACATGGATGATTGCAGCGTCCGTGGCAATTTTACGGAGCGAAATCGGAAGAAGAAGAAGAACGTCATGGTCATGATCATGATCATGTTCATGATCATGATGAACAACAACATCATCATCACTCGACAACTGCAACACCCACAACCATATATGGCAAAATAATAAGATTACTACCCTTTACCCGAAAATTCTCCTTGTCTCCCTCTCTGTTTTTAATACTCCCCGCACCAATCAGTTGCCACTATTCACAATCACCCAAAAGTAGATAGAAGATAGAGTGAAGAAGCGGAGAGATGAAGGAAGGGAGTGATGGTTTTGTGAGGGCCGATCAGATTGATCTGAAGAGCATAGATGAGCAGCTAGAGAAGCATCTAAGCAAGGTATTGAAGAAGAAAGAGAAAGAAGAAGGAGAAGGAGAAGGAGAAGATGGTGATGGTGTTGCTCTTCACACAAGCTTTATTGCCACTGGCACTAAATTCAAGAGTGTTGTGGTTGGTGGTGGTGGCGGTGGCGGCGGCGGCGGTGGTGGAAACTTGAAGAAGCAAAGGGAGGAGTGGGAGATTGACCCTTCAAACCTCATCATAAAGAGTGTCATAGCTCGTGGCACTTTTGCCACTGTCCACCGTGGTATCTATGATGGCCAAGATGTTGCTGGTAAATTCTTTGATTAACCCATTTTCTTCCGTTTCTCTCTGCCTTTTTTATTTTCGTGTGTGTGTGTGTGTGTGTGTGTGTGTGTGTCAGTTTTCCTCATGCGGTGCTGAATTGCCCTTTTTCCACCAAAGTTTGAAGTAAAAGTTTCGTATAAAAATGAATTCTTTTTCTCTTTCTAAATTAATAGGAGTTTGTCAGTTAATTTTATATTAAAAGATGTGATTGCCAAAATTCTGAATTAGTTTATAGCAAAATTAGTACTTTTAATTCAATTGGTTCACTGCTGAGCATGGTCAATTCCTTTGCTTCTCTTACTTAGGGGGAAAACATTGTATTGTTCTTGAAAAGAATTGATTTTTACAGTGATTTGGTGATGGGCCGTTTTGGATCCTTTCCTATACATTCCATGGCTCATACACGGACTGGTTGTTCTGCATATGAAAAATTCTCGTGGTCCCTTTTGGTGGTCTTGGTCTTATGATCCTATGGTCTTGTGTGTTGAATATAGTTTAAGTACAATGTTATTGTTAGCTTGGTTGTGCTTTTAATGGAATTAGTGGTTTGGTTTTCTGCATTTCACTGAGAACCAAAACTGTGATGATTACTTGATGACCAGTTAAAATGCTGGACTGGGGCGAGGAAGGGCACCGGACAGAAGCTGAAATTACTTCCCTCAGGTCAGCGTTCACGCAAGAAGTTGCTGTTTGGCATAAACTCGATCATCCTAATGTCACCAAGGTCAATTTTATTTCTTCAGCTTCAACTTCTTGTTGTTAGTTAACTTTTGGATTATTATGTAGCATATCGTCCTTATTTGTTTGGGGATGGGGATAGGGAGAAGTGGGTTTCAATATTGAAAACTTAGATTAGCAATTGAGGTTCCATCTTCAAGAAAAGGTTATTCAGTCCTTCTCCAGACCCTGCTTTCAGTTTTACTCTGTCCTTTGGGCTATCAGTGTTCAGGTCCTTCGATAATTTTTTAATGGTTTAGCATTCCAAGTTACGAACTTTCCAAGGATTTCATTCTCAAAGGAGTTGTCCCCTTCTTGCCCCCCCTCTCTTCTTTCCCTTGACTTATGTTCAACTTTTGCTGGAAATTGTGCAATGGGGTTCCATTTTTGTTGTTGAGGGTCACCTCAGTAATATTTTGATCTTCAAGCAACTTGTTTGAAGAGCAGGACATATGAATGTTTCCTTCTGTATTTTAAATCTTTCAAGTTTGCAACTTGTTTTAAGAGCTTAAAATGGAGAAGCCACTCAAGCTTAAGAGCATAGGATTTGAGTTGAGTGGATGAAGTTTGAGTAGTTTCAGGTGTTATTTGTGATAAAATGTAAAGAAAGTAAGCTTTAATAGATATGAGGATGTATGCGTTTGATGAGTTAATACATGATACACTAGACAAAGATATGATAGGAATTATGCTTTAGAGAGAAAGTCGGGGTAACATCTATTGTGAAAAAGATGTCAGAATCTCGCCTTAAGTGATTTGGACATGTATGAAGAAGGCCTGTAGGAGCCTCTATTAGGCCCTGGACATTTCCTAGTCCTACTATTTTCTAGGACAAAAGTGGTTGTAGGTATTTACAACTAGGCTAACCTTAAGGGTATTTTGCAGGAAATTTTCTCTTTCCCGTTCCATGTTGTGATATTTGCAGCTAATTCCCCCTCCCCTCACCCTCCCCACTTTTCCAAAGGGTATTTTGCAATTATCTGCACGTGTTTTTCTTCCCTAGTTTCTCAAACTACTCTTTGTTTCATGTTCAGTTTATAGGGGCAACAATGGGTTCCGCAGAACTACAGATCCAAACTGATAATGGTTTAATAAGCATGCCAAGCAATATTTGCTGTGTTGTTGTGGAATATCTTCCTGGAGGTGCGCTTAAATCTTTCCTAATAAAGAATAGGAGGAGAAAGTTAGCTTTTAAGGTTGTCGTCCAGTTGGCACTTGATCTTGCAAGAGGGTATTTATATCTTTTTGTAATTGTTTCCCTTAATGAAATAGTGGTTTAACAGGTTGAGAACAATGACTGTGGTAACTAGTCTAGATAAACCCTCCCCTCAAATTGAATTCACTTGGTTTTGCAGGCTGAGTTATCTTCATTCTGAAAAGATTGTTCATAGAGATGTGAAGACGGAGAACATGTTGTTGGATAAGTCACGCACGGTTAAAATTGCTGATTTTGGGGTTGCCCGCGTTGAAGCGTCAAATCCTAATGACATGACCGGCGAGACCGGTACACTCGGTTACATGGCTCCCGAGGTGTGTAGCCAGTACCCTTAGAAACCTTCACAATAGAAATTATCGTTCAAGCATGAATGGCTGAGTGGAAGATTGCAGTGTCCTAAACATACTTCATCTGATTGAAAATGGGTATCCCCATATGTTATCGGAGTGGAGATGAGTGTCAGTTTTTGATGAGGATAAATGGTAACTAAGCCTTCAAATTCATACCTAGAATTGTCAACGTCAATCAAGTTTGTGCCCACACTATAGAAATGATCATATTAGTCTGTGAGGTTGCCTAAGGACTGGACCAGCTTTTGACAACTAAGGATGACCTTGACCGATGTTGACAAATTCAAGGATGAATTTGAAGGTTTATTCGATAAATAGTGATCTTAGTAATGCAGCAAATAGTGTGCCAATGAGAAAGAATGAGATGATGTAAAAGGTTTTAATTTGAACCAAGAGAAAGCTCATGTGATTTGCTACTAACTTATTTACCAAATGGGTGGTGGCTTACAGGTTTTGAATGGCAACCCCTATAACAGGAAATGTGATGTGTACAGCTTTGGCATCTGTTTATGGGAAATATATTGTTGTGACATGCCATATCCTGACCTCAGTTTCTCGGAGATTACTTCGGCCGTCGTTCGCCAGGTATATACCTTCTTCTGGTTACGGTTCTCAGTCTCACTGTGTTTGTCACTGCAGATTCAGATTCAAGTTGGATCCATGATAATGAATTTTCTGTTTCAATTTTAGAATCTGAGACCAGAAATACCAAGGTGTTGCCCAAGTTCTCTAGCAAATGTAATGAAGAGATGCTGGGACGCCAATCCCGATAAACGGCCTGAGATGGATGAGGTAGCTTCCATGCTAGAGGCCATCGACACATCCAAAGGCGGAGGCATGATCCCTGTTGATCAGCAGCAGGGTTGTTTCTGCTTCCGCACGCATAGAGGGCCTTGAGCTTTATCTCTTTTACTCCACCAAATAATTTGGTTACAGTCATATTGTGATTTCTCGCTATTTAAAGAATCAATATGTATCTATGATCAGAAAACAGGATTTGGATGCTAAGTAAGAGGGTTGTAGGAAGGAGAAGCTGGTAATGTGTTAATTCTTATTTAAAGCCATACCTCTTCATTTTCTTTTGTTCTTACCTCTTTATTAACCCTTGGTTTGGGTCTAGTGGGTATGGGAACTACTTTTAGCTTGGCAATGTTGCCAGGACTAGCCTTTGCAACCTTTGTAAGATCTTCATTATACTGTTGTAATCATGATTGATGTGACCAAATTGGCTCTATGTGCTATGCGTTCTCTTATCCGTTCCGTCTGTCTTCATTTCATATATTTATTTCACGTTTTCAATTTTTTTTTTATTTTTTAGGATTTTGTAAAAGAAATAACTAAAACAAAAAATGAAAACAAGAAACATGTTTTTTTTTTCCCATTAATAATAGAATACAAATTAAAAACAAGAAATGAAACCAAAAACTAAACTAACTCTTATATTTGCAAAAAGGTGGCGGAGGAATGGTTCACTTGGCAGCAAAGCTGTTTACTTCTAATTAAAGGGATGTGAGTTTGATTTTTACCTCCATCAAAAGGTGAATTTTTTTTTAATAAAGGACATCAAAATGACGTCGTTTCATCTCATGTGCGAGACATATGTCAACGACGTTGAAGTGGATATGGTGACGTGACAGTTAACATATCACATCACATTGTCGAGTGCCACGTCAACAACCACCATTAAGCGGACTAGGATGAACATGTCAACAACCACCTTTAAGCGAAATGAAAATCAAGACGGACTAAATTGACGATTTTTCCAAAAAATTATGAGAGATAATGTCATTATTTAATCAAACAATCGCACCACCCACCTCATCCTCACCCCTCCCCCTCCGCAAAAAAAAAGGAAAAAAACAACTTGAATTATATTATAGTTTCTATGTTTGGCATTATTATTGTTATTGCTATTATACTACTGTTTTTTGGACTTTGTTAAGTACATACAACACCTGCTGAATAGGGCCACCGATACGGTCAATGTTGTCTCTCTATATGTAACGGTGCAATTACAAGGTGTTGAATTTAAAATAAATAAATAAGCACATGACGATGATGATGATGAGAGCAGCAAGGTAGAGCTAGCCCTGCCGTTGTGTTTTGTTTGTCCTAGAGGAGCAAACAAAACTTGATCACAATCTAACACTCCCCCAAGTTTGAAAGGAAGGAGGTCCAACAAAAGAAATTTGGCCAAAAATTATGGCAATGGAAATTGTCATTCTCTTGATCATGTTGTTTGTTGGGATATCAATTTTCATGTCCATTCATTTGTGCATAGTGGGAAGGGCTTTCAGAAGTGATGATCAAGGTCAGAGGAACATTAATAGTAGCAGTAACAATAATAGTAGTAGCGTAGCTACGAAAAGAGCTCCTTGCGGTGGCAACAACGTTGATGACCTCAGGAACCTTCCTTGCTTTGATTACGAGGAGATCGTTTCTGAAGCATGCATTAATTGTGTTTCGGGAACATGCAAGAATTTCTCAGCAGAGGGAGGATGCAGAAGCCCCCTTGTGGAATGTGCTGTTTGCTTGGAGAGCTATAAAGCTGGTGATGCTTGCAGGTTGTTGCCAAACTGCAGCCACAGCTTCCATGTGCAGTGTATAGACTCGTGGATACTCAAGACACCCTTTTGCCCCATTTGTAGAACACGGGTTCATAACCGATCAGTGGTTCCCAAATTCATGAGGGAAGAAAGTGATGTTTCTGCTGCCAATGTAGAAATTGAAATGGCATAGAGCAAATGAAAAAGAGTAGGGTAATTTGCACACAATGTGATTGTAGACTCCATGATGTATGTGAGAGAGAAGACTTGGTGCTTATACCATACTTTGTGTGATATGATTGTAGACCACATGATATGTCAGAAAGGAGATTTGGTGTACGCACCATACTTAGTGTACAAATAACATTTTTGAATACAAAAAAGGCACTTGTTAATGTCTGAATCTACTAATCTATTTTATAAATCATTAGTATCTAAAATTGAGTGAACTCAAGCTAATCATACTCGAGTCTAGTCAGCTCAATCCCAGGATATGATTATTGTCCTTTTATCCAAGATGGAGCTTTTCTATTACCCTTCAACAATAGTAATAAATATTTGTTTATATAAGATCATCATTCCCCTTCCCACTTGAGTAATCTATTTCTTGCTTTTTTATCTTACTATTAAAAAATTGTGAATTATCTGCGAAAATTTGCTATGAATTTTTTTCGTAAGTAATACCTGCGAATTATACTGCAAATTTTTGTTTTTGAGCAAGGCAATGGACATTTTGCTATGAATTACAAAGTTCATAGCAAAATCCACAAGTAAATTTTTCTCCAAAAGACAAACAATATTTAGCTATGAATTTTATTGCAAATTTTTCATTGATCTTATTCACGGTGTACCAAATGCACCACCTATGGCAATTGGTAGGCAAAGCAATTGCAATGACATTTTGCATGACCTTGTCTTGGTCAATCATAATACCACGTAGCAGCATCCCTGGCATGCATTTAACCCAACAATTTAGCAGCCAGGTGAACGATTTGGTATCTTCCGAAGTCAATAACCTGCACCCAAGCAAAGGTGACTCACCATAGTGATTCATGTCAGCAAATGCAGCAATCGGCATCTCATACTTGTTGGTCTTGTATGTCGTATCAAACGAAACAATATCTTCAAAGTATTCATAAGCAATTCAACTCCTAGCGTAATGAGCCCCACATAATTGATGTAGAATACACTAATTTTGTCTTGTTGCTCACTTCCATATGTTTTCGATGTATTATTGTCTTAATTTTTTGTTCTTGTAGCATAACTGTAATAATAAGAAAGTATAAGATTTTTTTGGCCAAACATTGAATCTAGCCCTACTTGTCGCATTTTTTCATCTCGATAGAACCACCAACATTCAGATCATGTTACTAGAAACTCGATTAATTTGACTCATTCTGAAGGGTCTTTTGATTTTTTAGAGTTTCCAGTAAGCAGTAAATATGGCTTAGCTATCCTTGCCCCCAAAAGGAGGAAGACCCTCTAAACGGAATCAAATTTGATTCTTAGAAGAGTAAGTTGAAGCAGGAGAATATCATGAATTCTGTAAATCTACAGCTCTGATCAATTACAGAATGGAGAAGGGTAAATAACTAATCTTTTCATAAAACAGGTATATATGATAGCCTTTTGGCATTGATCAAGTCTATATTGAACATTGTCAATGGCTAAAAGTCGTGCTATTTACACCAAAGTTCACACATATTTTCTTCCTATTAGGTACTAATTCCAGAGGGCTTAGGCACCCAACGACATAGTGTTCAAAATAGTGAAAATACACAAGGCATCATGGAAACCAAATCATGCTAATTTTGTTATTATATATCCTTATGTTATGATCTTTACATTTCCCTAGTGACAAGGCATTGTTTTTCATTTGCTTTTTTGGAAAGACACCTAGAGCTCACATATCTAAAATCACAATGCTCATTATATGCAATGATAGCTGCGAATTTAATCCTTGTTGATAGAGGTCTCTGAGTCCCTCCACAGCTTAAGTTTGAAGTATACATGGCAAACTTTTGGCATTGACAATAAATTTAAAAGCGTATTATTTGCCTACCCATCATCTCAAACACCTCAACACCCTACTCACAAAATACATGAAATTCACTAAATATATTTTCTTCCTACTTTTTCTTCCTCACTTTTCGTCCTTCAAATTTAGGTGTGCAAATATCCAAGGTTATCAAACTCGAGAGTTTAAGTAAACTTGTGGAGTCTCAGCAAACTCGGATCGTAAACTCGACTCGTAAACTCGTATGAGTTTACATACATNATCCTTATGTTATGATCTTTACATTTCCCTAGTGACAAGGCATTGTTTTTCATTTATTTTTTTTTGGAAAAACACCTAGAGCTCACATATCTAAAAGCACAATGCTCATTATATGCAATGATAACTGCGAACTTAATCCTTGTCGATAGAGGTCTCTGAGCCCCTCCACAGCTTTAAGTTTGAAGTATACATGGCAAACTTTTGGCATTGACAATAAATTTAGAAGCGTATTATTTGCACACATATCATCTCAAACACCTCAACACCCTACTCATAAAATACATGAAATTCACTACTTACTTTTTCTTCCTACTCTTTCTTTCTCACTTTTCATCCTTCAATTTTAGGGGTGCAAATATCATTTTTCATAAATTTATTCATCTCAAATCGTAAACCTCATAACTAGCTAAGCTTCATGCCCAATATTGACTCCTTAGTAACACTAAACTTAGAATTGGCATTCCATACCTGGGGTTGGGTTAAGGATACACACACACGTCACAATTTCATCCAATTAACATGCCAAAAGAAAAAACAAATGGTAAGCAACTTAGTCCTCCGCAAAGATGATAACACAAATTCGACTCCCAAAAAGAGCACTTGTTAGAAGGGGGGTAATTGCTAATGCTCCATCCCCCAAAATTGTGAGAGCAATATCTTTCACAAATTTTAATAAAAAGATCAATTTGGGCCCTTCGAACCACGGGACGGCAATAACAAGGAAAAAGTGCATCGCAGTTGCACTTTTCATAGCTGTTAATAGCATACCACACCTGCCCAACCCCCAAATGAAAATATGACAAAAATTGGAGGTTTTAAAATGTTGTAGTGATATGAACACTAATGAGACAGAGACAGAATTCAATTCAAGTACAAACACAACTATGAAGATGTTCTTTCATAAAGGACAAAAGAACTCAACTAAGTTCTCATGTTCCATCTTCTTGTCTTACATTTCCTTACCAACAGGGCATATCTTTCATTTCTTTTTCCAGATAGAAAACATCAAGAAACTCAAATACCTAAGTCATAACACCTATATATCAAGCAATGATAACCAGCAGTAGGTTTAGTTCTTTTCAATGTTGCTCTCCAGCTCCCTCCTCAGCTGAAGAGAGAAATCATCACTAACATCATCATCATCCCAATCATCCTCCCACTGTTGAGTCACTTCTTTTCCTTCCTCTTTGTCATCCCACTCTGTTACGACAACAGGACAAAAATGAAAATAGAAACAAAAATCAGAATGTGAGCACAGGTGAAATTGTTAAAACTCCGAATTTGTAAGTACCCAAACAAATCAAGTTGGATAATCAATCCTAATTAAACAAATAACTTTCAGACACCATCATTAGCAAATGCATGAGGGGAAAAGAATCCAAGCAATAAAATAAATCATATCATCTACAACATACGTGTGTAAGACTAATGAATGAACACAATGAGGAACTAACTATTCTGCATTGTAAATCATGACAGCAAAATGGACAGTTTTGACATTTGACATACTAACATTTGAGTAATGTTAAGCATAGTATAATTTAGCCAGAAGTTAGTTATTGCTTACTTACTATCATTTTACTTTATTTTGGCCTAAGCCACTGTATTTGGACTTTAGAGTCTACAAAACCCCCATGAATCTAGTTCAAGCTAGATTGGCACATTATAAGGGTGGAGTTCTAGTGCTAGTTTTCTTTATTCACAACACTCAAATTGAGGATTTTATTTAACGAAAACATACCAAATCAATTGAACATCAATGCGTTGGTTACTTTCTACAATTCCATAAGCAATAAGCCACACAATTAGGTCGGCGTACCTACTTTTAAAACATTCAATAAATCTCACATTTTCAGATCTCCTTCCCCAAGCTCATTCTCTCTGTCTCTAGCTTTGGCTATGCTTCTCAAACACTAAGTAAGCCTCACTCAGATTTGCAACAATATGTGAAGGGTCTTTTTTACTAACATGGTTGGAAGCTAGTGAGTTAAAGAAAGTTTCTTTAAATTGCCGTCTCTTTTACACATTCAGTAAACTCACATATTCAATTCTCTTTCCCTCTAAATATCACTCAAATCTCAAAATGCGCAATAATATGCGAAGAGTTAACTACACCCAACATACCGCAATCAAATCGCAACCAAGGATGAAATCCCCAATTTGCAGGGTTAATTACAGAACCAACATACCACAACCATGTGAAGTAATGTACGAATGATTTTGATCACTAAGAAACATTTTAGTCCTGAACTAAAACAGAAGGAAAGGAAAACCTAAAAAGTGAAATCGAAAAAGACCGAAAGAACGAGGATTATTGATTTAGATTTAACCTTCATTGATTTCAAACTCTTCGAACTCATCATCGTCTTCGAAGAGATCGATCTTCACGTCCTCGGTAGCTGCCTTTGGTTCCGTCGCCATAGGTAAAACTTGAATCTGCACTCAATTCGAAGAGACAACAGTGCAATTATTTGATTAATTCAGAAAAGAGAAGAAAAACAAAATAACCCTAAGTTCTATAAATGGGAGTTAGGTTTTCATCGAACCAAACAAGAATAACTTCAGATAATTAGTAAG
Organism: Nissolia schottii; assembly: GCA_003254905.1. Classification (NCBI taxonomy): domain Eukaryota; kingdom Viridiplantae; phylum Streptophyta; class Magnoliopsida; order Fabales; family Fabaceae; genus Nissolia; species Nissolia schottii. Next base: position 552,169 of record QANU01033113.1, read on the forward strand.
TTGGAATGAAAGAAATAGTTACCAGCAGTGGCAAGAACAACGATGAATTTGGTGTGTGATTGTGAAGCCCACAATCTTCTGCTACTGAAATTGAAGCGAGTAAGGAACGCACCCCAAGGGTTTATATAACTTCGTCACACGACGTCGTTGCTTCTAGAAGACATTATGACTCCATTTACTTGCTTTGTAATTGGATTTTTTTTTGTTAATTATATTTTTAGTGTATAATAAATTTTGAATTTTTTATTTTATCTCTTATAAATTTTTTATTTAAAAATTATTTTTCATAAAATTTTTAGTGTCTCATGTGGTAGTTAACTTAGCCGTCACACACATGACATAAGTGTGAAACTAGGTTTTCCTAATTGTTCTAATTGTTTAATTCAATATCTTTAGATGATAATAAATACAATATGTTCTAATTGTCTATACTTATTATTTATGCTTATGTTTGAAAAACTAGATTTTTCTAATTGTTTTATTCAATACAATATATCTTAATGATGACAAATATAACATAATAAACACATAATGACAATTAGAATGCAAAAAGATGTTATATGCTAAATATATTACATTCGATCTTGTACGATTGCACTTGATGGTATCATATAGCTTACACATCATACAATGATAAATAAGGAAAATCCTTTTGAGAACATGTGTAATAACTTGTTATGTACCTTGATGGATTAACTATTGGATATATTTGTGTTTAAATGTATATATGCATGAATATCAAGTGTTATAATGTTAGAATGCATGTATGTTAGGCAAAGAATATTATTTGACTAATATAATGATTTGATCATTACCTAATTGGATATGCATGATGCATTGGTTGATCTATAGATGCATAATAAGATATTGTAATACTTTGGACTAACTATACTTTCAAGTAAATAATCTTATGTATAAGAAAATCCAAGGCATCAAGAACAAGATGGAACAAAAAGGGACATGTTCACATGATGTCCAATGTCAAAAGGCGAAGCATAAAATTTTTATCCCATGAAGAACATGGTAATGCCGAAAATAGGATTCATGAAGAATATCAAGTCCATACAAGCTGTCAAAAAATATAGTCTCTTAGGACTTAAGGTATTCTTGTCAAAGGAAAATTGATATATCTCTCTCTAAACTCTTGGAATGATGCTCTTAAATGATCTTTTGATTCTAGGAATTAAAAATGGTTAAGATTGACAATAGGAATCAAAAGAATGGAAAAAATGATGAATTTGACTCAAGCAAACTTGAGTCATTCGAATGACCAGGGTTTGTCATTCAAATGACCTAGTTAAAAAGCCATAACGGCTACATTTGCTTAAATCATTCAATGACTAAGTGTGTCATTTAAATAACCAACCTCCAGAAGCTTAAAACATCTAGTTTTCAATGGACAGAGATTGGATAATTAATGGGTAACAGCTAGTACACTTACAAACTCTATAAATACCCATTAAACTCACACTTCTAGCCAAGCTTTCCATTCCCATCATCCTTATACTTCATACTATCAATGGATTAATATTTCCCATCATCACAAGAGCAAAAGAGAGATATTATCAATACTCTTACTAGAGCTTCAAGTTGTATCATTTACTCTACTAAGAGAGTTTTATTTGCAAAGCATATATTGTGCTTCAATTTGTATCATCCACTCTTCGAAAGAGTTTCTTTTTTTACACAAATTCATACATTGTAAAGAGGGTAAGGTATCCCTTGACGGTAATCGAGAAAAAATCTGACGGTAATGAGCGTTTTTCTTGTAGTGAAACTATACAAAATTAATTTCAGTACCATATCAATGTTGTTTTCAAAATAAATTTCAACACAATATACATACTTGTATGAATATGTGAAATAATTTTAAAATTTCGCAACATGTGAAATAATTTTTAAAATCGAAGTTTTAAAAATATGGCAAATATTTTAGATACTATATACTTTTTTAAAACAAATCAAGTATCCAAATCAAATAATATAGTTAGCAAGTATTATATGAATTTAAACTACTAAATTACATTCATATCAAATAGTATCATAAATTTATATTTTATGATATAATCTTAGACCGGTTAAATAGGAGTAGAGAAAAAGAAAAAGCAAGTAAATGAGAAAAATATATTGGACCATAAATAAAATGATTGAGTATACCAATTTACTTCTGAAAATTGGTGAGTAATGAATCAATTATATTATCCTTTTCAGAAGGATATAAATGTCATAAAATAAATACTTGAATAAAATTATAAATATTTAAAATCATTTTAACAAATGTGAGCATCAAATTATCTTTTATAATTTGGTAAATAATGAGTCCACTATATTATTCTCTTCAGGAGAATATGAGTATCAAATTATAAATATATAAAATTTAAAAATTTAAAAATTATAGATAATCAAATATTATCCTTAGAGCAGTTACATTCTTTTAAGGAATGCATACCGATAAAATTCATTTGCTTTGAAGAATGAAAAATAATAAAATTCTTTCACTTTAGTGAATGTAAAATGATAAAATTCATTCGCTTCAGGAAATGTATATTAATAAGGTTCATTCACTTCAAGGAAAGATCTTTTGATATATTCACTTATGGAAACATGTAAATCTCCTTATTAAATATAAAAATAATTTTGACTCAATCATTTCAATGAATGATCTTTTGATATGTTTACTTCCGAAAATATGCAAATCTCCTAACGTACATATAAATTTGCATTCGCCTCGGGGAATGATTATCATTCTTGGGTATACTTAACATTTGAATGTGTATAATTATCATTTACTTCCGGAAATGAGTATGGTTAATGTTCACTTCTGCGAATGAGTTTATTTTCTTAGTGTACAACTGTCATTCAATTCTGGGAATAATTATATTTTCTCATGATATAGTTACCATTCACTTTCGGGAATAATTATAAAATAAAATAAATAGAATAATATAGAAATAATTTTTGTTGATAGAACCAAGTATTAATGGGAGAACATAAATACAATAGAAAAACAAATAAAATAAACCTTATACATTAAAGCAAGCCAATTATTGCTTTTGTGAAATCCTTGAAGGATGCAACATTTCATTATTTAATAGTGTCTCTAAGACCCATTAAATTAAAATAGATTTTTGAATCTCAAGCTCTCTCTCTCTCACTCACTCAAATGATAGAGTTTTGCTACTGATAACATGTTGTAAATAATAATAATTGTGAACTGATAAAGTATTTATTAAAAATATAATTGTGTTAGTTAGATAGGCATTCTCATGAGCCTATATAAACTTGTCTTTACTTGTATTAACTAACCTTTCGTCATTTAGTAAAATTTATAATTGAGTTTACTCTCAATTCTCTAGTCTTTTCAACCATTTGGACTGTATCATGAATCTTAGCACGGTATCTGTTACTAGCAAATCGGTCTGATCTGAGATATTTTCTATAACTTTGATCTTGGGTTGGGTGTAAGAGCTGGTAAGTTGGTGAACATACTGATGATGAGCAATGTCCTTAGCTGGCAGGGTGATACTTGCAAAAATCACTCTGACGCCAAAGTTAGTGTGTGAGTGAATACTAGATGAATGATAGTTAAAGAACGTACCAGAGCACAAACGAGGTTCATGTATATATACTATAAGGGAGTGTTTCAGATTCTGCCTGTTGAGGTACTTTGTAATTGAAACCAATATCATGATGAGATTAATTACGTATTCCATAATTGTGCGCTCATGAAGTCTAATGACAGTTATGTAGGTTACATGTTCTTCAACGATTATGTTTGCAATGAATAACTCATTACTGCCTTGGAGTCTTGAGCTTCTTGATGACTTGGGCTGAGCCTTATGCACATGAGGAGGACTAAGATCATCTCAAATTCTCATATCTTATTTGATCTTCTTAGAGGTATTAGATTCATGTTGTACCGTTAGGTTTAGACGGTAACAATATCAGAGTCATTATCATTATTCTTTTCTTCGTCATTTTCTCTTATTTTTTGTTTCCAAACAATGTTTATTTCATTAGCCTTCAGATCTAGTATCTTTTTCTTTTCTTAGTTCAATCATATCTACATTTTCCTTTCTCCCGCTGTGTGAAATTCTCAATACATTTCATATTTCTTTGCTTGTCGATGTGATTGCACCTTGATTCACTATATTTTCCCTTTTTCATCGTATCATGCCAAGCTGATGATCATTATTGATATAATTATGTCATGTAAATAGTCACTCTCATAAGGCTTGTTTTTTTTTTTTACTTGTATTACCTAACCTTTCGATAGTAAAATTTCTAATTCAAATTGCTATCAATTCTCTGGTCTCTTCACTCACTTGGGCTCCCTACCATCTTAACAATATCATCATTTTTATCTAACTGCTCACGAATAAGAACTTATGCATATAAATAATCCCTTTCATGCCATGGAATTTGAGAAGTATGATCATAAATCCAAATAGTAGTGAAAATCGAAACAAAAATCAGATTGAAATAGAAAAGAAACATATAAAACTTGCCTAGGTTCAATGTAAATAAGGCAAATAAAGGAAGCCTCAAGTTTCAATTGTAGCAGTTGTTTCACCACGTGAACCAAATCTGGAACCATCCAGTAGTGTTAGCTGATTATTAACAATGCTCAAATCGCTAAATAAATCAATCATTCTGCAAAATTGCAACAATGGCTCCATCACTGCCTGACCTAATGCAGTGTGTCTGCTGAGTACACCAAACAAAGTTCACATATTTACATAAATTCACATCTGGAAATGAGTATTTTACTTTGTTGAAGTTATAAACCTCTGAAAAAATTTGAACAAAAAAAGCAGGATATAAAATTATCAATATCAAGTGGCTATCTCAAAGGCTTTAGCACACATTCAATATAACTACATTTATATCACTTGTACAACAAGTTGTCTGCATGTTATGTACTCTTCAACCTTTTCACTTATGTCCTATATTATTATTATTATTAGTCAAGGGCCTCAAGGCTACAAATTTGACATTATGAATCATGCATATCATCGCTCCCTGGAATAACAGCACAAACACAACATACTTAATTGAAACTGGCTCTTCAAAAAACATGGAGCTAATTTCATGAAATCTCGTGTGTGTGATAAGAGGAGCTAACTAAGTAGATGATATGAACAAGAGAATAAAACGAAGAAGCTTGTAACTAACTCAGGATAAGCGAACAAATTCAGAAAGCCTTTGCTCGTTGAATTCCTGTAGAACTCTGATGAGGGAGCGTGCTTTCTTTGCAGCATGGGGAGTGCCATCAGTGAGAACGGAGTAGAGCAAAGGCATGAGCGAAGGGTCCTCAACTAGAACACCTACAACCTCTGAACCGGCATTGGCGCAAAGAGACATCAAGATCGAAACGCAGTGCTCCTTCGCCGCGCGCGGAGCCGCAGACTGCAAGGTCGCGATGATCAAGTGCAAAGGGTCGGATTGTAACGCGGCGCGCGCTCCCTCTGCACTCTCCGCCAAGGCAGCTAGGACTGCTAGGCAATCAACAACCAGATCAGCTCTGTCCAAAGAAGAGCAAGAAGATAATACCGCAACGATCGCAGGAACAGCACCGGCTTCAAGCACTTTCTTGTGATTCTCGGGAAGCAAAAGCAGCCCAAAAATTGCAACCACTGCATTCTTTTTCCCGCACACTATGGCATTGTCTGATCTATCTAACCGAACAGGTGTGGTTGTTATACCTTCTTTGATCATCTCCACCAAACCCGAAATCGCCTCTGGATTCTCTCCGATGATTTTCCTGTGCTCCTTCACCAAGCAAAGATAAAAGATTGTAGCGGCCGCAATCTGGCGAGCTTCAAAGCTAAGCCCTCTCCTGAGAACTCGGACAATTGGCGCCAATCCCCTAATCTCCATTATACATTGCTGGCCGCTGGTATGCTTCGATAGCTTCAACAACGCGGCCATTGCGTTCTCCTGTGTCGTTCTGTCACCCGCGGCGGACACAAGATCGATCAACGGCGGCACGGTCCCCACCTCGATCAAGCACGTCCGGTTGAACACGTTGGACCGCGCAAGCTGGCGAGCTTCGTAGGCAGCCTTGCTCTTCTGCTCCTCGGTTCCGAACACGAGCCTCCGAGCGAGGAACCAGCACAGGAACTGCACCGCGTGCGCCGCGGCGGGGCTGCCGGCCTCCCCGGAACTGCAACCTCCGCGGCGGCTCTGGTTGCTCGATTTCGCGAGCGAGATGCCGTTGTCGGCGCAGAACTGTTGGATGAGCCTCTTCAGCGCCGTGTTGGGAACCAGCTCTGTGGTGGAAAGCCTCTCCCCTGTTTTTGGACACACTCTGTTTCCCGCCCTCAGCCATTTCTGAATCGAGGCGCGGTCGTAGGTCTGTCCGGTGGACGTAGTCACCGGATCAGTCATCATCTCCAGCGAGATTGGGCACCGGAAATCCTCCGGCGGCCTCTCGCAGATTAGCGCCTCCGCGCCGCGCTTCACCTCGGGCTTTTCATCGTTGGTAAGAGACGTGAAATCAACCTTTTCGAATATCACTCCTCTGCAGTAGCACATGAACGCGTTCAAACTACTCAGCAAAGAAACAGAAACGTGTTCGTCGTCGTCGTCGTCGGAAGCACTGGACTTGGAGCAGAGCAGTTCCTCTTCCAGAAACTTCACCTCTCTGTTGCAATCGATCCAGCTATTGATTTGGAGGTAGGTGAGGATTCGCCTCAACGAATTCAAATCAGGGTCGCTTCCCCTCTCGAATTGTCGCAAAACCGAGTTGACTCGCTCCGCTTCGGCCTCGTCCTCGTGGTCCAGTTCGAACCTCGCTTTCCTCGCTTGCTTTGTAACTAACTCAACTAATTCTCTAACTTCCCAACAGACTTCGATGTTTTGCAAGGGAAGCACGTCGAGCGCGGATGCCGCGGCATGAAAGACGGACCGGAATTGGGATGCCACGTGGCGGGAGTTGAGGAGCATGAAGAGGCGGGCGCCTTCGCGGGCGCAGTCCTGTAAGAGGAAGAGAAGCTTCTGGAAGGCGAAGTGGAGGTCGGAGAGGGAGGGAACGGTATCGTTTGGGAGGAGGGAAGGGTGGCGTCCTAGTTCTTGGAGGAAGATGAGGAGGAGGGAGATTTGGCGGCTGGCTTTTCGGGCGTTGCGGCGCTGGGTGGGGAAGGAGGAGTTGTTGTTGAGGTTTAGGATGGCTTGGGAGAGGGCGAGGAGGGAGGGGAGAAGGGTGGCCGGAGAGATGGAATCGGAGGGATGCACCGCAGGGAACGACAGGGGACGGCGGCGATCAGGCGGTGATGGGTTGGGGTTGGGAGTCATTATTTGAGGAATTTTTCGTAAGCAGAAAGATTTGGTGTGAAATGTGGGAAGCAAAGTTTGAGTTTGGATAATTGTGTAGCGGGTTTGGCCAATTAATAAGAACCAACGTGTTGCTAGGATGACTGGATCGTCTTCTGAACATAAAATCTCATGAAAAACTACTATTAAATTTGATAGTGGTAGATCGTCAGTTTAGAATATTTGTATTAGGCCGGACCCAAGAGTTCGGTATGCGAATCTTTGGACAAACTTAATACTTAAAAATAAGTCTGTAAAAATTTTTTAAAAAAATAGTTCGGTCCATTTTAGTATGTGGGTTAAATGGATCAGCCTGACGGGAGTTAGGAGTGCGTCTGTAGCTCCATTTCACTAGCATCATCAATCAGAACATAACAAGATGGAAGTTAGGATCTCCTTTTCCATCATAAGGTTTTAGGGTAAGAGGTGGCTGGAAGTTCTGGTGGAGTCATACCTTCATGATGGAATTAGAGAATAGTCCTGTGTAGTCTACGAGAACTACCTGGTTCCCCGACTATTCTTCTTGGGTGAGGGGGTCGAGAGTCCTCTCATTTCGATCCCTTGTTGGAATTGCGATCTGTTCCGAAGTATCTACCTCGGTACAAGCTCTGAATCCTGAGACTGTGGAACCGAATGAAAACTCTGATCTTGGCACGATCGATCTCTGGACTCGCAATTGCGGTGTGTACCTGCAATTACTCCGACGCTCAAGTAAGCAAGGGTCGAAGAAGTATAGTGAATGATTATGTGATGTCTTCGTACCTGGGATATAGGCTCATTATATAGCCGAGGTGATGGAGGAGATTTCGGGCATCGCGGAGGCGGGGGGATATCCGTGATGTGCGCGCTATCCCCGGACATCGCGGAAGGTGACGAAGATCTCGGAGCCGTTAGCCCTGAGCGGCTAGAGAGTGGCGACCTTGTTGGTGATCATTTATGAGAGGTCGGGTCGGGTCCGCGGATATGGGCCTGAGTGTTGGGTCGCCGGGATGGGCCTTTATGGCCCAGTCCGTAACAGGATCCTCCTTATTCTAAGCTCTGTTGAGATCTTCCACTTTGTTGGCAAGGAGTTGATTATGCTATTTCAGTTCCTTCATGGTCTTCCTCATTTCCTCAATCGTAATCTTATGTTTACCGTTGGGCGCCATGTTATAGCTAGGTGGCCTGTTCTGGCTCTGGCTCCATGTTCCAACCATGGTGTTTGGGAGAGCTTAAGTCTCTATGTGAGGTTGGGGTTTGTTTCACGGGGCCCCACTGGGTGCCAATGTTCTATCTTGAATGGTAAGGTGATGTGTCCCTTGGGGTATGATCCCCGTCGATGAATCAAGCATGCTCCGATTCCAGTCAAAGTGTCTGGGAAAAGGGACTTGCAAGGGGACTCTGATACTTAAGTTAGTAACCGCTTTAGGTGTGTTCTCGGGGATCTAGAATACACACCTTAGCTCTGATCCCTTGGCCCTCTTTAATTGTACACCCTCAACCATCTAGTCTAAGTCGTGCCCTCATCGTGCCTGAGCTTTTCGAGGACGCACCAAGCTCTTGCTCGCCCCCAACGATTACATCTAAAGTGGGATGAGGCATGACATCATTGTGGAATGTGAGGTTCTCCTTATGTTCGTGTGTGCGCGTCAGCTATGCTGAATATGCAATCTTCCCTTCTCAGAGTTAGGTAAATGGATCAGGCTTCTAACCCTAGTCCTTATCCATGGACTTAATATTCTTGGCCTAGTCCAAAATGTTTATTCGATATTTAGTATTTTCTTTTTGTGAGTCTTATATTTTTAAATAAGATACCAAGTTTGATTCATTTGAATGGAGTAATTTTTTTTTTATAAACTTTGAATGGAAAAAGATGGCATTGAAAGAGTTCAATCGGACTATTTTAAACCGAATCAATTATTTACCCGACTTCAAATATTAATAATAGTTTAGATAATAAAATATTTCTTTCTTTTAGAATATAATTTTGATGAACTACTGCCATAAAACAAAATTATATACTCATTCAATTATATAGCATTTGACTCTGTCTTTCAATTATTGTATTTGACTCTTCATTTTTCTCATTTTCTTAGTTATGGGTAAAGAAGGTTTTAAATTTTGGGATTTTTCCTTGGAAATGATATGGTGCGTACAATGTTGGTGATCTTGTGGGGTCCGCAAACAACCGACTTATTCACACTTGTACATATTCACTTGGACGTGTGCCCCTTTGAAAGCAGCGCATGCTGGTTTGAAGTTGAAGCAACTTCACTACGTAAGTTGAGACATGATTAGACTTGGCCAGTTTTAATTAGAGTAGTGGTGATAATAAGGCCAATGTTTTTTTTTTTTTTTTTT
>QANU01033113.1:562872-591727 GCA_003254905.1 Nissolia schottii
ATATATATATATATATATATATATATATATATATACACACTATTATAGTGTTTAATTCACACAAAAATGTCTACTAATTCCTCGCTCATTTTTTCCCTTTAACTCACACAAAAAGTTTATACCTTGGTACACACTATGAATGAGCATGCATATCTATTTATAGATTTAATTTTAGACATATTACACATGAGCCAATTTAAATTGACTCTTGTTTTTTCTTAAAATTAAATAGAACTCAATTTAAATCGAATTTCAATTAAAAAATAAAAAACAAATAAATTATGGGTTACACTAGAGTCATTTTAAAATTGATTCCCTTTATAATAAGAATCAAGATGGCTCATATCATGAGATAAGCTAATTTACTAATCTTCATGGAATGTTGAGAAATCAGGTTCTGTTGGCTTGAACATCTTAGGCATCTTCAAACTATCACTATCAGGTATTGAGAGTTTCTTAACTGCACCTTTTTTGGTGTTTGCTGCAAACTTTGACGCCAAAAATGTGGCCCCAAAGTTCTGTGCGTGGCCTGCACTGTCCCCCATTGAACTCTCACCAGATTCTCCATAATCGTCATCGTCATCTTGATCCATGTTTGTGTAGTACAAGCTCTCTTTCTCTAACAACTCCATGGCCAATTTCCTCTTCCGGTGTCGCCTCCAGGCAGCTTGTATGAAGGAAGCCCCCCAAGCCCTCCACTGAATGGAATAGTACCTGCAGAGTCATGTTTGGCAACAGATTAGTTTCTAAAAGTAATCTCTTTTTTCGGCTTGCTTAGATATGTTTTTGTCCCTACACATACAAAATCCTCTTGGTTTTAGTCTCTGTTTTTTCTTCCATGTGATCTTTTATTTTTGAAGTGAACATTTTAGTTCATGCAGTTATTTCGACTATGTTAAATGATGATGTGTCAGACAAAAGTTCGTGTCATCGTTGACATAGTCTATGACACATCATTATATAATAGATCCTAACTAACAACATGCATTAAATCGATCATGTTTAAAAAATGAGGGATTAAAATCAAAACAAATATTAACAAGGTACCGAAAATTAAAATAACTTATACTTAAGTCATTCTTTAAGTAGTTATTTTTCCATTGATAATAGGGGAAAATGCATTTTATCCATTACAAATGTGCAATCGACTACCCAACACTTGATAGTAGTTCAAATTGACATTTAGATGACAAAATTACCCTTGTTTCCTTCCCTTTCCCATCCTCCTCCTCTTCTTTAAGTTGAAGGAAGTATGGTTATATAAGAGTCAATTTGCCCCATTAAGTTTTAAAAGTCATAAGTGAAGTGTGCTAGGGGGGATAAAATGCATTTTTTCCCTTAATTATTATTATAAGCTGTTTTAAACTCTAAAAAAAAAATGCTAATCCAAACAAGTACACACCTAAAAGCATCCTGGAGTTTCTTGCTATGAAGGCGCTTGAATTGGTTAGAGACAAACTTGAGGTCATCAGCTCTGAGTGCAAAAGCTTCAACCTCAGTGAGGGTCTTGACTGTCCTAGTGGAGTTAGGAAGGTTGAGGCTAGAGGTCGAAATCAATGCCCACGTCAGCAACTCCTCGCCACAGAAGTCACCAGGCACTAGCGTGATGGAGTTGTAGTACCCTGACCTCCCACCATCGGTTGTGGAGCTCTCTAGCTGCCCTCTAATGATGAACAGCATCTCCTTCACAGGGTCACCCTCCCTAACTATGTAGGTGTCTTTTGTGTTCAGGGATGACACTAGGCGCTCACATATGGCATCTAGGAGCTGATCATCCATTTGACCAAAGAATGGAACCTGAACAAACATACGTATAGCTGGAATTAGAAATTAAATCCATGTCCGTATATTATTAATTGCTATATGGTACTTTGATAAATTGAAAATGCTAGATATATTAGAATACATGTGTGAAAAACGAGATAAGAAACATTTCAATTAAACGATGAAAGAAAAAAAAAACATGAGTATTGCTAGTAGTACTGAATTTTCCATTTCCATTGATGACCTTGTTGAAGGGGGATGATTATTTAGGATTGGCGATATACTCATAGACCTTAACTAAAAATGTATTTTAAAGGAAACTAAGGGCGAGTAGATAGAAGCATGAAATAAAAACTGATTTTGTTATTGATTATACAATTCTGCCCAATTAGAGCTACAAAGTTGCTTTATATACAAAGGGAATGGGGTGTACAATAAGCCATTGGTGTGTATGTTAGCTAGCTAACAAACTAACATTATCCTGCGTATAGCTGTCCATAATGTGGCAATCAATGTCCAAGTGCTCCGTGCGCTCATGGAAAACAGGGTTGGCTGCAATGTGTAAGGCACTCTGGTTGTCGCAATAAAGCACGACAGGATGAGAGCGTGTAATGGAGAGATCACAGAGAAGATAGGCAACTGAAGTTCACAGGTGGCAGAGGCCAGAGCATGATACTCTGCTTCGGATGAAGAGCGAGAAACAGTGACTTGCTTTTTTCAATTTTTAGGACACGAGGGAATCACCTAGGAAGAAACAGAACCTAGAAATAGAGCGACGTGTGTCAACACAATCTCCCCAATCAGCATCGCCGAAGCTAAGAAGGTGGGAATCAGGGCTACTGTTGGTTTTGGGATCTGAAGAGTTTGAGAGAAAATCTCAAATTTTTAAACCCTTTTTAAACCCTCTTTTTTAAAGTCACACACTTTTAAACCCTACACACAAATGGCATCCACCAATGTTCCTCTCACACCACTCCCTTCCTTCACAGGAAAAAATTATCACATTTGATCTTCTAAACTGCAAAATTATTTGGAGGCCTTTGATCTTTGGGATGTGGTAATAGAGGAGAAACCCATGTCACACTTGCCTGTAAATCCAATTGTTGCTCAAATAAAAAAAAACCACAATGAGGAGAAGGCAAAAGATCCAAAGTCAAAGCTACACTTCAAAAAGTTGTCTCTGATTACATCGTCAACAAAATCCTAAATTGCAAAACTACCAAAGACAATGAGATATGTTGAAGGAGTATCAAGGCAGTGAAGAGACTAAGCAGGTGTAAGTCCTGAATTTGAAAAGGGACTTTGAAGTCCTCTCCATGAAGGAAGAAGGAACAATCTCTACGTACTCTGATAGAATTTTAGCAGCTGTGCATGAAATCAAAGCACTCGGAGTTGATTTTCCTAATAGCAAAGTGGTAAAAAAAAAAAGGTGCTTATGACACTTCTAGAGAGATTTGAATCCAAAATATCCTCTTTGGAAGAGTCGAAGGATCTCACCAAAATATCACTTGTTGAATTGATGAGTGTTCTGCAAGCAAAAGAACAAAGGAGGGCCTGGAGACAAGAAGAAAATGTGGAAGATGCTCTTCAAGCTCAAAACATACCAACTAGTGAAAGCAAGCAGAATTTCAACAAAGGAAGAAAGTAGCAGCCGTGAAAATCCAAACCATAAGAAATATCCTCCTTGTAAGTATCGCAAAAAATCCACACATATTGACAAATATTGCTGGTGGAGACCCTATGCAATATGTGGTAGTTGTAAACAGTCTGGACATATTGCCAAGGTCTGCAAATTCAAAAACGAAGGACCTCAAAAAAATCAACAAGCACCAGCAACCGACTTTGAAGCTATAAAAGAACAAGCCTTTAGTGTCTCATGTTCCCAATCTTATGATACTAACAACACTTAGCTTATAGATAGTGGAGTCACACATCATATGTCTTTTAATGTAGAAATGTTTAAAGATTTTGATGAATCCTTCATTTTTAAAGTAAAAATTGGAAATGGAGAGTTGTTGCAAGTGAAAGGAAAGGATGCCATTGCTGTCAAAACACCAATAGGTACTAAGCTTATTTTTAATGTGCTATTTGTACCTAAGCTCAGTAAAAATCTGCTGAGTGTAGGACAAATGATGGAAAAAGGATATTCTTTGTCATTTAGAAACAATACTAGCAGAATTTATGAACTAGATGGTGTTGAGCTGTTATTTGTCAAGATGAATAGTAAAATCTTTTCACTAGGCTATGAAGGAATTGAAAAATAGACGTATCATGGACAAAATCTGTCTGAAATGATTGCTAAACCTGATATTTGTGAACACATGAAGGGTGCATATGCAAGTGATGCATAAAATGAAAACCAGTTGATTGTTTCTTACACTCCTCAACTAAATGGTTTAAGTGTAAGTAACACGAAGAACAAAACCATTTTCAAAAAACATCCACAAAAAATTTGTTGGAACTCAAAGAAGCAAGAAACAACTGGGCAATCAACCACCGAAGCTAAGAAATTGCAATTACTTAAACTGTGAAACAAGCAATATGGTTAATTAAGGAAACCTTTATTGGATCTTGGATATGAACAAAAGAATCTCACTGAGATCAAAATTGACAACTTTTCTATAGTAGTGGTTTCAAAAACCTAGTGTTCCATGAAATGCATTGCTCCTCTGAAGATCAATTAGCATATTTGATGACTAAAGCTTGCAAAGGATAGATTTAAATCTCTTCGAAAGAGAATTGGTGTTTCTTTTCAAAGTGTCAAGGAGGAGTGTTGAAAGTGACGCAACAAAAAGAAATTCAACTTGTGGTCAAAGCTTATCACCAAAGTTGCGATTCTCAAATTGCTAATTTACTTGTGGTCAAAAATTACAATCCCTGACTATGACTACATAGTACCACTACCATTTGCTGCCTGCTGCCTACTGCCTACTGCCTACTGCCTGCTGCCTACTGCCAACTAATATTGTATGCTTTTACAAAGTATATGTGCTATAAAGTTGGAAATCAATGATTGTGGCTTCAAATTGTTCCCAAGTTGCCTGCAAGACCTTCTACAAGACACTTACGATTCGAAACTGGCGACTCTAGCAATTTTTAATGCAAACCACCGCCTTAGTATTTTTCCATTATCACATTGGGCAAGTTTATTGCTTTTTTATTCATGATCCCGTGCCTATATAAAGGCAGAACATGTAATGAAATATTGTATGCCATTTTACAACTCTTGTGAATCAAAATAGAGTGTGTGTTTTTATATCATTCTCTCTTGTAAACAATTTCTCTTCCGTCCCTCTTGTTGAGTTTCATATAGAGAGAAGAGGAAAAATAAAAGAGGCTTGGCCGGCAAGCCAAAGTTTGAAATCAAAGGCTCAAGAGTCGTAGTTGCTATCATCTAATTTTTCAGTGGAGAGAGCACACTGATATAGCTGACAAAAGTTGGAGGCTCAGTCTTTGGACCATCTTTGGGGGAGGTTGAAGGGGTCACCAGCAGCCATAGTCACACACGGGCAAAATTGGAAATCAAAAGATACTTGATAGGACAACGTGGCTGGATGACAAAGAGGAAGACAAATTTGGAATGAGCAAGATGAGGTAAGTACGACGGTACAAGAGGTTGTTGGAGGTGGCACCGGACGTGCCATCACGCGGGGCGAGAAGAAGTGGCGCGTGGCTGAAACGTCAAAGAGCGGAAGCTGCTCGTGTGGGCGCGTGGAGTGTCGGATGGCAACGTGACTTCAAAGGAGTTTGGTTTGCGTGGAGGAGGTGATCTTGGGGTTGGCGATGGTTGCCGAAAAGTCATCGGAACAAATCAGTCAGCGATAGACAAAGGCTTTGACGGCAGCGGTCAGAGGTTCATGGCATGGAGAAGTTGGCATGGCAGGGATAGGTCTTCCTCATCAGGCTCTAGATACCATGTTGAGTTTCATAAGAGTGAAGAGTAAAAGTACCAGATGCACCAAAATAATAAGAGAAAGGGAAAATTAATGTGTATACAAAGTTTCGAATTCGGGAGACTATTTAAGCGATACTAAACCACTTACCATTGGACCAACTCCCATTGAACAAAAATTATATTACTAAATAGTTGTGTCTCATTACACAGATATTTTTATTTATGGGCTAAAAAGATAATTAATGTATAATGAAAGTAAATTAACCTAAAATAAACTAAACCAAATAAAATCAATTTAAGATATAAAATATATTTATTTTTATTCTTAACCCTTCCTTTTTAACATTTTTGATCCAAACTGGAACTATTATCATCTATCGCAGGTAACGTGGTTCGTGGGCTTGAAAGCTGGCTGTACACAACAGCACAAGAATAAAAAGGTCAATGCTGCTATGCCTCTGCAGTGTGTGTGATGTATAGGTTTATTTTAATCAGAAACATCACGCTTATCTCCACTTCCTTGATTGAACTCATTCAATTGAAGGGAGCAAGATACTTTGAAAATACCAAGGATATGCTTTGGAGAACTGAATTGGAGTGTGGTTGGGGAGTATATATGAACTGAAACAACAAATGAGGAAAGGTACAAAAGATTGTCAAATTGTTAACCTGTGAGTCAATGTGGATGAGTGCTGCTGTGAAGACTTGAAAAACAACATTGCAGCGCGTGGTTTTTGTGCGCCTATATATAATGTATTTTGTTTTGCTTTGGTCATTGAGTTGTGATATTAGGGTTAATGGTTATGAATGATGTAGATTTCATTGTATGCCTTAATTTGGGAAGGTTAGATACTCATTTCTATCGAAAAAATCAAGGATTTTGTTTCATTGGAAGATTTTTGATAAGTCATTTCTCTACTTTGTAGAATACAATTCGTTTCAATGGTCTAGGGATCATTGTAATGGTGACCATTACCTTTTATTTTTTTTTAAGTAATAAAACTAACTTACCAAAACAAAAATAAGATTATAAAAGTATAAATTGTGTATAAAAATATTTTAACTAGTCATGGTACTATAACGAATAAATTCTTACAAGAATAGGATGATTGGATCTTTTATGTCCAAAACAGAACATAATCCACTTAGTTTATGAACATAAATTAGTAATTTTTAAAAGTATTTCCCTAACTCTAATTTTACTGACGACTGTTACACTGGTTAATGACGTACCCATTTCTAATTTCCATGAAGTTATGTTCAAATTTTATTGTCTTGCTTGTGTGATTAATTTGACAATAATCCATTATGGTTTATAGGCAACATTTGGTAAACATTTCGAGACAAAAAATAGGAAAATGCGAGGATAATAGAAACATGTTCATTGTGTCTCTCTATTTTGGATTGCAACATAGATACATAAAAAATTAGTTAAAAAATTATCAGACATAGATATATTTAAGTTTTCTTTTTTCATCTTCTTTTTCAAAATGTTTATATCCTCATTGTTTCTGTGCGTTTACCAAAATTTTAAGGTGTTGGATTAAAGCAGGAACTCAAAATCAATGAGACTTACCCGACGAATAATGTCAAGGCAGAGATGCCTTTGAATCTGGCGGCGAAGGTCAAGAGGCAAGGCGCGCAAAATAGCTTCTTCGTCCACACCTCTTGTGGCTAGCCATTTATACTGCACAAACCTTCGAACGCGTTGCTGTAGTTCCGGCGGAAGTTGCCGGTGATTCATCCACTCTTCCGTGTCTTTTTGTTTCAGTCTCCACTCTTCAAGCCTTGCAGTTGTAGATTGCAGATAATTCTTTTTCAAAAGAACATAGAAGAAAAAAAATAATAAGAGAAACACAAGCATAGATAAAGGTAAACGTTGTTAAGAAATGTGTGGAGAAATACCTGCATGTTACCAATGAGATGAGCAAAGAGGGTTAGACCTGCGATGCAGATGATACTTGAAAACAATGTTTCAGCAATGTACGTGCTCGTCGCGAGATTTTGACCATACGAACTGCACATCACAAAGAAAAAATAAATAAATAAATAATTCAGGAACTCATTAGACAATTTCTCTAGAAAGTCCCTGCTCACTGCTAATACCATTTTCATTTGTTGTTGTGTTCAATCAAAACTTGTCAATACAATTACATACCTACCTTTTTTTAAGGTAAATTTTCAAGGAACATGAAGATTTTACTTTAAAAGGTAAAATAAATAATTTTATCATTAAATTATTAAAATAGAAATGAATCACATTTCTCATTTTAATAATATAAAAGTGAAAACATTCACGTTAATCTTTAAAGTTTTTTTTTTTCTAAATTTTCATTCTAAGTGCATAAACAGTTTTACATTGTTATTCAGTTGTATTATACACTAAAAGTAATTTTGGTTTAAGGTAATTACTACGAGAGTCAACCACACTTATTGATGCGACAATAGATAATTAGATAACAACATAAATTTT
This sequence comes from Nissolia schottii, assembly GCA_003254905.1. Taxonomy (NCBI): domain Eukaryota; kingdom Viridiplantae; phylum Streptophyta; class Magnoliopsida; order Fabales; family Fabaceae; genus Nissolia; species Nissolia schottii. Next base: position 571,005 of record QANU01033113.1, read on the forward strand.
TTTTATACCAGCCGTTAATAAAAATTAAACTCCTCCTTTTTGTATATTTTCTCACTAATTATGTTATATAATATGTAATAGTCACTATACAGTACACTCTATTTACTATCACACGATACATTGATTAGTAAAGTATTTGCACATAAATCACCCACGTGATCATTCTCACATCATATCAGCAGTGTCATAATAAACCAACTTTTTTTTTTACATAAACCACCTTCTCACGCCATAAACCAACCTTTTTCAATTAAACCAATTAGTTGTATAGGTTCTCATAGCATTTAGTGTGTGTTTGATTTAGATTTTGATATCATTAACCAGATTTACATAATTTTTTGTTTATCTTCCAAACAAAAAAACGAAGTGAAACTAATTTGGCAAAACCGAATTAAGCAACTATCATACCTTAGATTTTTCAATCCCCACCAGAGGCAGTAAAAGTATTTATTGATAAACCTCGCAGAAGAAACGTGATCAGTGAAAGCATCAGCAAACATTCCAAACTGGAACTGGTTCTTATCATTGAGTGCATCACAATCGATGAGGACTTTGGTGCGTCGGAACCAGGCTTGTCTCTCGTGGTTGTTTTCCATGGCACAATCGAGAAAGGAAGGGTTGCAAGATGGAGAGTGGGTCTTATTCATCTCCTTGCTGCAGGTTATTTTCCAACAATCGTTTTGCCGCTGAATCGAAGCCACGTACCATGCAGCCCCTAAAACCTGCACTGACCAAACACAACATGCAATTTGGACCACACAATGTTATCAACGTCAATAATATAAAGAAAGCACTTGCTCGGATGTTAAATTGTAGAGAAAATAATCAACAGATTAATTTTGAATCAAAAAAATTGACATCAAATTAGTTCTAATTTTTTTTTTATTATTTTAACATCAAATTTAAGAAAAGTTCTAAGTTGTAACAAGTAACTTTATGAGAATGATGCACTTAATGATTTATGGTGGAACATTTGCATTAAGTCGCACTTTATAAATTGATTAAACATATATATTTCATAAGTTTGGCTAATGGTGCTCTCAAGTTTACCCTCAACTTCCTTCCTTCGCCTGAACAGAAAGATCTGCAAATTCCATGAACAAAAACTTTTCTTCCATGACTTTGAACTTAAAATTGCAAGATTTCATGTTTAACCAACCTTACCATCTCTACCCTCTACCATCACCGCCACTTCTAGCTAAATGATTGAGTAGATCTTAGTGGAAACTAAAGACTAACGAAATGAATACAAATACATAGCTCTTCCCATTTTCAAAAAACACTGATACAAGAGATCTTTGTGGCGCATTTGATCAAACAGATCACATGCATGCTAAAATTGGACCGAATAGTGGCTGCCTAAATGCACAGGTCGTCCTTGTCCCTAGTCCTAGTCTCTTCAAAAAAGAGCAGCAAAACCAATCAATGTGGGTTTTCAAGTTTGGACAAACCATTAAGACCAATAACTAATGAACAATAACAATTCGACTAATAAACAATAAACACTTCAATTTTCTTGAAAGGGTCGTGTCATAAGGAATGGTTTTGCCAGTTGAATAATGCGTAAGTAAAACAGAAACATGATAAATCCCAATTTTCATGAACAGTGGTTTCAAATACATACCAGTTGAGGTCGTCAATGGATACCAATTGAAAAATTCATAAAAAAAAAATCTCAATTTTTAAGGTAGAAAAGAGAAATAATTCAAGTCACAAATTTGTAGAAACTAAGCCATTCAAATTGGCCTTGGTGGCCCTTGTTGGAGGCAGTGGAGCTTGGTCCTAGGTGGCAGTGGAAGGTGACGTTGGCCACCGCTAATGTGAAGCTTTCTGTTGACATGGAAGACTTGCTTGCCAGCAGCAACAAGACATCCCAATCGCGAAGCTGCAGTCAAAGACCGTGGTGGATGAGGGGACTCCTACATCGAGCTATGCAACGATGGTCGATCACCGACATGACAAGGTCGAATTGGCTGAAGGGCGAGAGGCGGGGCGGTGGTGGGGAGTGGTTACCGGCAATGAATAATTAACGAGACAATGTGGCAGAAAGGGAGAGGAAGGAGGAAGGGGTAAACATGATCATCCATGGTGAAATACACCATGGATCAACTTATTTTATCATGGTGCATCATTCACCATAAACTTAGTTTATGGCGTAAGTTAGAATTCGGCTCAATTTGGTTCTATTTTTTATATAATTTAGTCGTAATATTTTAAAATTGACATCAATTTAATCCAATCATCGTGTAGACGAAATTAGTAAATTTTAATGATTAGGTTAAACTAATTTAAATTTTGAAATATTATGACTGAATTGAGAAAAATCTCGTATAAACACAATTTTAACACATTAGTTTTAGAAACATTAAAAGAATTGATGAGATGAAGCACATGAATATGTAATTGTGTCTTATATAAAGTTGGTGAAACCGGCATTTTTTGTGAATGTGTCTAAATATGAGATGTAAAAGTTGTAACTATGCAAAAATCTCTCTTTAATTAATTTCAAAATAAAAATGTTAAAAATAAATTAATTATTTATTCGGAATTTTAAAGGAAGGTATAGAGAATGAGAAGAAAATAAAAAAAATTAATCATTTTTCTATAGTTAAATAAAAAAATCCTTCAACGGTATTAGCAACATAATAAATTGGCGGTAAATGTAATGTAATGTAATGTTTAAGTGGAAGAATGATTACATGGCTGGCCAGCATGTAGAAACCAAGATTGTACACTGCCCCTGCCAATGCAGTTTTTGTTATAAGGCCACTAGTCTTCAAGATTCGCCTTTGGAGGGGAAAAAGCTGAAAGAAGCGCGGAACATACTGAATGAGGACAATGAGGGACAAGGTGTGATTAAAATGAGCTGCCGTTGAGTTTTTCACCGCCGGTATCACGAACCAAATCAGAATCTGCAATAATTTCAACCAATAATGTTTAGTATGATGCCTGTAATACATACAGAGTGATAAGAATTAAATTAACTAATTAATTAATTAATGAAGCGCACACACCTGTGGCAAAGGAAGGGTGGCGAGGAGATCGATGATGAAATCGGACTTGAGGTAGCGAATGGCAATCTGGCGGGGATCGGAAATGAGCTCCTTGCGGCCGTAAACGCGTGAAGTCGGAGAAGCAAAGGCGGTGCGGAACTTGAGGACCACGTGGAAGAAGAAGAAGAAATCGGCGACCGTTCTAGAGAAGGTGACGAGAGCACCAAGAACCAGATCGGTCTGCATGCATGCCTTGTCGCCGGTGATTGGGAAATAGAAGTAGAGAGGGTCGAGGAAGAGTGCGGCGATGCAGGCCCAGAGGAACGTGCGGTTCCATCGAGCAATGAACCTGGAGCGAGGGTCCTGGATCTGGTACCACCACGGGACCTTCTTGCGGAGGGAGAAGGATTTCGGGAAGCGGCGGAAGCGGGAGGAGACTGCCAACCGGTGGAAGTCGTGGTTCATTGTTCTCTCATCGAATGTTGGAGGTCTCACAAATGGGATGCATGGTTTGTTTTGGAGAATTGCTCTGTACGTGTGTGAGAGAGAGCGATTGGGGATTGTTCCAAAAGATGTGGTGAGGGATGATGGGTTCGACGATGGATGAGGAAAGAGCGTCAAATCAGACCAAACTTTTTTTTTGTTTTTTTCAAAATTATATATAGGAGAATAAAATTGAATCCATTCTATATGAATATTAATAAACATAAACCTTGGTTAAGTTTACTAAAAGAAACATCAAACTTTTGGGAAGGGCGATGAGTGATTGTTTCGTATTCTATGGAGTAAATATTTTATGCTTCACTTAACATTTAGACCATTGATATCTTTTGAAAAAAGAGAAAATAATAAAGAGAGAAAAAAAAATTAATGGTGAAGATGTTATTATGAAGCACATATTAATTTATTCTTTGAAGTATAATTTTTTTTTTGAAATATTGAGATAACACAAAATAATAATAATGTATACTTAGATATAAAAAAAAATCTTTAGATGCTTTTATAATAAATTTTTTTTTCTTTAACCTATTCACTACTTGTACTTATAGTAAGTCATTGTGTTAACTTATGAATGTTGATTATACATTGGGAGACAATAGTAATCATAAAACTAATAGATTAATTTATGTGGATAGATAGTTGACATTCAATCATGTGTTCTTATATGAGAGATTTTTAAAGTTGTGAGGATAAGACTCAACCACTTTTTCTTTATATGATAGTTAGGGGTGAAAATAGGTCAAGATACATGACAAAGGCCTACAATCTAACCTATTTTAGGCTTATTCAAGCTAGGTCTACTTAAAAGAATAAGTCAGGTCTAGGCTCTTTTAAAAGTTTGTTTATATAAACCGGTCAAGCTTAGGTTGTTTGCAAGGCCTGCTAAGTCTACTAGACCAACCTATTAATACCCATTTATAGTTATAGTTATAATTTGAAAAGTTAAAAAGTTTTTAGCACTAATTCAAACTTGTGTCCATTACCATGCGAAAACGCGTTGTCAACCATAGTGCTAGACAATTTGTTGTTGCAACTATTCAATATTTAATTATTTATAACTTAACTATAGCTTTTTTTTTATATAAAAAAAGTGCAAAAAAGTTTTTGGTTAATGATTAAAAATGCAAAGAAAAAAATGTGGGTTATTTTCGTTCTTTCATCTTCAAATCTAGAAGAATTTTGTTTTAGGCCTGCAATGTTTCATTCAAGCTTCCACTGCCTTTTTTTTATCTTAGTTTTCTAGCTAACATGCCTTATAATCAAGCCACCAGTTAGCCTAGGCCTCAAGACAAGCCAAAATTAGGCTAAAGTCTATTATAGGCTATAAATGATGCGAATTTCGCACACTAGCAATTGCACTAGTCTGTACAAGTAATAAAAGTGAGTATTAAAACTCAGTTTGTCGAATCCATGGGGATAATATTACACTAGATTTTAATTAACAAACAACTCGATTAAATTGAATGGAATAGTTTTGGAAAATTGGTTTTGAAGATGATAAAACAAAATATATAAATAATAAAGGAAAGATACCAACTAAATAAAAGGTGAACAATTATATGGAGATGAATACTAGGGCAATTGACTTCACATACTCTAGATTCAGGCGTATTCATAGATAAACACACACAATTATCCTAAATGTCTAGTTAACTAATGGTTAGGGTTCATATCCTAATCACAAGTCTCTCTTGAGGTCGAATGATAATCTTTACCTAGAGTGACTATCCCATCTCTTGGCGTAACCTAATCTATTAAAAACATGAATAATTTATGAATTCCCCACACACGACCACATAGGTTGCGTTTATTCCTCTCGGATTATCGTTCAACCTATGGTTTCTATAATAGAGCACTCTTGCATTCATTTTCTCAAATTCATGCAAGATAATAATTCATTCAATTAATGACCAGTTATTCAAAAGCATTAAGAGCAGTTAATAGAAACTTAATTAACATAGATAGAAAAATTGAATAACAAAGAGGTTTTATGATAACATTATCAAAGGAATGGTTACATCAGTACCCTAGTAGGAACTTAGTTCATAATAGAAGATGAAGAAAAGAAAATGAAACCCTAAAATAAGGATCCCATAGAGAAACAATGGTAGAGACTTGACTTGGGGACAAATTGATATCTTTCCCTCATCGCGTCACACCTCCAGAGTCTTCGTCTTTGCACTTGGGAGCTCTCTTAGGGTTGCCTCCACTCTTGGAAAAACACAGAATCCCTCGTCCTCAATGTCTAAATGTGTTTAAGGTTTGTATTTATTTCTCTTGGTCTGAAATTGCAAAAAGAGGTTTATGATATTTCTGATTTTTTTTCTGCAGATTTTTGCCGCACTACTCAAGTAGTGCTCTTAAAAATTCAGTTCTAGAGCTTCTGTTGTTGCAATACTTGATTAGTGCAAGCACTACTTGTGAAGACCCAAAGTTTCAAAGGCGCGCTGCATCGACACGGAGCGAAGTGGACGGAATAAGCAAGGCATTGCCGCATGCTACCCTAGCCGTGGCACCTTGGGCCAGGAGAAGGACCCGTCTAATCAAAAAAATAAGGATGAGCCAGACTAACCCATTTAACATTTAACAGCCCTACATCTACCTTTACCGTGTATGCGCTTATTTTATTTACTCTTATTCTATCGGTCCTTGTGCTAATTCCTTTAATCCATATCTTCATTTTTTACAGTGAACCAGTCCGCCTCCACGACGAGCAATCCGCCTCCGCCTCCGCCGCCGCCGTCGAGCCGACCTCGACACCCTTCTGACCCTCCGCTACTCTCCCCTCTTCGCAGCAACCCTTCCAGCACTGTCATCGTCGTCCTTGGATCATGGCTTCTATATCGCCATCTCACTCTCATCATGCTTACCTTTTTCACCAAAAACCTTCTCTCTCCTCCATACCACACCAATTCCCTCGCGTGGCCCACATTACCCGAAATCAACCCTCTTCCTTCTCCTTGAGTACTTCCTCTTCCTTTTCTGTTCTTTATTGTTTCCCCTGCTAATCTTACTAATGGTTTTTCCCCCCCTCAATTTTTGATGAAAACGTTTTGATTTTGATTGCAGGCTTACGTGTTTCGGCCAAAAGGGAAAATAGCGTCGTGCCTAAAGCCACGGGGAGTGTCTTAGAAGTGAATTCGAATTCGCCCATTTCAGCTGGGAAGACCAACAATCCGATTGTTGTTATTGACAACTATGACAGCTTTACCTATAACCTTTGCCAGGTTCATTCTTTTGCTATTTTGTTTAGTTTCTTATTGATATTTGGCGATACTGATTTGATTAGATTGTATTGCTTTCTCACTGCCTGGTTTGAGATGATATATAGCAAGGTCTTTTTGATTATGTGTCACTTATTTATTTAAATTTCTTTATTAAGATCTTGGGATTTAACTATTTAAAAGACTTTTAGTAGAAGATCCAATTAGTTGAATTTTTTGATGTTGTCATAAACTGATGCATTTAGCACAACTTATTGAAATCAAACAACTAGTTCAATTGTTACCAAAAAGAAAACAACTAGTTCAAGTACAGGTCATATCTTGTGACAATAGGTAAGGAAGGTAGAGACTGTTAGTTTCAATCACCTTCATGCACTTATGCGCTGTTCGTATCCATTTTTTTTTATATTGAAGCGGAAATTGGGTTGTGGAGTTTTGAAGGGGATGGACTGGGATGATTTGTAATGGAGTATTTTGAATTAGGATAGACTGGATTTGAAAATCACAGATAAAATTAATGGAGTGTAGTGGATTGGTATACTGCAAATTTAATTTCCAACTGTCCTTTTAATTTTTTTGCCCAGTCCATTGGTTTGAGTGTTGAGGGTTAACATTGTGAATGATCATCTGAAAAATCTAAAAGAATTTAACTGTTCTATTTCAACCCACCCCTCCAAAACAAAGTAATGGGTATGAAAATTTCAGAGTTGAGTGTTAAGGAGTGGTTTGGGTTACCTCCTTAATCATTATTACTTTAAAAACTCTTGAACAATGGATTGAGTTCCTTATACTATTCCACCTTCATCCACCAAACTCCTATTGGTTGCATATATTGTGAACAGCAAGTAAAATTCCTTTTCCCCGTATTCTCTTTTGCTTCTTATTAAAATGAACCTTTTTTAGAAGAGTTATAACGAGTTTGAAATCCCTCCCTCCTGTTTCATTTTGACGAAACATATAATTTGGAATAGGGTTGAAGTTTTCATGAAAAATGTGTTTTAGCTTTTTACTTTCACTGGTTGTATAGATGGTAATTCTAATATTGTCTTTAATTGACATTTGTAGTATATGGGAGAGTTGGGATTTCACTTTGAAGTGTACCGGAATGATGAGTTGGCTGTGGAGGAGTTAAAAAGGTAATATTCTTTTCAATGCCTATGCATGTCTGCATATTCTTATTGATGATGCAAGTTATGGGAGCAATGCCTATGCATGTCTGCATATTCTTATTGATGATGCAAGTTATGGGAGCATGCATATTCTTAAGGTTCCTGATTTATAAATTATGGTGATTACAATTCTTGTTTCTAATTAATAGGAAAAATCCTAGAGGAGTGCTGATATCACCTGGCCCAGGTAAAGCTTTTCTAGAGTTTTCATTTATTGTCCCTTTTATAAATTTTAACGAATAGCTGTATACATGACAGTTTTATATGTTAGAATTTAGATGAAGAAAATGAAAGAATAGGATACACACATAAGAATTCTATATACAATGTTCCTCTTTACAGGTACACCTCAAGATTCTGGTATATCTTTGCAAACTGTTTTGGAACTTGGGCCAGATGTACCTTTGTTTGGTGTTTGCATGGGTTTGCAATGCATTGGGGAAGCTTTTGGAGGTGAGTCTTCTAAGATTTTTTTCAAGCCTTTAGTCATTGATACATTTGGTGCATGTAACTGAGCATAAGGTCTCCTTGATATGTGTATTGTTTATCATTTTGGTGTAAACTTGGCTTTTGCTTTCAGTGGGAAGCATTGGTGGGCCATAACAGTAGGGTTGTGTGCATTTATCCTGTGCAGGGAAAATTGTGCGTTCTCCTTTTGGTGTCATGCATGGGAAAAGTTCTCTAGTGTATTATGATGAGAGAGGAGAAGATGGATTATTTGCTGGATTATCAAAGTAAGAGGATTGATTGCTTTTGTACCAAATTTGTGGGCTGTATTATGATCTGTTGTTTGCACTTTTCTATCTGCACTATCATTAATATAATTGGCTGCTGGTTATGTATTCAACTACTACATTCTCTTCACTCAACTTTTTCTGAGTTCTGACATTATTTAGTCCCATTGCTTTGTTACCGTTTTCAGTCCTTTCTTGGCTGGTAGATATCATAGCCTTGTGATTGAAAAGGAGAGTTTTCCTCATGAAGAACTCGAGGTAACAGCCTGGACTGAGGATGGTCTTATAATGGCAGCTCGTCACAAGAAGTATAGGCATCTACAGGTAGCGTCCTATTCTTCCTGTGCGTATTTCTTTAGAACAAATTGAGAAAAGGTTCAGTATCTTTCCCATAAATTGAGGAAAATTGTGTACTATGGTCCATTCTTGATATATGGGGTTTAGTTGACATATTTCTAGTGTGACATCTCTTATGTTTTATATGTGCTTCATTGGTACTTCAATGTCCAAGAATCAACTTGAGTATAATACAAAAGCAAAAGATGAGTTTATTAGTCAAGAAGTATGTCTGTTTTACTAAAACAAATTTGTAGTTGAGAATTTAATGTTTAAAAAGGTGACTCTACAAGTCAAGAATGTCATGTTCTCTCTCCCTCCTTCTAAAAACCTGCACTATTTCTATCATCCAGCCTCATAACATACCTAATTGCCAGTATAACTTTTGTTTTGCTAGTAGTTTTTCTAGACTATGCAAGATTTCAGTTCTCTGTTTTGTCAAATCAAATAACCACCTCAAAGTAAATTATTGTCATTAATAGACCTTTGTTCCAGATTTTTCCAACCCTTTATCTGGTCTCCTATCCTCTGTGTTTGTAGGTTGATATTACTGTGTTCTTCGGATTGAAAGAATAGTAAGCTTGACTATTTTAATGGGTTTGAGGTCAAATTGAAACCTTCTCCTTAAACAGTCTAGCATTTAAAAACTTCTGTTGATTTGAAGTTCATGCTTTTAATTTTTTAGCTTTAAATTGTCTCCATTCTCTTTTCTCTTAACACTTCATTATAAGTGGTACTAAAATTTGAGTACTTCAAAATTATACAGGGGGTGCAGTTTCATCCAGAGAGCATTATAACCACGGAAGGCAAGACGATTGTTCGCAATTTTGTTAAACTAATTGAGAAAAAAGAGGCTGGCGGTTCATGAAACTGTGATTTCATTAGTACTGGATGCTTCATGCATTGTAAAAGTTGTGGATTGAAGGTACATACAGTGTTAGAAATTCCGTAGCAAACCAAAAAAGGAAAAATTTATTCTCTGTAAACCATGGTGTAGGATTTTGTAACAAATCCCATCAGGGGACAAAAACCTCAGGCTGAAATTGATCCTTAGGTTAGGATGTCTCAAAAATTTACCAATAAAATAAAATGTGGCTGCGTTCAAGAATGATAAATTTAATTTTTATGGTCTGAGATAAATCTTATTTTTGTCAGTGTGTGATCGGGGCATTTATCAGGTCAGATTGATTTGAATCTGAAAACTTAAACCAAACTAATAAACTTGATTTAGTTAATTGGGTATTTTGGATTAAACTTAATTCTTTAATTCAAATTTAATCCAAAGTATGTTTATTTTGTTATAATTAGGTCATGTTTCCACTTTCTTGCTTGTTCATTTGAAATTTCCTCTCGTAAATTATTACCAAGTTGCTTGTCTCCTTAATCCTGTGTAGTTGTAAGTTATTGTGAGAATAAAATGACAGGAAAAATAATTGCCATTTTTTTAAAGTTTGATCTAAGTAATTAATTATAGCTCAGTTTTAGTTTGATTAATTTAGCACATGTTGGTTGTTTTTTTAAAAGAAATTAAAGTCAACTCGATTAAATTCGATTAGTTTGAATTCTTTATCCTAAACTCAGAATAATTTTGCCTCCTGAAGATTTATCTCTGATGTCTTTTAGTTTACTTGTGTCTATCTATGGATCCTCTCCTTTTGATGGGCAAGGAGTATTTTGTTTGATAAATCTGAACCACTCATTGTTATCAATGGTTCAAACTTTAAACACATTAATTCTCGAATTTTAAATATCATTTAAATTGTCCTTTTACTTTTCTCTTCTGTTTTGTAAAAGAAGAAACCCAGGAACGCCTGCTCTCATCAACTGTCCAATTCAAACTCCATCGAACCCACCTCTGGCTGCTCCGCGACCCGCTTCCACCATCACCGCCGCCGTCACAAGCACCACCTGCTTCGTCCCTAACAACGCAGAACGTCTTCCACCGACGCTCTACCTCCACCCGTCGCCTCTCTTGCCTTCTTTCCCAAATCGCTGCAAACCATGAGGCTACGATTCACCGGTGGTTTGCCGAGAGGGAAGGTGCTCGATTTGGAAGAATCCATGGAAACCGCTTGAACCTCCCACGTAGCAATTCATGCTCTTGACTCAAATTAAAAATATTATTTTGTTATAAAATATTATTAATGTTGATGCGTATACCCTAATTCGGTTAGTATTTGATTTGATGGAGATATGTTGATATTGGGAGATCTGAGTGATCTGAATGAACATTTGAGTGCTCATTGTATAATATAACTATTGAGAATAAAGCTCTCTTTTTTCCTTTTTTATTTTTTCTCTTTTCCATCTTTATTACTCTGTTATTTCATAACATGTTATCAGTGCAAGTTTGTTCTTTAAGTGAGTAAAGAAGTTCAAAGAATCATTTTTTTCAATACTTCCTTTAAGGTAATTTTTTTTATATGTCTATTATCAAAGAATCATAAGGATATTTTAACCTTACATGTACATATACTTTTTTTTTATAAGTTCATCTTCTTTATTGATATAAGAAAACAAAATCATTCAAAGAATTGAATGGTAACCATATAATGAGAAAATAAATTCATTCTTAGAAGTGAATGGTAACTTTACAATGAGAAAATAAGATCATCTCCAGAAGTAGATATATGATTCATATGCATGTTGACGAGTTTTTTTTACTCTTTTACCCTTGACATAAAAACATATTACGAAAATACTCCGGTTTTGAAACATTTTCCAAAATTACCACGGTTTTGGGTGACATGGCATCCGCGGACAGCGTGGCGAGCCACGCAGGACTCGTCATCACTGTTGGCGGATCGTGGGTAAATTCGCCAATGGGCCTGGCGAAGTTGAAGGCAATTCGCAGACGGGAGTAGCGAATTGGAGGCCCAATCGTTAACTGGGCTGGCGAATCTAAAGCGAATGCAATCGCGTAAAATCAAATTCACGACACAAAAGCTCTTACGTTTCTCTTTTCATGTCAATTTTGTAACGAATGACCTGTGCTTTCAAAATATTTTCAAAAATTCAAAATTACCCCTATTTTTGTAAATTTTTTAAAACTAAAGTAAAAGGTAATGTTAAGTGGCATCCAATGTAATAACTAGTGAATATTAAATACCACTTAACGTATTTAGCTAACTAGTGTAGGGTGTTACCCGCAACCCCTACAATGCTCTGCCGCTCCATCACCATCATCATCAACGCTTCCTCATCACCCTTTCCTTGCCGCCCTAACTGTTTCGTCTCGTAGCCATCTCCACCAACATTTCATTAGCTCCCCACGACATGGTTCTACTGCCAGGCCTAGTCATGAGCATGACAAAGGATTGTTCTTTGTCAAGGGTATCCCCTTTTCCTCACCTGCGATGAACTTGATGCCCACAAATCTTGGTAAACTAGTCGAGGTTTGTGATGAAAGGAAAGATGCCCAAACCTATGCTCAATCCGTTGTGCTAAATCAGTGTGAGTTCCCAAACTTGTACTGTGTGGACCCAATAGGTATAGTTGGAGGATCATTAGGGGATGACAATTAAAAAAATTTGTGGAGGTCTGGGTCATGCAGAGAGGGCTTATCAGGCTAACCTTGAGGACAAAATAAGAAAGGCTATTCAGGTTACAAAAACAAGTGTGTGGACCACTGACCAAACTGGTCAATGTGTTAGGGAAACAAGGAAACAACCAGTTGAACTAGTTTAATGTTTCCTAAGATTCTTCTTTGATTCCAATCATGGGTCAACTTGTCTGCTGAAAGGCTACTCTAACATGTCCACGAAGCTCGGATGACTCTAACAATGTAATAATAACAAATCGGAGAGTTTTGAGAGTTGCTATCCTCGTATTTTAGGTCACCCAGAGTGTTAAGGGAGGCTCAAATTTTCATCTCTTTCCTTACTCTTAGCACCACACACGTGAGTAAGGTTATAAAAAAAAATTCTGTTAAATTGATTTGTCACGTGACACAACTTTTATCCAAAACATTTTCCAAGCAAGAAAGGCCTTCTAACTTGAGTTGCCCGGAGGAACCAAAACAAGCAGCTGCGCTGACTCTTAAGAGGATTGTGCCATTTAAAATCTCTCTCTCTCTCTCTCTCTCTCTCTTTCTCACGAGAGGAGTGACGATTATACTTCATATGACGATGATTTTAGCGCACATCCTCTTCTTTTCTTTGACACACCCATCACAGCAGCAATAACATCGAGAAACGAACATGCTTCGAGCTGAGATGATCCAAAACATACAGATCCCCTATCTCTCCTTCTAAACTCTAAACTACCATTTCAGAAAACTACTATGCCTTCTCAATCGCCTTCCCCTCTAATCTCCACCGATCAAAACACAGGTTTTAATTTGCTCTCCCTATATATTTTTCTTCTTCTTTCAATAATTAGTCTCTGGTTTTTCTTTTATTTTTGTAATTAAAAGTTTTTGGTTGTCGGATCGGATGAATAATAATAATCGTTATGTAACTATCTCTCTACTTTGGACAATGTGGAAATTTAGCCATGCCACTGCCACTGCCCCCTTATCTGAGTTCATCTATAAATCGGGTTAAAATAATGAAATATATGTGATTTGATTTACCTGCATGTTATTATATTTTCTTAGAGAAAGAAACATTAAGCATATTATTATTTTCTAAGACATGTGGTTATGCTGGTTTGTTCTGTTAGAAAAGGTACAGTTACTGTTTGAAACTTCGCTTATTATTATTTTTACTGAATTTTACCGATGCTCGATTGAATTTTCTAGCAGAATGTTTCATATAAGTTGCAGGGTTATGATTGTTTTGGGTGTGATGAAATTGATTCACGTGGTTCACTTTTTGGAGGTGTAGAAGGTGCTGAAATTGGGCAACCAACAAATGTGGATCAGCAAAAGGCCCGAGAAGATCTTGTTAATCAGAGTTCGAAGGCGTCAGTCGTTGTGAACTTCGAACCGATGCGGGAGGAGCACGTTCAGAATGCTGTGAAGTTTCTGTCGCACCCGAAAGTTAGAGGCTCCCCAGTCAACTACCGGAGATCCTTCCTGGAGAGGAAGGCCCTTACCAAGGAGGAGATAGACGAGGCCTTTCGGCGTGTGCCTGTAAGCTTATAGTTTGATCAATGATCGGTTTACTCGATTTTCTAGTTAGCTCTTTTGCTTGTTCAAATACAAAGAACCGACTTCTTGTGACAATATGTTACGGTCATCTGTTTTAACCCTTTGCCTACACTGCAAATCACAGGATTCGCCGTCAAGCGTGCAGACAGCTGGTGGAAATCAAGGTGAAGTGTCTAGTGTTGAAGCTGCAGTTTGGGCTTCTGTGTTTTCCTTTTCACCTTTGGATTGATAAAATGCTATGTAATTCTCCATTGAGTTAGGCTGTTCAAATAGAACTTGGTTTCCTCTTTCAATTTCATTTATACACGGCTTACTGTAATAGTAATACTCATAAATGTACCATTGAAGCCAACACCAGACATTCAGCAGCAGGTAGAACCACAAGCTTTGCAGCTACGTGCATCTGATTCCACTGGTGTTACTACTTTGCCGGGAACCTCATCACGCTTCAGTTTTCGCTGGTCCCGTGCCCTTATTGCGGTTGGATTACTGGTTGCCTCAGGTGCTGGAACAGCTATGCTAATTAAGGTATTTTCAATTGACCTCTCTGGATGATGCTATCTCAACCGGAATTGTAATGGATTGGGAGTATATTGATGTACTGTGTTAAGTTTGACATTTTTATCTTTTCTTGTACCTCACTTAATTTCTTGCTATATGCATCTGGTTTGACCCTCACTTAAATATGAAACCGTACTCCTTGTTTTAGAATTCCATTCTTCCTCGGTTAAAATCTTGGATACGCAATGCTGTCTTAGAAGAAGAAGATGACCAATTGAAGGGAACAAAATCAAAACCAATGTTGGCAGAAGAAGCTGCACAAGCTGCAAAAGCAGCTGCAGCTGCAGCTATGGATGTGGCAAAAGCAAGCCAAGAAATACTGACTTCAAAAAGTGAAGGTGGTTTGATAGAAGTAGAACTTAAATTTGCATGCTGTAAAATGTCTTGTATCTGTTCTAAGACTCCCACTTGCCCTTGACATCTGTCGATGCTGAATAATGGTTGTAGATTGTTACTGCCTCCAGTTTTATCATTGCAGAGAGGAGATACTTTGTTGAAGTTGTGAGCCTCTTGGATAAGCAAGTGCAGGAGATGAAGTTAATGACTAATGCAATAAGAAGATTGGAAGGTAATTTAGAAATTCCATTGAATTTATTGGGCTTGGATAGAGAGTTTCCAATTCTATGAATATTTTCTGAATGGTTTAGTTTATGACTTGGTAATAGCATTTGTATATTTGTTAAGAATGCATGTGGTTGTGCCATTGGTGAAAGTGTTGTATATAATATCCCCGCTAGAGTGCAACATCACTTGTGTGATACTGATGTTTTGGCTTGTCCATGGTGAACTTGGTTTGACACAAATCATATGAGGAGGTCAGCTATTCCAAGTTCTAACTTGATTTCTAGCTTTCGTGATTGTATCAGGAAGCTCATTTTTTTTCCCCATGCATTCTACTATCATACAATCTTTTGAGTATTGAGGCTTCCTGAAGCATTTTAGGCTTTGCATGTGAGAAATTATAGCACAGTTATCAGAAGATTATTACTAGTACTCAGAATTCCTTGAGTTCTTGTTGAATATTATCTGTTTCTGCCGTTTTATGGACGAAAAATAGCTTCCATTGGAGTCTCTTTCTCAAAGCACCAAGATCGCCAAGTCACTCAAACAAGCTCAAAGGTCAGATATAAACATACACTTTAGGGAATGTTTCAGCTTCTTAAAAGAAATTCTGGCATACGCATACTGTTTCTGATCCAATTTGATTTTCTTAAGTAAGTTTTGAATTTTGACAACTGTAATTTCTGAATTATGTACAGCCATTGATTGTGAATGGAAAGGCAAACTATGACTTGCGTTCAGGTTGTTATGGATTAATTAAATCTTAATTAAATTAATCTATTTTCAGAATGCTTACCTATGGTTAGAATGTTATGTGCAGTGAAGTCTTCCTCGGAACCTGCATTCGTTGAACCATCTAGTGCTCCACATCCAAAGTCGTATATGGAGGTAACTTATTGTCTCAGTTGTCTTATTATCTACCCCCCCTCTCTCGCTCCCTATTTTTTTAATAAAGTCTTTAGTTATGGGCGGTATCCTATTATGAATAAAGATTGTCATTGTTAATTATTTTTATTTTTATTGACTAAGGATTATAATTATTTATATTTTTTGGTAAAATATAATTTATGCTATGGGCAATTTTTGAGTTATGCTTCTGAAAGTGCCATAGTCTACACGGCTAAATAGGTTCACATGATTGGGATTTTCATCTTGTAATGTGTCATTAACATTTTCAACTAGCAAAGTATTCCGTACCCTGAAAACCAAGAATCAGGAAAAGAAGTTACTGAAGAAAGAAAGAAAACAGGGAAGATTCCACCATTATCTTTTAGTTACAACAAAAGGATAAAAGATAAGATTAGATAAAATTAGGATTAGACAATAAAGATAAAAATTAGATAAGATTACGATTAGATAAAGATTAGGATTAGAATTAAATAAGACTAGATAAAATAAGATAGGATTAGATTAGGAAGATAAGGTGAGAGATTAGAATGCTATAAATAGCAGAGTGTAGGGGAGGATAGAAGCGAGTAAGATTTGGGAAATCACAGAATAAACAAGGGGCGATCCAACTTCTCGAAAGTTGGCCATTATTCTTATTTAATTTTCCTTTCAATAAAAGTCCCTATTATTATTTCGTCCTTACCAGTGATTTGGTACCAGTTGTTACAACTAGTATCAGAGCACACTCTTGGGACGTGCTATGGATGGTGACTTCCACCCACCAAACTTTCACAATGGAAATCAGGATAGAGGCACTCGAACAAAGCATGAGGAGGGTAGACAACCTAGAAAGGTGATTGGAGGAGATATGCACGGAACAGGCTCGAAGTGGAGCTGATTCTGAAATAGCTAGCGGAATTGAATTAGAGACCAAGGCAGTCGGGGCAATACCAGAGGAAGCAAAATCAAGGGGAAGAAGAGGAAGAAGGAAACTCACCGGGACCACCGAGTTTGGGAATAAATAGAAAGATCGAGCTGCCGACTTTTGAAGGAGAGGATGCTTGTGAGTGGTTAGTGCACATCGAATGCTACGTCAAGGTAGCCCAAATCGCGACGGCAGAGAAGCTAGAGTATGCAACAATGGCGTTAATAGGGGAAGCGTTGACATGGTTCGAATGGTGGGAAGAACAAACCCCTTTCCATTCATGGACGAGGTTCAAACAAGACATCCTCAAGAGGTTCCAACCAGAAATAGTGGCAAACCCAATAGGACCCCTGCTGGATATAAAACAACACGAGACAATCATGCAATACCGCCCTGAGTTTGAATTGGAGACCAGAACCCAATGAAATCTGGGCTAGGACACGTTAATGGGGATTTTCATGAACGACTTAAAGAACGAGATAAGAGCAGAGATGGACATAGCAAAATTCGAAACCTTGACCGAAATCATGGACAAGGCTTTAGCCATTGAAGCTTCTAACGCTGCCTGGAAGGACGCGGGAATCGTCCCAGGAGGAAGGCGAAGTGAAAAAGGATACAAGGGGACTAGAAGTGGACCAAACAAAAGCTCGAGATGGGTTAGACCTAACCCACCATAATCCCAGGGAACGGAGTGCGAACGGGAAGCGGAACAATGGGCTAGAACTCTAAACCCATGGAAAACAACTCAAGTTCTACTATGGCTCCATTATGGACTAGCATCAACACCCACTCTAATGCCAGAGAGAGTGGGCCACGAAGGCTATCCACTAAAGAATGAGCCGAGAGACAAGAAAGGGGTTGTGCTTTAAATGTGGAGAAACATGGGGGCAAGACCATGCGTGTCAATTGAAGCACTATCAGATTATTTTTCTCGAAGAAGAAGAGGAGGAACCAGCAGAGGAGGAGGGTAGGGAACAAAAAATGCATCTAGAAGAAGCTGGGGAAAACAAGTTAGAGATGAAGCGGCTGGAACTTCAGCTCTCTTCGTATAGCTACTGGGGTCTCACCACCTGCAAGACCTTTAAGGTTAAGGGGACAAGAGGTTGTCATTCTCATTGTCCTAGGGGCTTCCACATATTTTATTGCTGCTAAAATTGTCCAAGGGCTGAATCTGCCAACAACAAAGGTAAGAGAGTTTCAAGTGGAGGCGGGGAATAGAACCATCGAAAGGGGAAATTGGGGCTGCGAAAAGGTAGTGATTGAAGTCGAGGGAATCAAAATAGTCCAACCATTCTTTGTGATGGAACTGGGCAAGTCAAAGGTTGTACTAGGAGCAGGATGAATGGCGAGTTTGGGGAGATTCGTGGTTGACTAATGAGATGGTGCTAAGTTGGAAGGTGGGAGATAAGGAGTATAGCCTAAGAGGAGACCCTTCTCTAAGTCGAAATAAGGCTTTGTGGAAGGAAACTCTTAATGCATTAAAAGGGGAGGAAGAAGGGTTCTTTATCGCTCATGGTCCTGAAAGATTATTATGTTTGTTCTAATCACAACATGTGAGATTAACAATTTCATAGTGATAGAGAGGAGAAATTATTACCTGGAATTGAAGGTGCGGAAGCCATTTTTCTGGTGCCTGCAGAGGAGAGAAAAACAGAAGAAAAGAGAGAAGAGGAAGTGGTTTTCTGTCTCCTAGTCTAAGTGTCAGTCACCACTAGGCAGCGGAGAGCCTATTTAATTTTTATTCTTAATAGGGAAAATAAAAACTGACACAGGGTAGGCGAAGGGACTATTCCGTACATTAGACAATGATGGACCTAGCCCACCTATCATCAGCTAGTCCAAACATATGTACACATTATTCTGGTGAACAATTTAATCTGGACTAAACATTAATTTATGCATGTCCATAAAATAATAATTATTATTATAATTATTCCAACATTCTCCCACTTGGACAGCATAAATTAGATTACAAAATAAGCATTAATCCAGATCAACTTATACTATGTGGCCACAATAAATACCAGAATAACACAACGTTCTTAACCACAAGATCCAAAATGAAATGTATAAGTATTCCATTACTGCAGAAAATCACACTCGAAGGAGCAATGATATCATACAGAAATAAAAACCACTACATTTCGGTGACCTTTATGAATGTGGAAATATTCTTCCCAATCATCCGCCCAAGATGCTATATGAGATTGAAAGACAATCTCGTTACAATAACATGAGACTGGGTCCAAAATGTCTCAATATTATGCCATTATACAACAATAATATAAATAATTTCAATTGCGCAAATCACAATAAACAAAAAAATGGCAATGCAAGATAATTGTCGTCACATTAGTCAATAATTATTATCAAAAGTTTCAATAAATCGACAATATAACACATAAGGTCCAAAAGAAAAATTACATATGGGATAAAACTCCCACTAAACCAATATATATAAAAAAACCTCATTATAACCATACGGGTTACATGCTCAACAATGAGTTGCATACGCCCCATATGCATTTGAGATGCAACAAGATATCTCAACATAAATATTGAGACTGGGTCCAATATGTCTCAATTATATGCCATTACACAAAATTTGTCAATAATTAAGCGAGCAGGCTTAAATGACATTCACAATAATATGAGGTCACAACAAACCTACAAAACAAACTCCCCTAACCCAAAAACATCAAAATGAACCTCATTATGCCCTTAAATGTTCCTAGCCATTGATTAGGGGATCAACAACAACATGTTCTGTAGTAACTTAATAGACAAGAGTCTACCTTAATACGCCATATATAAAACGAAAGGACGCGATAATATATGGCAAAAAACATTATTTAGTCTTGAGACAATAATGACAATATATATTACTCCCACTAATCCAACATATTAAAACAAACACAAATTTTAATATGCCAAGGAGTAACACGTTTGGACATACACTCAATAACAATTAATGACATAACACAATATAAAGTCTCTAACTCCTACTAAACAAAAATTTTCAATATGCCAAGGAGTAACAATACAACCAATGAGACTTAACAATGTCCTTAATTAAGGTTCTAAAATTGAAAGCGACGATAGATCAAAAAAGTAGAGAAAATCATAAACCCAAGTAATATCTGCACACGTATTAATGATTTTCTCATGTTCAATTAATTGGGCAATTAATTGAACTAGAGCACTTATATCATTGCAATCCCGCCGAAGGGTCTTGAATCACAATATACAAGTCTCTAACTTGATAGAGAAAAATAATAATGCTAATACTGAAAAAGTACTTACAATATATATAAAATATAATTAAATTATTTTTCTTTATCACACAATGATTATGTCAAATAATATCACACCGAAGGGTATGCCCATTATTTACACAATCCAACAATAGTCGCAATCCATTAAAAATAATAATAATAACACCAATAATAGTAACTTATTTAACAAGGATAAATTTCACCAAAAGTGAAAACAAAATTAATGAAATTTTCACATTTCTACAAAAGTCTCAATAAAGCTCTCTCATGCAATGTAATTCCTTTGGGGAATATCAATATTATAGTGCATGTGCAGAGTCTTCTCACAAGCATTATTCTAATATAATTCTCAATATCACACAATAACAAAATTGAAATATTTATAGTGGGTAAACACTCATCCAAAAAAGGAGCACACAACATTATTTAATAAATGATAATTAGTGAACAAAGCTCCTTAAAAA
>QANU01033113.1:594592-606831 GCA_003254905.1 Nissolia schottii
ACAGCAAATAATGGCACATATCTGGAATTATAAACAGTGGGCATATATGTTCAACATATATACAGAATATTTAACAAAAGTTATCCATATACAAAATTTAGCCATATACACATATATTATAATCAATAATATAACAAATAAACAAATGCAACGCCTTTATAATAATAAGAACAATATAGGCTTAATAACCATATGCATAATTACCATAATGAACACTGCAATATTGACGATGTAATATATATGGTACATCAAAAAACAACAATTTTCTTTAAGCATTTGTCATTTAGTTATTTATAAGTAATTAAAACATATCCTACACAAAATTAATAATTTTTCTGATGCCCAGAAAAATAATTAAAAATCACCAAAAAAAATTTTATTTCACTGAAATAGGGCAGAACCATAAAAAAAAAAAAAATTTGGCCCCCCTACAGCACCCGCACGCGCCGCACGCCGAGAGTGGGCGTGTTGCGGCGCGTGTAATCAGGTCACCCTCAACCTGTTTCGCGGACCCGTTGGGTCTGTTACACAGGTTGTGCCATATCTCCCTCATTCGGACTCCGTTTTGAGCGATTCCGGTGGCGTTGGAATCGTATCGACGAATACTACAAGATTCTATAATTATTTTGACCAAAAAAGGCTTCTAAAATTCTGGGTTTTCAATGGAAGACAACGATTTTATGCATAGAATTATCACCATTATCTCTTTCAATACTCAACCAAATTGCACCATTCAAATTGGGTTTATTTCAGAATTCCATCCTCTACAAAAACCCTAAGGTTTGATTTCACAATTTTAGCAAATAACTGGAATTGAATCCAAAAATTAAATTGGGAAATTAGGGTTCATACAATCCGAAAATTAAATTAGAGAAATTATAATTCATACACATTTTAACCCAAATTAAACATTCTCTAGACACAGATCGCAGAAAAAATACCAATGTTAATTCCACAGCCATAATCAGAATCAAACAAAGCTCTGATACCAATTGAAAGATTATTATGTTTGTTCTAATCACAGCATGTGAGATATTAACAATTTCATAGTGATAGAGAGGAGAAATTATTACCTGGAATTGAAGGTGCAGAGGCCATTTTTCTGGTGCCTGTAGAGGAGAGAAAAACAGAAGAAGAGAGAGAAGAGGAAGAGGTTTTCTGTCTCCTAGTCTCTGTGTCAGTCACCACTAGGCAGCGGAGAGCCTATTTAATTTTTATTCTTAATAGGGAGAATAAAAACTGACACATGGTAGGCGAAGGGACTCTTCCGTACATTAGACAATGATGGGCCTAGCCCACCTATCATCAACTAGTCCAAACATACGTACACATTATTCTGGTGAACAATTTAATCTAGACTAAACATTAATTTATGCATGTCCATAAAATAATTATTATTATAATTATTCCAACAGTTTTGGTATCAGAAACCGTAGAGGCGGAAGCAAAGCTATCCAGCAACATCCAAGGCCTCTTAAGAGAATATGATGACTTATTTCAAAAATCTCAAGGGCTGCCACCAAAACGAGAGCAAGACCATGCCATCATGTTAAAAGAAGTGGCTCAGATTCCTCATCTACATCCTTACAGGTACCCTCATTATCAGAAAATTGAGATAGAAAAAATAGTGGAAGAAATGCTGCAATCAGACATACGAGCCCTTTCTCTAGCCCGGTAATTCTAGTCAAGAAAAAAGATGGAGGGTGGTGGTTTTGTGTGGACTACAAGGCAGTAAACAAGGTGAAAGTCCCTGACAAATTCCCAATTCCTGTTATTGAGGAATTGCTGGATGAGTTAGAAGGAGCCAGAATCATTTCAAAATTAGATTTGAAGTCTAGGTACCATCAAATCAAGATGCGCAAAGAAGATGTGGGAAAGACAACCTTTAGGACCCATGAGGGGCACTACGAGTTCTGAGTCATGCCATTTGGCTTGACCAATGCACCCTCAACATTTCGGGCCCTAATGAATAAGATCCTAAGGCCGTACTTGAGAAAGTTCGCAATTGTGTTCTTTGATGACATCCTAGTCTACAGTCCAGACCTTGAGCACCATGTGAGACACCTAAGGCAGATATTCGAAGTGCTAAGAGAGCAAAAGCTACAAATTAATAGGAAGAAGTGTACCTTTGAACAAGAACAGGTAGAGTATTTGGGGCATATCATTTCAGCGACACGAGTGATAGTAGACCCAAAGAAAATACAAGAATGATTGATTGGCATGTTCCTAAGAATCTCACGAGTTTGAAAGGATTCTTAAGACTTAGGGGATACTACTGAAGGTTTGTGAAGAACTATGGAAGGATAGCCTAGCCTCTAACCCAATTACTCAAAAAGGACAACTTTGGATGAGGAAAAGAAGCTCAGCAAGCTTTTGAAGAACTAAAGCAAGACATGGTAACCGTCCCTGTGCTAGCAGTACCATCATTCTCTAAACCCTTTGCAATTGAGACAGATGCCTCGAGAAGGGGAACCAGAGCTGCTATGTCACAAGAAGGGAAACTGGTGGCCTACATGAGTCACAAGTTATCAGAGAGGAATAAACAAAAGTCAGTATATGAAAGGGAGCTAATGGTAATCGTTCTAGCAATTCAAAAGTGGAGACAATATCTGCTAGGGCAACACTTCGCGGTCTTCACAAACTAGAAAAGTCTTAAATTTCTGTTAGACCAGCTAATTGGAGGGGAGGAGTAGTACAAGGGGACCCAAAGCTGCAGGGCATTATCCAAGAATTGTTGCAGAATAAAGAATCACATCCAAGCTATGAATTGAGAAAAGGACAACTGTTCTACAAGGGCAGATTAGTGATGTCAAAAATGTCCAAAGGATACCACAAATTCTGCAAGAATTTCATGACTCCTAGATAGGAAGACACTAAAGGCATTTCTGAACCTATAAGAGAATATATGGGATAATCTATTGGGAGGGAATGAAGAAAAGAATTGCGGACTATGTACGGGAATGTGAGGTCTGTCAAAGAAGTAAGCCCCGGTAGGATTGCTGCAACCTCTGCCAATCCCAGAGAGCATATGGGTTGACATCACTGTGGACTTCATTGGAGGCTTACCAAAGGCAATGGGAATGGATACGATACTAGTCGTGGTCGACTAAATGACTAAATATGCTCATTCCTTTGCTCTTTCTCATCCATACACTGCTAAGGAAATAGTAACCTTGTTTGTAAAAGAAGTGGTAAAGCTGCATGGATTTCCAACATCCATTGTTTCTGACAAAGACAAATTGTTCATGAGCACATTCTGGGCTGAAATCTTTAAGGAAGTTGGCACTAAACTTAAAATGACTTTTACATATCATCCTCGATTGGACGGGTAGAGTGAAGCGGTCAACAAGTGTGTCGAAACGTACCTAAGATGCTTTTTAGGAGGTAAGCCCAGGCAGTGGCCTAAGTGGTTATCTTGGGTTGAGTATTGGTACGATACAAATTATCATGGCTCCATCAAAATGTCACCATTCAAAGCCTTATATGGAAGAGAACCCCTAATACTGTTGAGGGGTAAAGGAGGAGCCACTATGGAAGAGATACGGGTGTTGATGCAGGAACAAAATCAGATGCTGAATGAACTAAAAATACACTTAGACTAGGCTCAAAGACTTACACAGACAAGAAGAGGAGGGAGGCGGAATTTCAATCAGGAGACATGGTCTACCTCAAAATACAACCGTATCGAATGAGGACCTTGGCCAAGAAAATAAATCAGAAACACAACGTTGGATTCTATGGCCCTTATGAGGTATTGGAAAGGATTGGCCTGGTAGCTTACAAACTGAAGCTTCCTAACTCCGCCCGAGTGCACCCGGTTTTTCACGTCTCCCTACTTAAAAAGGGTGTGAAGCCAAACACAACCGCACAACCACTTCCCAAGGCAATGACAGAAGATTGGAAGCTGCTAGTCAAACCTGACCAAGTTTTAGCAGTGAAGAAGAATGAGACTGGACAACTAGAGGTTTTGCTCAAATGGAAGAATCTGCTAGCATTAGAAAATTCTTGGGAGTTAGCAACTGACATTCGATGGAATTTTCCATTTTTCCACCTTGAGGACAAGGTGAGTCTTGAAGGGGAGGGTATTGTTACATACCCTAACAACCAAGAATCAGGAAAAGAAGTTACTAAAGAAAGAAAGAAAACAAGGAAGATTCCACCATTACCTTTTAATTACAGCAGAAGGATAAAAGATAAGATTAGATAAAATTAGGATTAGACAAAAAAGATAAAAAGTGGATAAGATTACGATTAGATAAAGATTAGGATTAGAATTAAATAAGACTAGATAAAATAAGATAGGATTAGATTAGGAAGATAAGATGAGAGATTAGAATGCTATAAATAGCAGAGGGTAGGAGAGGATAAAAGCAAGGAAGATTTGGGAAACCACAGACTACACAAGGAGAGTTCCAACCTCTCGAATATTCTTATTTAATTTTCCTTTCAATAAAAAAAGTCCATATTATTATTATTTCGTCCTACCGGTGATTTGGTATCAGTTGTTACACAATGTGAAATTATGGTTTTCGTCTATGTGAAATTATGGTTTTCGTCTATTCTGTTTTTTCATTAGTTGGAACAAGCTTGAGTGCCAGCTGCCTAGTTGATGCTTGATGTATGCTGTCCGGTTTTAGAAAATATGCAATATGATATCGTCAAAGGTCCTTTATTTTGTTCATTGTAATTGATAAATTATTTATGTCATATGATCCTTCTTGTTAATTGTCAAGAAAAAAAAAAGGCNCATTTTCAACTAGCAATGTGTAACATACCCAAACAACCAAGAATCAGGAAAAGAAGTTACTGAAGAAAGAAAGAAAACAGGGAAGATTCCACCATTACCTTTCAGTTACAACAGAAGGATAAAAGATAAGATTAAATAAAATTAGGACTAGACAAAAAAGATAAAAATTAGATAAGATTACGATTAGATAAAGATTAGGATTAGAATTGAATAAGACTAGATAAAATAAGATGGGATTAGATTAGGAAGATAAGGTGAAAGATTAGAATGCTATAAATAGCAGCGGGTAGGGAAGGATAGAAGCAAGGAAGATTTGGGAAATCACAGACTATACAAGGAGAGATCCAACCTCTCGAATGTTTGCCATTATTCTTATTTAATTTTCCTTTCAATAAAACAGTCCATATTATTATTATTTGGTCCTTACCGGTGATTTGGTACCAGTTGTTACACAATGTGAAATTATGGTTTTCGTCTATTCTGTTTTTTCATTAGTTGGCACTTATTATAACAAGCTTGAGTGCCAGCTGCCTAGTTGATGCTTGATGTATGCTGTCCGGTTTTAGAAAATATGCAATATGATATCCTCAATGGTCCTTTATTTTGTTCATTGTAATTGATAAATTATTTGTCATATGATCCTTCTTGTTAATTGTCAAGGAAAAAAACCGTGGCCGAATGTATTTAGTCACGTGGTTAGTGTTGCATTGGAAAAGATAAAAGTCAAGGCATTGAATAACAGTAGTCATAGGAAATAGCTGAGTATTAATTGTTTGAATTATGCATATTTATTTCCTATTGCACTATATATAGTGTTGATGGGTCTCTATTGAGTATTGAACCTATTGAATTAAAACATTATCCTCTTCACATATTTTTTATACCTACACTACTCCTCCTCTTTTACTTTCCTACTTGTTTGACATTAATTATTTACTTCAATTACTTTTATTTCTTTATTTTGCAGATAATGGCCATGATCCAAAGGGGGGAGAAGCCTTCTAACATTAGAGTAAACCTTTATGCTTTTTAGTCTTGATAACTGTTGTTGTACATCTAAAACCAGACCTCATTCGTGGACCATTGATGTCATATTATAAACTATTGGTTTAAATGAAATTTATATAATTTAATGTGTTGGTAGTTATTATTGTGGAGTAAAAGATTTTGGTGTGCAAATAATGTTACTGTTTTATATTTTTGTATACCAATTTTACTTGGCCAGTTTACTTATATGACATGAGTTTTTAATGCAGGATATCGATGATTCACCCCCCAACCCTAATCAGCAACCATCCAATCCTCGCTTAGCGCCTAGAACCAAGGTTTATTTCATATATCTATTATTTTTTTTACATTTCCCAAATATGTGTTTTTTGATTAAGTTGTGCAAGTCTAAAATTTTCATATATATTTGTTTTGAAAGAGTTTCTGTCAATAAATTCATTTACAAAATTTTTACCCCTAGATTTTCAGAGTCAGATTATTGACTATCTTTGTGAGCATGCTATGACTTGTGATTGTACCTTCAAGGAAAAAGTTGATCTAGGGATTAATTTCGTTTCTAGTTTATGTTTTGCTAATATCATAATATTTAGAATTACAGAATATGTTACTGGATTCTATGGCAATTTAACAAATATTGTCTGCTGTTTGAAAACATAAAAAAATTAATCATTTGTATGTACCTATGAAGTATGGACTCCAACGCATTTTTGACACGCTAAGAAACGCGTTGGACATGTGCCCAAATTAAAAGAAGTTTTTTTAGGCTTAGACACGCGCCAAACGAATGCATGTCATGGCCTAGACAACATGTACATGAGATATATCTAGAGTGCTCCATATATATAAATATCTTAAAATGAGTTTAGAAGGTAGGGAAAATTGAGTTTGACAGCAATGAATATATCATGACATAATTGTGTGCGCGATATGTTGTGTATGTGTGCTGTAATTTTTTTTAATTTGGTGCATCTCCATGTCTGTGTTTTTGTCTGTGCTTCTTAGTTTCCATTAACTGTTGGGAGCCAGGAGAGTGGGAGCTTATCATGTTGTTAATTTGAAAGATTTACATACTGAGTTATATTGAGGCGGCTTCTAATTGACCATTATCTGTGAAATGACTTTATACATTTTGTTAAAAAGCAACTTATGTGGAATAGTTAACATTGTTTTCCCATTGGCATTATTCCTTATGAATCTGATTATTTGCTTCATCTTCTCGTGGCTAGCCTTGGGAAGTTGATCAGGGGCAACACACCTCTACCGCAGGATTGCAGTCTCAAGTAAATGCCAAGGATTTGAGTTTCAAGGTCCAAAATAGTGGTGACAACCCAGCGCCCTGGTGGCAAACGAAAAATGTCAGAGCTAGAGAGCTTGATAATGGAATTGAGAATAATGGATCACCTTTTGGTGCTGCATCCAGTCAGCAACCAGTCCTACGTGTGTGGGTTCCCCCTCAGCCTCCTCCAATAGCAACGTCGGAGGCTGCAGAAGCAATCAGGCGGCGAAAGCCACTGGTCCAGAATGGACAAATGCCAAGTGATCAGTCAGGAGTTCATTCTTCAGATATATCTGATAAGGTGGAGGGGTCTCAGAGCTATCCACATCTGAAGGTGCAATAGAAGGCAATGGCGCCAACTCGCCTCTCCGCTCTGCTGAGATATTGGAACATCATGAAGTCAATCACGAATAGAAATGAAGGCAAATCATTTTTTTAGTTATCTTGATCCATCTTAGCAGTACATGAAGTTGGAAATAGAACTTGAAATAGCGTCAAGTTCAGGATAAGCTTGATATAGTCTGTCTTGATTGTTATGTATTCTATGACGTCAATCTTGGGTCCTAAGTGATCAGTGTCCAAATGGTCTTAATTGATTACCAGTTACCATGTTTCCAACTGGAACAAAAATTTTCCTCTGCCTAAGGGATCCAAACTCACCTCCAAACAGAATAATTGCAAAAAATAATGTCAATAGAGTAGAAATTGGACAACTGCAGGGAGGGAAAAAAGAAGTCTCTGAAAATGTTGTATTCAAGTTACCGTACACTTGCTATTCAGAGTAGTCAATTTGAGAAATGGCAATCTAGTCTTGTGCCAATAAAATAGATTTTTGTTTCAATAATCTCGTTATTCCCTACTGTAGAGAAAAAGTTAAACGCTTGTGTCCCTAACATAAATAAGATGAAGAAATGCATAAAAAAAAATGCTGGTCTCCTCTCGCGGTGAACTCTAAAATGAATTAAAAAAAGAAAAACACTGAACCAAACACAGAAAAGATGATCCATGTTCCTTACATTGCCAGGAGAAGGTTCATGAACATTCCAGAAGACATAGGTGTCAATGAAAACTAATCCTCCATCTTTTGCCTTCTGAATTAGATCCCCCACGTCTGAAAACACATCAAATGGAAAGAAAGGAATTAAAAAAAAAAAAAAAACTTTTCAAAACACAAAAATAAAAACAACATTGAAGAAAGAAGAAGAAAAATGTGTGTGTGACATACCTCACTAATAAAACCATTACAGGAGAGATCATTGCACCAAATAAACTTATAGTAAAAGAACCAAACAAAAAATGGATATAAGCACTAAAAAGTAAGTCTTCATTCCTTCTCAATTTTCATTGTTCTGAGCTTAGTGATATACATATCTCCATTTTTTTTTATAATAAAATGCAGTCTATATGCAAATCATGTTTACAAATGGAAGCAACATATCAAAATTTACATAGAAGAATATTCATGCCGTCACATTAATGCGAAAATGCAGTAAAAGTAAAAAATGCGGCATAAAAATTTCAATTTCAGTTCATCAAAACTTCAATTCTACTTGTAGATGACGGAAAAAACAAAAAATTCAAAACAAATAAAAAAAAATATAACAGATAAAGAGACTCATGACAAAATTAGAATCCAAAAGGGGTAAATAATATGTTGAACACTTAAAAATTAAAACATTCTAAGAATGACAGAAAACCTAGAAACCAAAAGAAACTTTTTGTCAAAAAAGAGCTAGGAAATGTGGTCTATATGCAAATCATGAGTTTTTTTTACCAAAATACCCTTCTTAGTCAAAAAAATTACCAAAATGCTCCTATTTCCAAACATTTCACTCCACAGGAATACTCCTATTTTGGCTGACGTGGCATTCGCGGCAGTGTGGCGAGCCACGTCAGATTCGCCAACCTGTCTAGTGAATGTGGCCCTAATTCGCCAACTCTACTGGCAAATCCAATAGAATTTCGCTAACGTGGACGCCACATTTTCAAAAGATTCGCCAAACGGATTGGCAAATTCAATACGAATTTGCCATCCGATTTGGCAATTTTTCCCTCATATAATTTTACATTTATACCCCTGCTTGCTTATCCTAACCCAAATCAATAACCCTAATCCTATAAACCTAACCCTAGCCATAACTGTAATCTTAATAATTAAACTAAAACCTAACTATAAACCCTAACTATAACCTTAAACACTAAAAAAGAAACCCTACCCAAAATCTTTAAACCCTTAACCCTAATACTAAACCTAAATCTAAGCCTAAGCACTAAAAACTACAAACTCATACCCTAACCTTGATAGTCAAAACCCTAACCCTAATAATCAAACAAAAATCATAATTGTAAACCATTATCAAACCCTAACCATAAATCCTAAAAAACAAACCCTAAACCCTAAAAGCCATAACCCTAATATTTAAAACCCTAACACTAAACCTAAACCTAATTCTAAGCACTAAAATTGTAAACCCTACCCTTGCCCCTAACCCTAATCATAATAAGCAAAACCCTAACCCTAATAATCAAACCAAAACCTTAACCACAAAAACAAAGCCTAACACCAACCTTAACTCTAATAATCAAACAAAAACCCTAACTGTAAACCATAATCAAATCCTAAAAAACAAACCTTAAACTGTAAAAACAAACCATAACTCTAATCTTTAAAATCCTAACCATAACAATAAACCTAACCCTAATCCTACGCACAAAAAACTATAAACCCTAACCCTAATCATAAACCATAATCAAACTCTAATCAAACACTAACCCTAAACTCTAAAAAAACAAACCTTAAACCCTAAAAATAAACCCTAACCCTAATAGTCTTAGCTAATTTTGTTTTTCACCAGTTTGCCTTGCCTACCATTGTTCAAAAATGGAAAGAACTACACAATTCATCATAGTGTGCTCCCATATAATTTTCCATTCCCAAAGACCAAAATCATATTTAATGGCACCAGGAGCAAAAATAGTAATCTTTTGTCACTTATAATCTTGATTATGATAATAAATTCTTATATAACAAAAATTGCACATTTATATAAAATTGCATATAATAAAATACATAAGTTAAAAGTACGTTACATAACTTAACATACAAAGCCAACAAAAACCCTAAATTAAACCTAACAAAGCCACTAATGTTGAGTATCAGACTGAGGCGGTCTAGGATGAGGATCGGACTGTCTAGGGTGAGGATCAACTAATGTGTCAGCCTGTGATGGATAAGTATATGGGGGTGGGTAAGGATACAATGAGGATGGGTAAGAATGTGGTGGTGGTGATGGATAAGGGTATGATGGTGGTGGGTAAAGGTACAGGTAATTTGGTGGTGAAGGATATGGAGCAACTGATGGGTGAGATGGTGGGTTAACAGCGTCAACATTAGCTATGGCAGTGGCCTCATGCGGAGTACTTTGGTGGCTTGAAGACTCAGATGCTTCAACATTACGAACTCGTCTTCGTCCATCTGCTAATCCAGTTCTTCTACGATGTGTCCTCCTATCACCCTGGTTATCGTCATCAGTGGACGGTGGAATGGTAGTCCTAGAAGGCGGAGCTAACTGAAGTTGTTCCCTTGAAATTCGGTCATGCTTCTGTAATGCAAATAGGATAGCCTCGGCTAATGTTCGAAGCTTGTCCATGTTAAACGCAGACTGAGGATCAACAGACCAAAGATGTTGTTGCTCCGCAATGTCAGCCTAACAAGTTGAAATACAAATAATTATAATCAATAATACAAAATAAAACTTTTACAAAAAATTATTGACATGAAACTTACCACAATGCCTAGAGTTGCCGAAGTGCGACCGATCCTACGTCGAGTTATTTTTTAATACCATTGCATGTATTGTGAACGTGCAGTAAGAGGCACTGTGACTAATAATTCGCACTCGACGATCATCCCAATAGGCAATATATTGCCTATGCACATCTGGCCAATATTGGTCAGTCTTTCCGGCCAGGGTGATGTTATGCAGATGATTCGGCTAATGTACCCTCGTTGGAATAAGTTGATTTATACCAAACTGGCGCATAACTTGGTCAGGCTGGTGCCACTCAACGATGAAAAAGCATATTAGCGGGACTACTGCTCACCTAATGTCTTCCCCTGCCATGCAAAAGTCGGGAAGTTCTACCAAAATCTCTGTAGTATATGGATGTCATACAGTCTAAGAAAAAGTGAACAAAGTTAGTAAGAACATTATAATCGAAAGTGGAATAATAAAAATACAAATATTTAGATAATTATCTCATTTTTCTTCTAGTTATACAAATAATCTTGGTTGAATGAAGTTATCAGTACTGCCATTGTCTATCAGCACTTGCACTTTAAGTCCAATATCATTCCATCAAATTTCCACACTATCGCTCCCATTGTGAAATTCAAGGCATTAATGATTAATTGAGGGATATGTTCTGTTGTCTTAACTCTTCCACTTATTCTTCTGAGGACTCTTCCACTGAGGGTTATTCTCGCTGTCATCATTAATTAGTAGAATTACCTTCTTATTGGGACATTTATGATTGGTAGTGTATTTTTCATCACAAGCGAAGCATTAGTTGTTAGCCCTCCGATCCTGAATTTCTATTGTAGATATGGATCTGAAATTTGATGGTCTATTTTGTTGTGGTAATGGTCTTATATGTGGTGTGGGTTAGAGTCATGGTAGGTTCTGTGTTGGGGTATTTGTGGTCGCATGGCTTGTATGGCTAGGTGAGGTGTGGGTTTGGGAGGTTTTTGTAGGTTCAATGGTTTTGTTTTGGTTGGTATAGTTGTATTTTTTCCTCAAAAAGTATGGCTAGTGCCACTGCTCTTGCCAAGGATATTAGGGATTGGGCCATGACATCTCTCCTAATATCTATTTTCAGGCCATCAACAAAACAGTCTAGAACACAATCAGGGGACATTCCCAGTGATCTATTGGCTAGTGCTGTGAAAAGTGTGTAGTATTCCTAAACAGATCCAGTTTGGGTTAACTTCAGCAGTGTAGGTCTAGGACTCTTAAATGGTGAAGGGCCAAAATTCAAGCTTTAGAGATCTAGTGAATATTTGCCCAAGACTGAAATGGATTGTTCCTTTGCACCATTTGAAACCAAGGAACGACATCCTTTTTTAAGTGCACTGACGAAGTAATTATTCTTTGATCATCAGGTGTTTGATAATAATCAAAGAATTGTTCAGCCTTAAAAATCCAATGC
>QANU01033124.1:11480-26226 GCA_003254905.1 Nissolia schottii
ACCTTCATTTCCTGAAATTTTATAATAGAAAACTCCAAGGGAAATATTAAATACTTATGGTTAAAATAATACGTAAACTTGTCGTTTTTCTTAATTCTTCATAAAAGAGGATAATGTGTAAAATCATATTGATTAAGTATTAAACCTACACATTTTAGTATGCATTTGCCCACTTATGGAGTAATAACTTAGGGTATAAAATTGACTTATCAAGAACGCTACAAATTCATGCTGAGAAAGTGTCCGAATCATGGGTTCGATGCATGCACACAAATCCACATCTTCCGCAACGGACTCCAACAACAACACAAACTAATGCTTGACGCTGCAGCCGGTGGACAGATAATGTCCAAAACTCCGGAGGAAGCTATCTCCATTATTGATTCCATGGCCTTGACAGACCAACAAGGCCAGTACAATAGAGGTCCTAGAAGAGGAGGAGTGCTTGAGTTGGGAACCAACGATGCCATCCTTGCCCAACACAAGCAACTCCAACAACAGATAGACGAGGTGAAAAAGGCCCTAAGCGAGTTGCCAAAGCAAATTAGAGAGGCCCGTGAAGCAAAAAGGCAACAGGTATTTTTATGTGAAATTTGTAATGGCGATCACTCGTCTAATGTTTGTCATTTCAGGGAAGAGGAGGTTCACTTCCTTGAAAACCAGCCACGGCCACCCTATCAAAACAATTTCCAAAGGGGGCCGAATCAAAATTTCCAACAGCCATGGAGGCAAGAAGCCGGACCATCATTCAGAGCTCCACAACTGCCGTACCAACCAC
Source organism: Nissolia schottii (assembly GCA_003254905.1). Classification (NCBI taxonomy): domain Eukaryota; kingdom Viridiplantae; phylum Streptophyta; class Magnoliopsida; order Fabales; family Fabaceae; genus Nissolia; species Nissolia schottii. The sequence continues at coordinate 12,259 of QANU01033124.1, forward strand.
CCTGCCCGTATCAAAATCAGCCTCCCATGCATTCAAGTTCCAAAATAGAGGAAACGTTTAATCAATTTATGCAACAATTAATGATAAATCAAAAGAACAATGAAGCCTCTATTAGGAATTTGGAGACACAATTGGGACAATTGGCTAATGATATGGCGGAGTTGAAGAAAAGAAGATTTACGGCTAATCCGAAGCTAAATCCGAAGGACTCTTGCCATGGGAGGAGAACTGATGATGGGGAGGAGAGTTAGAAGGAAAAATGCGTCGAGCTAACGACGTTAAACAAAGCGCTGTCTGGGAGGCAACCCAGTATTTTGTGAGTTATGTTATTTTAGTAGTTTAGTAATTTTGCAGGTTAATTAATTTAAGGTGTTAAGACAATTTTTAAGAAATATGGTGAAAAAGAAATAAGGGTTTTCTAAATCTTGTAATTAGGTTTGGATCTTGAAAATGTTAATCCTTCTCAAATTGAGCTAAACTTGAAGCATTTTTTATTTCTAAACCTAATAACAGATTTTAAACTTTTTAAGCAATTATGAGGTGCACATAAGCTAATTGAAAAAGGATTCTTATTTGTTTAATAAATGACAAGAAATTCTAGAAAAAGAATTTTTCAAAAAGCACCTTAAGATATTTTATTTTGAATCCGTAAATCATTGTGAGAAATTCTGTCCACACAAGTGGGAACTTCTGTCCACTTAAGCGGGAATTTCTATCCGCAATTGTAGGGAATTCTGTCTACAAAAAGGATTCAAAATAAAGACATGACGTCTCTAATGCTACTTAGAAGAAAGGAAGTTTTCTTTGATTGTTTTTGCAGGCCGAAGAACAACCAATGGAGATTCCTAACAACAACAAAGAGAGACACACTTCTGGAGGACAAAGAGCATGATTCCTCAAGGAGGATGAGCCTCTATCTCCTCAAAACATTGAAGCAAGATGAAGTAGCTCAATAGACGAAAAGGAGACTACATTTAGGCTACTTCAAAGAACTTCACCATGAACAGGGGAGCACTTTAATTTTCTAGCACCTTAATTAATTAATTTCCTTAATTAGTTTATGAACTTAAGACTTGTTTGCTTAAAAACAAAGTAATAGTTTATTTTACTTGGTTTGATGCATGAACATAAATATATCATGAATTGAATTGTTTCAGTATCCATGATAGACTTGTGAATACATGCATAGATGCCATGAACATGTCAATTTGCATTGATCTACTTGTTTGCATAAACATAACCTTGAAAATGTTTTTAAATCAAGGAAATAAACCCTAGCCTTATGAAGGAGTGAGCCATACACTAAGCGAGATAGAGAGAATCACCATTGTTTTTGCACAATTGAATTTGTTTGAGTATCTAATTTTAATAATTGTGTGGGAATAATAGGAGATGATCAAGGCATTTTGTTCTTTAGAATTTAAACCCACTTGGCCAAATAAAACCAACCTTTACTTAGGAATATCCTTTGCTACCCCATTTGAGCCTACATGAGAAAATTTTTGTTCATAATCCCTAAAGCCTAAAAAGAAAAACAATGTTCTCCCTTAATGTCTAGATTAAGAGAGCATTCAAAATTGGATTATGTGCAAAAATCCAAGTCAGGGGGAGATAAGGGTAAGCCAAAGTGGAAGAAACAAAAGATAAAAAGAACAAAAGCAAGAAGTGAAAGAGAAAACATTCTATCCCAAAAAAGAAGAAAAAGAAAAAAGGGATAGAAGACAAAAGAAAATCAAGAAGAAAAAGAAAAAGAAAGATTGCTGAAAAAGAATAGGTGACAACAAGAAGTTGGTTTTCAGTGCTCTCTTAGTTGAAAAACATTTGCATATCCAGAAAAACCAATTTTCTTTGTAGCCTGACCCCATTACAACCCTGAAAAGTCCTTTTGTGATCCTTGCATAACCATACTATGCATTGAATGGTGAGATAGGTAACAAATTTAACTTGTTGTGATTCAATGGTGATATTGAGCAAAACACTCACCCTAAACTGGTCCACTGACCATTGAGCGATAAAGATAAATTCCTTGGTGGAAAAGACATTGGATAGAGTGATTTGTTTATGCCATTCAAGTAATTATGCATCTGATTTGTTCAAGGTTATTCTATGTTGTCTCACATGGTCTCAAGCTTGAACCGTCTGAAATGTTTCAATTCATTACATTAACCGTTTTTTCATAAGCATTGATCTCTTGTAGAATAATTCTACTACCTCTTGTTTGAGGAAAAACAAGGTCTTAAGTCAGGGGGAGTGATAAGTGACCAAAATACACAATTTTCATCATTTAAAATGGCAGTTATTCTCGTAGGTTTTAAACGAATTAGCTAATTAAATCTCCTTGTTTTATAGGTTTATAATATATATTTGAAGATGGATGCAAGCATACAGGATAAAGAATAATCCCCTAAAGAATGGAAAACACGGGCAGAATCGGAGAAGAACTAACAACGGAAGAATCTAAGTAGAATCGCTCAGCGGACATGAAGCTGCGCTCAGCGCTTGAGGGTGAACCGTTCAGCGGTTAAACCCTTACCGCTGAGCGGTTGGAGGTCGGCAACCGCCTTTGACTCCGCATTAAATGCACCAGCCTGGCGCCACCTCAAGCCGCCACCGCCATTAATGAAACTGCGTTCGCCCACCAATTTTGACCTAACGGCTCAGCGGCGGTGCCAAACCGCTGAGCGGTCCTCCCCTAAAAACGCCTATAAATAGGGAGGTCGAGGTCATTTGAAGGACATCTTCTCCCATACCTTCTCCCACCCCCAAAAACACCATTCTTCTTTATTCCTTTTGTACTTTTAAAGCTTGGTAGTTTAGGTTAGGTTAGGAACAAAGATGAGGCTTGTGAAGGAGCCGGAGATCGAGGAAGCTCGGCGAAGCCATGGCCATGATAACGTGAGTACGTGTCATGGTAAGTGTCTAAACCTTGCCTCCGAGATACACTTGTAAGATGGATTCCTAATCCTCTTTTTGTTGGGATTTTGGTCATTATTGTAATTTGCTTGTATCCATGTAACTATTGCATATGAATCTATCCTTTTCTTATGATTTGCTTGAATGGTTTTACACTTAATGCTAGTCTTTGTTTAATGTTTTGATTCTTGATTTGGGATTTAGTTGTATGAACGATAGTTGTACTAATTAAATCATAACCAAGTTAAGATCAACATCGTTATGCTTAACTAGATTTTAGGCTTGAACGTTGTGAACGAACAGTTACAATCATTAAAGGCGGAACTAAACCGTTTCATCTAATCTTGTTGCCATAACTGGAATTAAGGTTAGCTGTTTTAACATCTAGATTAATGCTGGCGTACTTTGTTAAGCTTGGGTGCGAAAGTGACAGTTTAACAAAGGAACCTGTGATCTTGTCATGCACGAAAGTGATGACAAGTTAAGAACTGGTGGCAGTCAATCAATCGATAGTTCTATGTAATAAGTAACTGGATGCATGAAACTATGATGTGATTAAAACTCCCAACAAGCTCCGGAACTACCTCTGATTTGTTTCCTATTTGCTTTTATGTTGTTTATTTACTTATTTAGTTTAGTAAAACAAATTATCAAATCCTTCACTCCATTGTTTAATTAAACTAACTCAAGAACGGTATTTTTGCAACTCTCTGTGGTTCGACTATACCCGACTATACTGCAATCGGATTCCTTTGGAATTTGAAAGCCGTAAAGTAGGATATATATATAAATTCAATTTGAACGACAAAAGCGCAGATAAGCTTTCTTCGAGCTTGGCATAGTTGTGACAAAACCTAAGCTGTGTCAAGATCTTAGAAGGTGGTTAATTAAACTGTCTAAACTTTTCAATTCATTGCAAATAACCAATTGTTCATAAGCATTGATCTCTTGTAAAATAATTCTATTACCTCTTGTTTGAGGACAAACAAGGTCTTAAGTCAGGGGGAGTGATAAGTGCCTAATTTACGCAATTCTTACTAAATAAAATGGCACTTATCCGTTAATTTTTTAACAAATTATCTAATTAAATCTTTATATTTTGTAGGTTTACAACATATTATGGAAGATGGATACAAGAATAATAATGAAGATTAATCCCTAGAAGAATGGAAGCAAAGGGCAGCAAAAGAAAAGAAGCAAAAATGATGATGGACAGCAAGTGGGCTCAGCGGACAACACACAAGCGCTCAGAGCTTGAGGATCCACCGCTCAGCGGATTAACCTTACCGCTCAGCGGTCAAAGCTTCTAGAATGAGTCCACCGCCAGTATTTATTGCGCCAGGCTGGAGCCACCACGAATCTCGGCGCCGCCCTGCAAGCCGCAACCGCATTAAATGAAGCCGCGTAAGCGACCATTTTTGACCTAACCGCTCAGCAGCGGTACCCAACCGATGAGCGGTCCTCCCCAAATTTTTCCTATAAATAGGAGGGAGGCCGAGGCATTAAGACCATCTCTCACCCACTCCTTCTCCCTTCACCATTACACTCATTTTCCATACTTTCTTAAGCTAGGGTTAGGTAAGAAATTATGGTTTAGAAGCTCTCCTTAACGGAAGTGCTGCCGGATTGTCAACGGTTGTGAACCGTGGTGGACGTGTGGAGGCATTTCACCACTCTTCTCAACCAACCTTTGCTCTAAACCTCTGTAATTTGTAATCTATCCATGACAATGGATAGCTAACTTCTTCTTTGTTGGGATTTGATGCGTTGTATTGCTTTAATGTATCCGTCTTGATTCATGTGTATGATTCTATGACGTTCTATGATTTTTATGATTGATCTTGCACCTAACGCTAACTTTTGTTTAGTGCTTTGATTCTTAACTTGAGACTTATTTGTTTAAGTGAAAACTATCCTAACTAAGTTACTAACCAAGTTAAGTTCAATCTTGTTATTCTTAAAGTTTGATTTAACGTTTAAATGTTGCGGACGTAAGTTACCATCATTTAATCTGACTTAGATAAATTCATTTAGTTCTTAACCGCCATAACTGGAAACCAAGAACTAATCGCTTAAACACCTGTATTACGTCAAGGTACTTTGTTAAATTTGTGCAAGGAAATTGGCAATCTAATAAAGGAACTTGTGATCTTAACATGCTCAAATGAGATGATTAAGTTAAGAACTGGTGGCGATAAAATCGAACGAACTCATAGATCATATTAACTGAATTATTGGTTACATTAAAAGTAATATTACAATTCAAATCCCAACATCTTTCTCTACCTGCCTAAACTTAAGTTCATCATCGTTTTATATTTTATTCTATTTACAAATCATTTCTTTGTCAAATTTACTTAAACAAACCAAATCACTTCCTATAAAGCTTAACATAGAATTAATCAAAAATCGTTGTTTTAATCACAATCTCTGTGGATACGATAATACTCGACTTTACTGCAATTCGATCCCTCGAGGATCTGAAAACTTTAAAAAGGATATTTTAAATTAACGAGAGTACAAACCCATTGCGGAAAAAGCTTTCATCAAGCCCCTACGTTTAGCTTTGAAAATACTCCTTGTATGAAAATATGGATCCTTTTTAAAACTTTTTCTTTCGTTACTTATTTACAACCTAGGAGCCATGCGTGTTCTGAAAGGAAGATGGATAGATATGCAAGCGTTAGAGCCCAAATGGACTTAAGCGAGAACTAGTCTAAGAGTTAATTATACAGAAGATGTTACAATAAAGAGATATATATATTTACATACAGTCATTTGGTCCATACACAATACACAATTAAGTTGTAATACATAAGTACAACTACTGCACATACTACACCTACTAGCTAATGGCCAACATAGACCATTCACTACTTATTAATTACAAAACTATAGTCGTCTTCCTGCATTGCTGGAGAGAAGTAACTCCTGTCGCTCCTTGTCGTCCTGTCATACGCTCGTCGTGTCTACCTGGAACCATAAAGAAGTGGGGATGAGAACGTCGCGTCCTCAGTGGGGTCCTATGGGCTTACCTACTCATTTCATTACTCCAGTATGATTCCGCCGCTCAGGGGGTCTCTAGGTGTTATAACATACTAATACCCCCACTAATTATGATCCATGCTAGGCCTGAGCAGCCTTATCTAAATTACTAGGTTCTCTGGGTTCTAATCTTTCCTTTACCTATCCTTGGCAACTGGGCATTCTCTATACTCTTATACTGTACTCATCGATCGCGTTCTATATTCTCATGCTATCTTCATATCTCCTGACCCATCTAGAGGCCGTCTCATGAAACTGTGGTTCCTTGACGTGGCCTTTGTACATACATTTCCTAAACATATTCCATATACATATTTTCCACGTATTTCATACACATATCACATATACATATCAGCATGTTCACTTATCACATAGACATATCATATTCATGTTTCATGTGGACATATCGTGTTCGTGTATCATGTACGTGTCATATGCATGTGATGCATGAGGTTAACTTGCCCGGAGGCAGCCTCCTCCATATCGTATCATATCATATTCGTGTCATGTCATGTTTTAGGGTCGACTTGCCCGAGGGGAGCCTCCTTCGTATCGTATCGTATCGTGTCATGTCATGTCATGAGTAGTCATCCCCCTTGTACCCCAGTTGAACTGTCGTCCCCCTGGTGTACAACCTACTCCATATCCTTTAGTGGTAGAGCTCATGCCATACACGCGTAGCGTGCCGTATCATATTAGTAACCATCCCCTGTTACAGGGTGGTGAGGGGCCAGAAGCCACGAGATGACCGTGTCATATTCTTTAGGATGAAGTCTTTTAAAGTGCAAGAGGTCGTCTTCGAATGCAGGATGTCATGTGTGCATGAAGGAAGTCCTATTTGAATGCAAAATGACCTATTGGAATGTAATGCAGGATTCTGTCTTCGTGTCGTGTGTGAGTATTCATGTCATGAGGTCATATGCGTCTAGCATGTCATAATGTCATGTCACATCTAGCATGTTAGCATGTCGTATGCATGTCATGTTATCTACTACATGTAGCATGTCACATTGCCATATACATATCATGTTAACTAAGACATTTAGCAAGTCATACAGTCCTATACATCATACATATCTATGTATCTCAGCTAGCTTTAATGTTTGTTGGAACTATGGGCCCAAGACCTTTTTCATAAACATTGTTCCCCTGGCTTAGGTTAGCTCGGTGACCTAAAGTCTCCGGAGCTGCTTACTGTTCCCGAAAACTCTCGATTCACCTCGTCACCCCTATCCAGGGCTCCATGGAAATCACTAAGTTTCAGGCCGCTCAGCGTCCCCTTGGGTCCGCTCAGTGGTCCCTGAAACCCTTCAGTTCGTAAATAGTTTAAAAATATATTTTTCTCACTTTAGCCTACAAACCGCTCAGCGGTTCATGAGGCCGCTCAGCGGTTCCTGTCCGCTCAGCGGTCCATGAGGCCGCTCAGCGTCTTGGGCGTGGCCTGTATAACCTGCTTTGCTTTCTTGCTTTCCTTTTTCCATGGACACTACTTGGGGTTACTCCACAAGTTCCAACAACCATTTTACAACACATATCATCATGGAAAACATATCCAAATCATCAAAACATCCTAGGCCTAAGCATAGCATAACATAAACTCCACTAGTCATCAAATCACATAAACAAACTCAAGCCATCTAAGGCCACCAAGAGCATCACGATATTTCCTAGCCTTAACCTTATCATATTCAGCCTCAAACAAACATAAACCAAGCAAGAATCAACAGACCTAACATAGCTAGCACATACTACACAAAACTTTCCTAACAGCACCTATTATCCTGCAAGCAGTTAAAGCTCATCAAAGGAGAGCAAGCTTGAGATTACCCACCTCTTTGGAGTCTTAGAGATAGTTTAAAGATGGTTGAAGAGATGCAGGGCGATTTTTCGGCAGAGTTTTGGTATGGTGGTGATTATGTGAAAATGAAGCAAATGGGTGGGGTATTTACAGAGGGGCTGGCTGTGGCTGATGGGGGCGTTTGTCCTTAAATTTTTAGCCAAAATTACTATTTTGCCCTTCTTAATTTAATTTCTTAATTAATTAATTGTTTTAGATAATTATAAGGTCACATCAGGTCAAATCAATGAATAGTGACCCATATTTTAATATTTTTTCACAAAAATCTGTTGTCTCCACGTGCTCAATTCAGATGTGGGTCCCACCCGGTCCCGTTTCGCTCGTGTTTGGTCGTTCGCAGTCCCGGTGCGTCGCGCACAGTCGTCCGAAAAATATTTCACTTATACCGTCGCGATCCCCTAATTTCTATCTACCTAGGACTATTAATATTTAAAGGCATTTGTGAATTTTTCTCCGGAGGAGTATTCTTCACAGATACCTTTGACCCGTTATCTCTCGCCGGTGTCTGAACGGGACCGTTCCACTGGCGTTTCAGCGATCACCTGTTCTCACTCATTTTCTAAATGAGGTTTTGGGCTAATCTAAGGTATTTTGAGAACTTTCCCTCCCTAACGTAGGATTTCCAGAGACTTGAGGCCCTCTGCTCAGTTCTACTGTCTAAACGGGGCCAAACGGGACTATTTTAGTGTTTGCGGAATAGTCCGAAACTGAACCGATTTCCGTTTTACCGACACTTTAGGTTTTTCATCCATCTCTAGGGGTCGAGAGGAATCATTTGAGTATCAGCAGAATTTGGAAATACCCAACAGAATAATTTCTACTGACCTCGACAGGTTAACTCCTACAAAGGGCTCTACGAATAGTTGTAAGGGGGAAATTTTCACTAAGAGAGGAATTTGTACTGCTTTTCTCCTTTCTAAGTTGATTTATAAATTATTTTATTTATTTTTGCAAACTTTCTACTAAGGGAAAAAAGTGGGATATTACAGTGTCTGTGCGGTAGTTGCGCATACGGGTGCGAGTAAATAGCCATACGTCCTTGGCCGGTGGAGACGTCATGGCTGCAAGCTGGATCCATAATCGAGTAGGGGTGAGAACTCTGGGTCCTCAGTGGGTCTCCATGACTATCGACAATTCATTTACTCGAGTATCCTCTAGGCCATTCAGGGGGTGTCTAAGTGATCATGTATCCTACAACCCTACTGATTATTATCTTTTGCTAAAACCCAGAACAACTTTATCTAAGTTAGCTAGGCGAGTGGATAACTAATCTTGCCATTACTTAGGCTTCGTGCTTATTAACAATACGTTGCTGCTAGAGACATACTATTCGTCTTGGGTCGTTTCCTTGACGATATATAATGCATGAACAGTTATACATAATGCTTTAGGCCGATATACATACATACTTGCCATCATACCATCACTCATCAATTCATACATTTATTGACATGGTGCATGAGGGAATCTGGGGATCTCTTACGCGCTCTGTGGCTGCGTCCTACTTAGTCCTTTGCACCTTTGTAGCCGTGGCCTCGGACTACAACCTCTTTCTTGCCACTATTGTATCGACCCCGCAGCACTCTTTACCGTATGGTAGCTAACCACGTAAGGCTCATAGGAGGTAATCATCAAATACAATAAGTGCAACCACCCTTTCTTTCTAGAGTGGCGAGGGATCAAACCTATGAGTGATCAAGCGTGGACACGTTTAGATCGGCCCTATGACTCGATCTGGTTTCTTTTTCCTTTTTAAGTGGGGCCCCTTAGTTCTCATTTCCTTTGTACAGACCTATGCCTGTTTTACATATCTGGGCCTATGCCCGTTTTTTATCGTGGTCAGGTCTCTTTACTTGCGTTGCTCATAACCAATTCATCTTGCTGAATTAGCGAGGGGTGTGTCTGTAAGACTTTGCCAAGAGAATAGGGATTTCCTAATCATATAACTACTGACTCTGACTAAGGCCGGCCAAATCCCTGATGATTGGGGCCTTAGTTCTCTGCTATATTCCCTAGGGTTCAATTATGCGCCTTTAATATTTTCGTGATGCCTTTAGTGATCTAAGGTCGTCCTAACTCCTATGACGGCCACTTCCTCATGATGCATGCTTTCATTCGCCAAAATAACATATCCTGACTCATTGGACTCCTTGGAACCACTAAAATCTCAAGTCTGCCAGGTTTCATTCGAATACTTGGATAGGCATTCGAATCAAATCCCTCAGAGTTCTTTCATTCGATTGTACTGGGTTTTCATTCGATTGAATCCCTCAGTACTCTTTCATTCGAATACTAGGGGATTCATTCGATTGAATTCCGGAGATTTTCTTTTATTCGACTACAGGGGAATTCATTCGAAGGAAAGCTTATTTTGGCTTTCATTCGACTGAAAACCTCAAGGATTTGAATGAATGCTAAAAAATCGCCTCCCCGAGACTCCAATTCTCAATTTCCACTGTTCTTAGGGTTCCAATTAGTACAGTTATGCGTTTCATTTCTCAATATTTCTCAAAACCCTTTTACCCTATATCCCCCTAAAATACTAAGCAGTTCTACAGTCAGATACACAGATATACAGTTATAAATTAAACAACATAGATAGTATGCTAAAAGTTACCCACATCCGATGGAGATTCCGAATCGGTGGTCTTGAAGGGGAGAATTTCCTCTTTAGGATAGCGTGCTCTGGTGATTTTTCTAGGACTCCGGCACGAAGCCTAGATGTGTCAAAACAGGGCCGGTGTTTGTGAAAACGACGGAAAGTAAATGTAAATTTACGAAAGTTACGTGGTTATTTATAGCCGCGCACAGTGACGCCATTTTATTTTCTTTTTTCCTTTTCTTTCTTTTCTTTTTTCTTTCTTCAGAAGCGTTGCTTCCTCTGTTGTTTTTTTTATTATTAATTTATTATTATTTATTAATTAGCTTCTCTCAGAAGCTTCATCCCCTCCTGTCTAGCTCCGTTTTCGCGTGAATGCACTTCGTTCGAAAAGTCTTGCCACTGGTTGCCCTAAAAATATTCTGGACATACCGTTGCGATCTAGTTATTTTTCCCTTCGGTCCGGGATCCTTTTCCCCTGGATTAGGGACTTTCCCGTCGAGTCGAAAACTCCCCCGAACATTTTTCAGTATTCAAGGATTTTTCGTTTGAGTCAACACTCGTCCGGCAACTCTGGAAAATTTTGAAACAATTAAACCTAGCCTGTTTCCCTAAATTTCCAGGGTTTCGGAGGTTTAACCCTTCTCCCCTCGATTCCTCGGTGTTTCCCGGCCGTTCCTAGCGGCGAAACCTGCGGGACTCCCGAACTCATGAACGCGGGATGTTACATTAGTCATACTTACATACATTACATACATACATTCATGCATACATCATATACTATAATTCTTTCTTTCTTTCTTTCATGCTTTACTTTAATAATTTCTTTTTTCTTTTGCTTTTCTCTTTCTTTACTTTCCTCTTTCTTTACTTTATTCTTTCTTTACTTTCCTCTTTCTTGAGCCCTTCCACTCTTGTAGCCGTGGCCTACAACTACAACCTACTTGCATTCCCTATCTTTAACAACCCGGTAGCGCTCTAACCGGTGTGGTAGCTAACCACGTAAAGCTCATAGGAGGAATGCATCGATCAACGATATGAACAACCACCCAATTGTGGGATGGTGAGGGGCCGGCCCTGGCAACGCTACCGAGTGTGGTACTCGATATCCCCATCATAGTATGTCCTCTGTTGACATTACTTGACGGGATACCCGCACACCCCCAGGCAGGTCCTCTCTCTTAACCTACCTACGGTGGGCTTCCACCTTCCGCGTTCCCTCTCTTAACACCTCGGAAGTGGGCTGGTATTGTACCCCCACCTTAGCATGTCGTCTGTTGACATTGCTAGGTGTGGTAACCGTTGTAACATCCCAATTTTTCTTAGAAAAATAATCATAAACGTAATCATTAAATTAATTTTCTAATCATGATTAGAGGATTAAAATGGGAAATTATTAAGTAGAATATCCCTAGGAGATAAGACGTGTCGCAATAGGAAGTTCGGCTGACAGCCAAACGGCCGTTGTACGCCGATAGAATTTATGACGTACAAAAGGTATCTACAAAAATACTCTTCCGGAGGAAAATTCACAAACATATTTAAATATTAGTACCCTTGGGTAGGGGAGAATTAGAGGATCGCGACGGTATAAACAGAATATTTTTCGGACGACCGTGCGCGACGCACCGATACTGCGAGTGATAAAACACGAGCGAACCGGAACTGGGAAAAATAAAAGTTCAGCAGCTACAAAGGGGAGAGCTGCACGGTTTTGAAGATATTTTTGGGACCAAAAATCATCCCTTAAATCATGCTTCCACACTTCCCATCACCATGCTTTCTTACACTTCAAAACCTAATCACATCATGCACCATACTTATGCCCATACCTCCCACAATTCACCACATTTTATTAAATCCAAAAATCAATTAATCTCCCCCACCATTCAGCCCTCACCACCAGAGCCTCACCCCAAAATTCCAAGAGAAATTTCATCCTCCAAAATCCTCCATAACCACACCTCAAGCCAAGCTCCAAAAACCCCCTTTGTCCCCAAGCAATCAAGCATTCTTACCATCCTCATTCACCCCCAAGAAACCGAAACACAACCCTCAAAGTCTCCTCATCTTAGTTTCATTTTCTTACACCCACTACAAGGAGGAACAACATCATCCTCTTCATTGTACAAGGTTCTCACCTTGAAGAAAGGAAGCTCAAGCTTTGGGAAGCAACAAGGCTTGTGGACTTCACTTCAAACTTCACCACCACCACCAAGCTTTCTACAGGTGGGTATTATCAGCACCCCTGTCTATGGGATGTTTATTGTATGTTTATGTGTGCATTTTGAGTAGGAAAAATTAGAAATGCTATGAGGATAAATATTGTTGTTGCATGCTGGATATATTCACGTTGTTTCATGATTCTTGAACATTCATGTTGTTGCTCGGGTACTGTTGGAATATGTGGGTGAACATGGGATGAGTGTAAGGGAACGAGAGAAAATAAGCCAGAAGCTGGGCGCCAAGTTTTCTGCGGATATGGACTGAGAGGAGTCTAGAGAGTTGAAGAACGGGCGTCAGTAGTAGGTGACCGAAGGGGTTCCGCAGAGGACCCCTGAAGTGGCCGAGTAGTTCCCTGGAGAGTGTGCTGAGTGAACATTAGGAAGGGTGTAGAAGGGTTTCATGGAGGATCCCTGAAGTACGCTGAGAGGGTTACCTAGAGAGTTGAGTGAAAACCAGAAACGGTGTTGAGTGGGTCCGCGGAGGATCCTGGAGTGCCGAGAGGGTTACTTGAAGAGTTGTCGAGTGGCACCAGGAATGGTGCTGAGTAGGGTCTGCGGAGGAACCCTAGAGTGATGAGCAGGCACGGTGAAGAGCGCTGAGCGGGCATCAGGAATGGTGTCGAGTGGGGTTCCGCAGAGGTCCCCTAGAGCGGTTGAGTGGGTTCCTAGATAGTTCTGGGTTGTGTTCCGCAGAGGTTTCCCAAAGTGATAGAGTGGTTCGCTACAGTGTTGAGTGGTCCCTGGAGAGTAGACCGAGCGAGCACCAGTAGTGGTGACGGAGTAGGGTTCCGCGAATGGACCCTAGAGTGGCTAAGCGGGTTGGTTAAACTTCTAATTGGAGCCAGTAGCGGTGCTGTTAAATGCCCAAAATATGCAATTTTGATCATTTTGAAAGGCATTTAATTGTTATGTTTCAATGAATTATCTAATGAATTCCCCAATTTTTGTAGGTTTCTAATATATATTTTGAAAATGGATGAAAGCAAATTAATTGAAGAATAATCCCATGAAGAATGGAGAAAAAGGGCAGAATTGGAAAAGAGCCTAAAAGAAGAATCTGGACAAGGCATCGCTCAGCGAGGAACAACTCACCGCTCAGCGATGAGGGGTTAAGCGCTCAGCGGTACCAACCTTATCGCTCAGCGAAATTATGTCGGTAAGGAACTTGCACGCGGCGCAATCATTGTGCCAGCTGGAGCCAGCCTGGCGCCGCCATCCACTTCAGCGCCACCCTGCAAATGCTGCTGAGCATTTAATGAAGACGTGTAAAAGTACAACCGCTCAGCGGAAGTGCGCCGCCGCTCAGCGATAACAAGCTAACCGCTCAG
>QANU01033193.1:0-34735 GCA_003254905.1 Nissolia schottii
GCTGGGCGGCGGCGCTTAATTGCTGAGCGATTGTACTTTTACGCGGTTTCATTTAATGCTCGGTAGCTTTTGCAGGGTGGCGGCTGACGTGGATGGCGGCGCCAGGCTGGCTCTAGCTGGCTTAATGATGGCGCCGGCGCAAGTGGCTTGCCGACGTCCTTTCGCTCAGCGGCCAAGGTCTATTCGCTGAGCGATTCTTCCTTATTCGCTGAGCGAAGCATTGCTTACCGCTGAGCGATGCCTTCGTCCAGAATCTTCTCTTTTAAGCGCTTTTCCAATTCTGCTCTTTTCTTCCCTTCTTCATGGGATTATTCTTCAATTAATCTACTTGAATCCATTCTTCAAAATATATCTAAAACCTACAAAATACGGGGAAATCATTAGGTAATTCGTTAAAAATATAACAGATAAGTGCCATTTTGATATGTCAATTTTGTGTAAATTGGGCACTTATCACTGCTATGGTGTCTCAAGTTCTCACTGAGCGCAACTACCACCATTGGGCGAGTGCCATGCGCCTAGCCTTGAAAGGAAAGAACAAATATCAGTTTGTTGATGGCCGTATCACACAATCAGATGAGGATGATCCTCTTTTTCTTGTCTGGGATAGGTGCAATACATTTGTCCTTTGTTGGATTACCAACTCTCTATCTCCTGAAATCATGGCAAGCATCATATAGACTGAATGTGCTGTAGAATTATGGCGTGACCTTAGGCGCAGATATCATCAAGGAGACCTATATAGGATTGCTGAGCTACAAGAGTTGATTTTCTCTCTTCACCAAGGTGATTCCCCTATCACTTCTTACTTCTCTCAGCTGAAAACCTATTGGGATGAATTGGAGAATTTTAGGCCAATTCCAACTTGTTATTGCCTTGCTAGATGTACTTGTGGACTTGCAACTATTAGAAAGTATAGGGATCATGATTATGTGATCAGATTCCTGCCAGAATGAGAGTTTAAGCAATGTCAGGTCCCAAATTATGCTTATGGAGCCGGTTCCTGATATAAACAAGGTTCTTTCTTTGTTACTTCAACAAGAAAGACAATTTAACATGAAATGTGAGGATCACAAATCACTTGTGGCTGTGGTCACTGGTTCTAAGACAGCTACAAACCCTAGAGGAAGGGCCAGGGGCCAGGGTTCTAAACCTCCTCCAAGAGGCCGCAACCCTACCTACTATTCCAAACATTGCAATAACTGTGGAGGAACAGGTCACCTTGAGCAAGATTGCTTCAAATAGAATGGTTATCCACCTAATAGAAAGCACAAGGGTAAAACAACCAACAATGTCACTAATGCTGCAGAGGACTGTGATTCTGATGATACCTGCAGCATTGATTCTCAAAGAGAGAACAGTGACAGTTCCAATTTTCATTTCATTCCTGACCAATACAATTCTTTGCTTGCTTTGATCTAACACAATGAGCCCTCACCCCGAGTTGCCAACCAAGTTACCATCCATGAACCACAACAAACTGCCTCAACAGGTAACCAATCCATATCTGCATTACATCTCAGCAATCCTACCACCTGGATTCTTGATACTGGTGCTACAGACCATATCACACATTCCCTGCATGCATTTCATACATTTAGAAAAATTAAACCTGTCTTGTTGAAGCTCCCTGATGGTAGCCAGGTTTCTACTAACATTGCAGGCAATGTTTTTTTTCTCCAAACAACTTTATCTTACCAATGTCTTATATATCCCCCCATTTACCTTTAATTTGATCTCTATTTCCAAATTAACTACACACTTGCCTTGCAAGTTATCTTTCACTAAAGATTGCTGTGAGATACAGGCCATGCCATCTTTGAGGATGATTGGTGTAGCTAGCTCAAGACAAGGCCTCTACTACTTGGAGTCAACTGCAGCTGGACTTCCAACACTTCACAGCATCAATAACATAGCTGTCACCAATTCTTAGCTTTGGCACCTCAGTAGCTGTCACCAATTCTTAGCTTTGGCACCTCAGATTAGGCCATCCCTCTTACAAGAAATTAGATAGCTTGCAATCTACATTTCCATTTCATAAGTGTAATAAAGATGTAAACACTCCATGTGACTCTTGTCACTTTGCAAAACAAAAGAAATTACCCTTTCCTACAAGTCACTCTACTGCTGATTCTGCTTTTAATTTGCTGCACATTGATATCTGGGGTCCCCTGTCAGTTCCCTCTGGCTTTGGTTACAAATACTTCCAAACTATAGTTGATGATCATACAAGATTCACTTGGGCATACTTCATGAAATTCAAATTAGAAGCCTCTGGTTTAGTTCAGAATTTCATCAATCTAGCTGAGAATCAGTTCCAAACAAGGGTCAAATGCATCCGATCAGATAATGGTGCTAAGTTCAACCTACCTTTATTCTACAATGCTAAAGGAATTATTCATCAAAGAACTTGTGTAGAAACTCCACAGCAAAATGGAGTAGTGGAGAGGAAACACCAACACATCCTGAATGTGGCTCGTGCCTTGATTTTTCAGTCCCATTTACCACAAAGTTTCTGGCATTTTGCCATTGCCCATGCCATTTATCTCATCAACCGGCTGCCAAGCTCCTTTCTGAAATATTCCACACCCTATGAAGCCTTATATCACACCAAACCTGATCTGAACTACCCCAGTGTTTGGTTGCATGGCATATGCTACCACATTGCAGAATCATAAAACTAAGTTGCAGCCCCGAGCAAGAAAGTGTATGTTTTTGGGTCACAAGTCTGGAACCAAAGGTTTCTTACTCTATGATCTTAAATCCAAAGACATTTTTCTATCAAGGAATGTTAAGTTTTATCAGCACCACTTCCCACACATCACTGATACCATACCTGAGTCACCATTACCTTTCCCCACACCCCATATCCCTCAACCAATACCCACATATAACCTAGACCCATTCACAGATATATCCCCAGCCTACCATTCTACCTCAACCACTGCTACCTCATCCATGACACACACCTCCATCTCCCACAGCTACTGCCAGTATCCCTGTAGCAGGCCTCTCATGTCCTAATTCTGATCCACACATCCCAGCTCCACTACCTCTGATGGCAGACACAAGAAGGTCTAATAGGTTAAAGAGACCACCAACTTATTTGCAAGACTATCACTGTGCCTTGTCTTCATCAACAACTACTAGCAACAATCATCAAGTCAGGTACCCCATCTCAAACTATCTCTCTTACAATTCCTTGTCTCTATCACATAAGCATTTTGCATTAGCCCTCTCCTCCATCTCTGAACCCATATCCTACAAAGAGGCCGTGGCTCATCAGTGTTAGCAAGAAGCAATCAATGCAGAACTATTGGCTCTTGAGACAAATGGAACTTGGAGATTGACAGAATTACCTCCCAATAAGAAGGCTATTGGGAGCTAGGTTTTTAAGGTGAAATTGAATCCGGATGGAAGCATTGAAAGGTACAAAGCTAGGTTGTTGCCAAGGGATTCAATCAAACCTATGGCATTGATTATGCTGAGACATTTAGCCCTGTAGTTAAGATGACCACTGTGAGGCTGCTGCTTGCTTTAACTGCTGCCAATAATTGGCATTTACATCAATTTGATGTAAACACAGCATTCTTACATGGGGATTTAGTAGAGGAGGTCTATATGAAAGTCCCTCAAGGATTAAATGTATCTAAACTAGGTCTAGTTTGCAAATTGCAGAAGTCTTTATATGGCCTAAAGCAGGCAAGTAGGCAATGGAATGCCAAGCTGACCTCTGTTCTGTTACAGCACCATTACACTCAGTCCAAAGCTGATTATTCACTCTTTACCAAGAGAACAGCAGCTGGATTCACTGCCATTTTGGTTTATGTAGATGACTTAGTTTTAGCAGGAGACAACATTGAAGAAATCAATTCTGTTAAGAAGCTGCTGGATGACTTATTCAAAATCAAGGACATTGGCCAGCTCAAATACTTCCTTGGCATGGAGGTTGCAAGGTCTGCTTCAGGCATTCATCTGTACCAAAGGAAATATGCACTTGAGTTGATTGAGGATTGTGGGTTACTTGCTTGTGAGCCAGCCTCTACCCCAATGGATTCTCACAACAAATTGTGCAAAAGTTCAAGCACCCTGTTACCAGATGCATCAGCTTATAGAAAGTTAATTGGCAGGTTATTATACCTCACCAACACCAGGCCGGATATTTCCTATGCTCTGAGCAAATTGAGCCAATTTTTAGACTGTGCTACAGATGTTCACCTCCAGGCATCTCACAGGATAGTGAGATATTTGAAGAGCTCCCCGGCTGCTGGCATTCACTTCAGTACAAAATCTGACCTACTCATCACAGGTTATTCTGATTCAGATTGGGCTGCCTGCTTAGACACTCGCAAGTCCATGTCTGGTTTCTGTTTCTACTTAGGCTCATCTCTTATCTCATGGAAGAGCAAAAAACAATCCATTATGTCCAAGTCATCCTCTGATGGAGAATATAGAGCCCTCAGCCAAGCAACTTGTGAAGCTCAATGGCTTTCCTATCTTATGTCCGATCTTGGTGTTTCCATCAAACAACCAATTATCATCCACTGTGATAATCTGTCAGCAATACATTTGGCTTCCAATCCCATTTTGCATGAGAGAACCAAAGATATAGAAATTGATTGTCATTTTATTCGAGACAAATGACATGATGGCCTTATTACTATTCAGCCTATTTCCACCAAGTACCAAATTGCTGATGTGCTGACCAAGCCTCTCCCTCCTGGTCCGTTCGACTGTTTAGTTCTCAAGCTTGGATTGTTTTCCATCCACACTCCCAATCTAACTTGCAGAGGGGTGTTACCACTGGAAGGCAAATGATGAATTTTCCTGAGTATTTATGCATAACTTGGGTTACAAGTTACTGAATGTAATTAGCATAGTTAGTTTTATGTTAGTTATGACAGCTGTAGTTTGACAGCTATAGTTAGCTAGTATTCAGTTAGTTAGATAGCTTGTGCACCAAGCATCTTGAGCTCTTGTATATATATCTTGTTAGCAACATTGTATGGTTAAGTTTTCACTTTAATGAAATGAAGAATATTAAGTTTACATTCTGCTTTGCTTTCTCTGGTTTTTCCATCTGCATGATATGTAGTTTCTACAAAAAAAGTAAACGTTCTTAGTAGCACTAGTATAAAATTCTTTAAATGAGCGAAATTATATTTCCTAATGTATTTAATATTATAATATCATTTGGTTATAAAAATGCATGTAATAATTAATATCTAAGTCCGTATTAGAAGGGGAAAAAAAAACATTAAGACGCGAACTTCCCAAGTCCTAATTTTCAAAAATTTGATCTTTATATTAAAATGGATAGAGTATTTGAATTTTAATATACCGAAAGGAAGCAGGTAGTTATTTTAATAAAGAAAAAAGAAGAAAGGAATAAGGTATATATTGGTGTTCCCGTATTTTGTGCTGTCATGTTGTGGTAGGTTTTAGTTTCCTCTTTAGTTTTCACTTTTCCTATAATTTTTTATTTTTCCTATATGTCCTTATTTTGTTTATTATTTTGAGGATGTTTTCAAAGATAGTGAAGACAAAAAACAATCTTACTTTCATTATTACTTTTGTCAAACCTTAAAACTATTACATAAAATAAAAATAATGTTATAACCTTAAAAACATCAGATGTTAATACAATGAAATTAATTTGCATTTATTATCAATATAAAAAAATTTCACTGTCATTCAATAGAATGTAAAGAATTTTACATTCTTTTTTCTCTCCTGGGTTTTGTCTCATTGAGTTTTCTTAGGAGAGGTATTGATAAGGCTTGGTCATTGCATGATGGAATGTAGTTTGGCTCAATGGGATTTGTCAATTAGTGGTTCTTTGTACTCACTTGCTTACCTATTTGGGTTTAAGCCTCTTACATAAGAGAAATATTTGCATGTTCATGGAGCACATTTTGTAACACCCTAGCTAGCTACTTACGCTTAAGTCGTAAGTAATGCTCACTAGTTTGTTACTTCTCGGCTGAATTACTTTTAGACTTACTTTTGAAAGGACAGATGTTACAAAAATATGGACTAATTTAAAACTTTTTCTTTGTTTTACAAATCTTGATTTTTGGAAACATGAGCCATACTTGTATCATGACGAATCATACACACCCAGGAAACTCGTAAGCTTGAGGGAACATTTCGGATGCCTAATTAACATACATTCATGATCATTCACACATACACACCAAGTGGTCTGAGATTCACATATATCACAACTAATTATATATATACACGTATATAGAGCAAGTACAGCTATGCATGGGTCCCGTAGTGTAGTTACCCCTACTGTCCTATGCGACAAAAGAAAAATAACACATATACACAGGCCTAGTTCTAACAGACAGTCTACTCGTCAAGATAGCCTCCTGCCTTGCATGAGTTTCAAAACCTGGAAGTGATGATCCCCGTTCCTGCTATTGTCAGAGGTTGACTTTACTATTGCATCTGCTCAGCGACTTCCAGTCATATGATCTTCAGCTTTCTGGTTTGCGGTCCCTGAAGTAAGGTCCACTCCCATGTTCACGTGTAGTTTCCAAACTTTGCGACTCCTCCCCAACATTCTGTGTTGTCCTGGAACCATAAGTAAATGGGGGTGAGAACTTACGTCCTCAGTGGGAATCTTGTGGGAACGACCTGACATTTTCTTTATTTTCACTTATGGTCCCGCCGCTCAGGGGGTCTCTAGGTTATAAAGTAAATAAAAACTAAGACGCCCTACTTCATTTTAATCCATACTAGTCCTGAGTAGCTTTATCTATTTACTAGGTGACGGGAAAAATCTAATCTTGAATTACCTATTAACAAGTTATCGCACTTTATAATCCTGATCGCTTGGCGTTTACCTTATAGCATATACATACGTTATTATTTATATATGTATAAACCTTATATACACATAACACATAACTTTTATGCATGTTAGGGAATCTGGGAGTTCTCTTATGCGCCTTGTCAGGTATTTCCATCAGGTCGCATCCTTCTTGTCATTTCCCCCATGTACTAGTGGGACCGTCATCCCCTTGCTGTGTACAGCCTACTTTTCTTTTCCTTTCCTTGAGGTAATGCTCATACCTAATGTGGTAGCGGCCCACAGACGCATAGAGCGTAAACATAAACATAATGACCATCCCTTCTTGCAGGGTAATGAGGGGCTTGCCCTGTGACGAAGCTAGAGGTGGACTCATGATTTCGTAACATAATCTTCCCCTTTAACATCATCTTGGTTTTGTAGCATATTTTGCATACTTAGCATAATTTTTTTTATCATAAACTTTCTTTTTGGACATTAACTTTCTTTTCTTAGCATGATCTCGCTTTCTTAGCAATAAACTTGCTTTCTTAGCATAAACCATTCCATCTTGCAAGATGATGAGAGGCGTGTCCATTGATGTGCTTAGAGGGGGGGATTTCCTATTATATAACTATGTACATTGAAACACCCCTACTTGCAGTCTACGCTATAGTCATAGCCCTGCTTATAGGGTTGTTAACTACCTTGGTTGGGGTTACATCTAGCCCTACTTTTAGCTTGGCAAATTATTTCTTACTTGAAATTATGGACCATTTTGAAACTTTTTCCTTTCTTTATTATTTTGTAAATTAAGAGCCGTACGTGTCAAGAAAACATACCAAGGTACAAGCGATAGAGCCCATATAGACTTAAGCAAAACTACCCTAAGCAAGCCATATATAAAACATGTCATATATTATATATGAGTGTACAATCATCTGGTCCAGAGCATGGTTACAACTTTGAATAATAATAACATGTATTACAATAGTTGCACATACTCGTCGATGACCATGACTAGACCGTTCGACTGTCGCTTATCTCCCCACGAATAATCCATCCCTACTTGTCTGGCATGTAATAGCTCCTACTGTTTGCCTGCGATCTCCCGGCTTCGAGGCTACATGGTATCTAGAGGGGGCCTTGTCCTCTCCGTGTGCTGCTCGTTCCTGCCTAGAACCATAAAGAATTGGGAGTGAGAACATTTCGTCCTCAGTGGGGTCCTTCAGGGAATACCTGTTCATTTTTCTTCAATTATGATCCTGCTGCTCAGGGGGTCTCTAGGTGTCATAACATACTAAAATCCCTACTTATTATTATCCGTGCTAGGCTAAGCGGCTTTATCTAAATTACTAGGTGATTGTAGGGACGTCTAGTCTTGCTTAACCTAGTTACAAAGTCTCATGCTTTCTAGCCTATACCATCAGGGCCTTGTGATACTGCATCACGTACCCACGTCCTTATACTCGAGACGCCACTATGCAACGTTCATTGTACTTAGATATACATACATATACATATAGCATTCACCAGGTAAACTGCATGCATGACTTGGGAAACGGAGATTCTCTTACGTACACTGTGGCAGCGTCCTTCTCGTTACTGGATGCCCATTATTCTCCCACGTAGACCGTGGGACCATCGTCTCCTGGCGTTCTAGAACAAACTTAGTCTGCTCAAATCGTTGGATGACCCAATTAGTACTCTGGCCTGGGTGGTAGCTAACCACAAAAACCTTTGTCCAACGCCATGACGATCGGGATGTACCATCCTACTCGTCGAATGGTGAGCATGTACCCTAGCGATAACACTGGGAGTGGGCTCGTACTTTCCTCGGCTTGCCCTTTCGATGCGACCGGGAATTGTACAACAGGCTGGCATGCCCTTTCGACACTACCAGCAGTGTACCTTTACTCTCTGGCATGCCCTTTCGACTTTACCAGGAGCATTCTCCACCCTCTGGCATGCCCTTTCGATGCTACTGGGAGGGTTCTGCTTATCATTTTCTCATACTAGTGATGTCACGCCCTAGTTCATTCATTCATTCATTCTTTCTTTCTGTCTTTCTTTCTTTTGCCCTTTAACATAAAATTAGGTCTTAAACCTGTGTTAACATCATTGACCAATCTGTCTTGTTGGACTGGTGAGGGGCTTGTCTGGGGAACGTGCCAAGAAAAGGGGATTCCCTATTACATATCTATGTACTTATCTATCTGGTTTTCTGTACCTAGCATGGTCGGAACCTTCTTAAGTTATTACATTTTCCTAGGGTCCATTTATGATCTTTGCTTAAAAGTAGGTTATCAACTCTAGTTATCTAGGGTCGCCTTAAAGTCCTAATGATGACCTTATCCTCATGATGCATAATGGCAATTCACATAATATATAAAGCATAGTTCAATGACTGAGAAAGGTTAAAAACAGTAAACAGAAAACTTGGGTCATTCAAATGACCTATCAGTAGTCATTCGAATGACATTGAATATTGACTCTTAGGTTGGTGCACAAAATGGGTCATTCGAATGACCTAGGCTTAGGCATTCGAATGTCTTAGGCCTTGTACTCTCAGTTTACAAATTTGGGGATTTCATTCGAATGACCAAGGCATGGTCATTCTAATGACTCACCTCTTTAACTCTCAATATTCAAAATTTCCAGGATTCATTCGAATAACCTGTGTTATTTTGCTCTGTTCTTAAAATTTCGTGGTTCATTCGAATGACGTTCAGCTTGGTCATTTGAAAGACCACAGACCTGTAACAGGTATCAGTGATTCTTTTGTACCATTTCGTGCACCAATCCATTCCAATATTAATCCATAACAAATATATCTTTCTAGCACTCAAATAAACATATTTTTATCTTCTAAAACACAGCATGTCACATACATACATCATTCCAACATATATCACATAAATACACATTTTCTCATAGATTTACACATACACATAATTAGATCACCAAGGAAGTGATTTAGGCATAGTTACCCATTGTCTAAAGAAGGTTAATGGTGAAGAGAGTGTTGAGGTGGAAGTTCTCCAAGAGTGCTTGAAAGTCCAAGCTAGTGCCCACTTTTTTCTAAGAGAAAGTTTAAGGATAGAGGCTAGTGTTTGATGTGGTTTTCCTTGAGGAAAGATGATGAGCTTTTCTTGGTGATTCATGGAAGAGGATGAAGAAATAAAGATGGTAGTGTGTGGCCTTGTGGTGCTTGGCTTAGGGGATTAAGACACAATAGTGGTGTGATGAAATGCTCATGGTTTGTGGCCTTAGCTCTTGGAAATGAAGAATGAAAGAAAGCAAATTTGAAGATGATAAATTATGGAAGTGGAAGATGCTGAAGGTTCGGTTCTCCAAGGCAATTTTTGAGAAAAGTGCATAAAATATATTTGAGGTAATGATGATGAATAGTGAGAAGCATGGCTCTAGGTATGGTTGATGGTGATAGGTGTAAGAAGGTTGGTGGTGGGGCTATGGCCTATGATTACACGGCTGATGGGGGAGAAATTTCTCCCAAAATTTGTCTCACGTTTGGTCGTGTTTGTTCGCTAACTGTCCGGTTATGCGCTTGATTGCACGTACGAAAAATTAACGAATGATATAAAAATTATCTAAACATAAATACACACCAATTAAACACTTAAAATCAGGATTTTAAGTTCATCTTAGGTACTCATAAATTTTTCATCATGTAAGAGTGTATTTTATGTGTACCTTTGATACGTGCTTAAATTCCGACAATGACCGAAAATCGATTCGGATCTCTCGAAACTCCGCGAGATCATAAAACAATAATTTGACTGGTATTTTTAGAAAATAAATTTTATAATTAAATTATCTAGTCTCAATAATTAGCTCGTATATTTATTTATTCCCGCAAAAATTCCCTTTAAGGAAAAAGTGAGATGTTACATTCCACCCCCTTAAAGAAATTTCGCCCCGAAATTTCAGCGTGGCTAAAACTTCTGGGTATCCCTATCTTATTCTATGGTCCTTGCTCTTGACGGGTTAATTACCCTGAGTGAGATTGTCCGTATCCCATGCTCCCTTGGCAATCATTGTGAAGACTCGTCAAATCTGCTAGGTTGGGGTTGCCTTGCAATCTCGGGCAAAATGCCCGCTCTTCCCACATCGGTGGCAGACGTCATGTTGGGTTACGGGAAGGGTCACTGTGCAGGCCCTAGAGAAGTGACTATTCTTTTTGGATCAGTAGCAGACCTCTCTCTCAGCTCGACAAGCTCCACTGTGGGGTCTTCTGCACCTTTGGCAAGGTGGCATGCGTTCTCCTCCTTATTGTAATTGTTGTGCTGGTTGTTCTTCCTGGTATGAGTCCTGGGCCTACCCTTGCTGTAGTTAGTACGAGGCTTGAAATGGTCTCTTCCTCCTCTGGTCTTGCACAACACCTTCCGCTTGTTCCTTTCATTCCGCACCATGGTCAAATATTTATCAGCCTCTTCCTGGGCTAGCTGCTTATTAACAAGTGTGGCGTAGTTCCTGACGTCCAGCACATTGAGGAATGCTTGCAACTTTGCTTTCAGTCTCCTCTGGTACTTGCTGCACGTCCACCTCTCGTCGGGATTCAATCTATAGGTTTGGGAGTACCTACAGAGTCTCTCAAACTTTGCGATGTATTTGGCCATCGACATTCTTCCCTGTTTCTGCTCCATAAATTCTACCTCCTTTTGGTCCCTCAACTCCTTAGGGAAATATTTGTTGAGTAGAGATGTGGTGAATTGGGCCCACATGGTCGGGGCATGGTCTTGGTTGAGGAGTGGCCTGGTGGTTTCCCACCATTCCAGGGCATCACCCTCCAGCTTCCAGGAGGCGAATCTAACCTTCTGAGCCCCGTGCAGGGAATGTCTTCAAAGATTTGATTCATTTTTCTCAGCCAATTGTGGACTTTCTCGGGGTCCATGACTTCCTTGAAAGTGGGAGGATTGGCACTAAAAAAGTCTGCAAACTTCCTTGCATCCGCCTCTTCTGCGGCCAGTGTAACATCCCGATTTTTTTTCTTTAGAGAAATATTCAAAAAATATAAATGGTTAATTAATTTTTAATCATGATTAGAGAATTGAGGCGGAAAATTTTAGTTAAAATATCCCTAGGAATTTAGACGTGTCGCGGCAGAAAATTCGGCAGACAACTGAACAGCCATTGGTTGCCGATGAAATTTGGCACGCAAAATGGTGTACGTGAAAATAATCTCCCGGAGAAAAATTCACAAACACCTTCAAACATTAATACCCTTAGGTAGGTGGAAATTTGAGGGTCGCGACGGTCCAAACGGAATATTTTTCGGACGACCGTGCGCGANGAATATTTTTCGGACGACCGTGCACGACGCGCCGAGACTGCGAGCGATAAAACAGGAGCGAACCGGGACCGGGAGAAATTAAAATCTCCTCAGCAGCATGATGATGTGCTGCACGGTCAGTGAAGGGAATTTTAGTCAAAAATATCTCCCTAATTTAAGCTTCCAAATGTCTATCACCATACCTCATCAAATTATAAACCATACCTGCTACTATTCACCTTTTTACTAAATTTCAACAAAAATTAATTTCTCTTCCCTCCATTTCAGCCTCTTGGCCAAACCCCCAGCAGCCCCTCCTCACTTCATTTTTCATCTTCAACCCATTTCCTCTCTTAGCATTTCCAAGCTCCAAGAAACACCATAGTCTCCAAGGTAAAAATCAAGCATTCCTCCATTATTTTCCTTCTCCAAAACCGAACCCCACAAGCCCCAAGTTCCCTCATCTCATTCTCATTTTCTTCCACTAAAAATCTAGAGAAGAATCCTTACCTTGTTCTCTCTAGAAAACTCAAGCCACTCCTCACAAGAACACAAGCACATCACCCCATTTTGAAGGAAGCAAGCAAGTGGTGCTCCAACACTTTGGAGGCTTCTTGTCAACACTCCCACCACCAACCAAGGAACTCTTTGGAAGTGGGTAACTTAGGCTTTTACTCACTCCCTAATGCTCTTGAGCTTGTGGATGATTATGTGTGTTATGTGTGTTTATGTTTATGTGTTTTATGCCTTGAAATGAACTTGCATGTGTTGCTAATGATTTGATTAGGATAAATATATTTTTGATTGTTAAGATTTGTGGGTAAACTCACTAAAACCCTTCCTTGATGGTTCTATGCCTTTTTGCATGTTTATGTGATTTATGAGAAAATGCACATAATATGTGTTTTAGGCTTAAAAATGAATTTACTTGCATTATTAATGATTTGTTTTAGATGAATGTGATTTGAAGATGATAATAAGTGATTTATAAAGGCTGGAATATGTGGAAAATGTTTTAGGGTTGTACATGGAAGAGTTTTGAGGAAAGGTGACATAGAGCAAAAATTGGATTTTTGGCATAAAAAGGGCAAAATGGTCATTTCGGGAATTTCGGGTATTTAGACTAAAAATCTGGGTTTCTTTTTATGAAAAATGGGTTTAGAGATATCAAAAACCTTGGGGTCAAGACTTGAGTCCATTGGGTTATGGTTAACTAAAATTTTGAAGGAAATCGGTTTTTATGGGCAAAGATGGCATTTTGATCAAAAAGGGCAAATCTGTAATTTCGGGTATAAGGGTTGAAAATCTGGGTTTATTATCATGAAAAATGGGTTCAGAGCTATCAAAAACCTTGGGGCCAAGTCTTGAGTCCATTGGGTTATGGAGAAATAAAATTCCAAAGAAAAATCGGTTTTTATGGGCAAAAATGGCATTTTGATCAAAAAGGGCAAATCTGTAATTTCGGGGGTTTGGACTAAAAATCTGGGTTTATTATCATGAAAAATGGGTTCAGAGGTATTAAAAACCTTAGGGTCAAGTCTTGAGTCCATTGGGTTATGGAGAAATAAAATTCCAAAGAAAAATCGGTTTTTATGGACAAAAATGGCATTTTGATCAAAAAGGGCAAAACTGTAATTTCGGGTAAGGAAATTAAAAATCTGGGTTTGTTTTCATAAAAAGTGGGTTCAGAACTATGAAAAACTTTAGGGTCAAGCTTTGAGTCCATCGGTCAACGGTTGATTAAAAATTCTAACGAAAAACAGTTTTTTTGGGGTACACTTGGCTTGGTCACCCCTTGGTGGCTTATGTTTGCTTGTATGTGTTTATGTGCTTGTATGCTCTATGAACATGTTATGTTAGAAATGTTATGTTATGCTCTATGAACATGTTATGTTTCTAAGCATGTATGTGTATGTATGTTAGAAGTTTGGTTAGGACTTAGGAGTGATTCTGAAGGGTCCTGTGACCTGGACTAGATAGGATTTTGATAGTTAGAATATGTGAAGTATGTGCATTCCATGCATTTTATGATAAGAAAAGTTAAAGAATTTGAAGTAAGTAGGAGATAAGTAAAGATTACGAAGTGAACAATAGGAAACAAGTCATGACATGCTGCAAGTACTGAAAAGAAGTGAAATTCTGAAATGCTGCTGAAAACTCTGAGGCCGTGATCACGAGAGCCAAATAACAAGCCCATTTCAGTAGGTCCGAGGGACATACTGAAGATGGAAGCCCGCCACAGGTGGTGTCGATATGGCATCCCTGCAAGGTGTGCGGTTATCACGCCTAGCACGGTCGAAAGAGGGCAATGCTAGGTGGGGGTACAATATCCGCCCACTGCCGATGGGTCAGAGAGGACACGCGGCAGGTGGAAGCCCACCGCAGGAAGGTCGAAAGAGGGCCTACACTGGGGGTGCGAGGTTATTTCGTCATAGCAGGGTCGAAAGAGGGCAATGCTATGGTGGAAATAACATATATTCCAAAAGCATGTTCATTCTGCTGCGCACTATTATATGTAACCGTTATTCTGTAACTACCGTCAAGAGAACGCTCGAGACGGCTATGTATGTACACGTAATGTTAATAAGCACGAGAACATAGTAAGCAAGAGTAGTTCCCCTATCACCTAGTAATGTAGATAAAGCCGTTCAGAACTTAGGCCAGATAATAATCAGTAGGATGTTAGTATATTTGCACACTTAGAAATCTCTGAGCGGCCTGAAGTCCGACCTAATGTGACACGAGATCCACAGGAGCTAAAGTTATTCACACTGAGAACCTACCGTTCTCACTCCCACTGCCTTATGACTTCAGGGACATATGACGACTCATACTACGAGGACGCGGACGAGCAGACCGAGGAGCCATGAGCGGTCATGTCAGGATGTTTGCCCAGAGACAGCTGGATACTGGGATTTTGATCAAGGGCCTGCTGAGTAGTATTCCAGTAGCCCTTGCATTTTGATATTTTGTATTTTGGATTATGGGTATGATACTTTCGGATTATGTATATGCTATTTGTACTTACTTATGATAATTATAATTTCATGATCTTTTGATGGACCAAATGTATGTATATTTTATGCCTTATCACTATACTGTTATCCGCTAAGCCCAAAGGCCTTACCTCTTGTTATACTTGTTCTTCCTACGCATGGCTCTATTTTTGTAGTTAATCAATGCAAATGGAAAGTTTAAAATTGGTCCTTATTTTCTTAACCAACTATTTGCGAAATTAACAAAGGACTAAGGTATTCCGACCGGGTGGTAAACCACCTAGTGAGCTTGCGTGCGACTTAAGCGTATGCAGTTAGCTAGGGTGTTTCAACCAGGGTAGCCTATCGTTAGACGTTCGAATTTGCTATCCGATCAGCTTCTCGAGTCAACTGGCAGATTAGGGCCGCAAGGCCTGCGGGCTCGTCCTTGATACATTGTGTAGTGTCCCTTCGCAACGACATGGCTGACTTGTAGTACCTGTACAAATCCCGAGTTGATCCTTGTTCATTTTGTCTTTGCTGCTGTAGTTTTTGCACTAAAGATCTGGAGGCATTACCTGTATAGAGCTCGGTTTGAGGTAATTTTGGATCACAAAAGTCTGAAATACCTATTTGACCAGAAGGAACTCAATATGAGACAACGAAAGTGGATGAAATTCCTCAAGGACGATGACCTCAGCCTCAAACCATTATGGAAAAGCGAACGTGGTATCAGATGAATTAAGCCGAAAATCATTGCATACGGCACAACTAATGGTCTAAGAAGAAAGCTGATTAAAGAATTTCGAGACCTCATCTTGGGCATTTCGTTCTGACTCAACAGTATGAAACTATTCCACCTGCAATCACCAGTGATTTCAAGCAAAGGATTGTGGAAGCCTAGAAATATGGTCAAGATGACACTTTGTGTACGTTCTAGAAGGCTGCGGAAGAGGGAAAGGTTAAAGAAGTTGCCACTATGGACGATGGGATCCTAAGGTTCAACCAGCATATTTGCGTGCCCAGTGAGGGCAGTCTGAGAGAGGATCTCCTGTGAGAAGCACATAAGAGTCATTTTACTATGCACCCAGGAACCACCATAATGTATGAAACACCCTAGCTGGTTGGCCTATGCTTAAGTCATAGACTTCCCGGCTAGGTGGTGCTCTTGTGGTGCTATGAACCGTTATGGTTCTCTATCTTACTTTGAAATTAGGGTTTACAAAATATGGGCCAATTTGAAAACTTGTTTCAATCATACTATGGAAAATATTGAGCCATACGCATCATACATCGCATAAAAGTATTGTAAAAAGGTAAGAGAAACACGAATACGTACCTGGCGCACGGTGAGTACCCGAAGAAAGTACACATACGGCCCAAAGGTTATTCACACATAACTATACATTAATATCTCATAAAATATGGCTCCTCTACGAGCATAAATACATAATTATCATCCATACATACTGATCATCCTATGTACAATAAGATACATATAAACGTAACCTACGTACATTGATGAGAACTACTCATTACGTGTACGGCATACACCTACAGCTGCAAAAAACTAACGGGGTCCTGCTACGACTACTCGTCGGAATCCTCCTCTCGCTCCTCAGGGTCCACCTCGTCCTCATTGGAGATGTCAGTCACCGCAGTGAAGTCGCGTGGTGCGAATCTACACGGTCGCACTGGAAGTACCCTCTTTCTAGCGGTAGTACGTCGCCCTCATCCTCGGACAGGCAGTGTGGATGGCTCCAGATCTATAGCGGGCTCAGGCTCTGGCGTTGGCCGCGGCGAAGGAAGATCATCCTCTCCATTAAAGTGGATGGGGTCACAACTACTGCTACCGGGACGCTCATCAATCCAAATAGGGCGCATGGGTGAAGATTTGGGCCCTCGAAGTCTGCGTCGGGACTGCTCCGGAGTCTCTCCTGGCATATTAGCAAGGGCGAAGGTACTGGTCTCCAGCAAAGTATAGGTGCGGTAGTTGCGTTGTCGTGAGCCTGTAAACAACCATACGTCCTTAGGAGGCGGAGAACCCATCCTTGCAGGTCTGAATTCATACGCGAGTGGGGGTAAGAACGACTTCGTTCTTAGTGGAAACTAGGCGTGGCTTCTATGGTTCAATTACTCGGGCATCATCCAGGCCACCCAGGAATACCTCTACGTGTCATTCATACTAAATTCCTATTGTTGGTTATCTTTGGCCTACGTCTTGAGCAGCTTTATCTAAGTTACTAGGTGATTGGATTACTACTCTTGTTATTACCTGGGCTTCGTGCTCATTAACTGTACGTTGCTACTATAGGCAATATTATTCGTCTTGGGTCGTTCCCTTGATGATACATAATGCATGAACATACATACATAATGCATAAGCAGATATACAGGCATACATACATATTCTCATACATTCAATCTCTTTATCATACATATTGCTATATAGCGCATGAGGGAATCTGGGAAAATCTCTTAAGCATATTGGCTTACTCGGGTTAGCGTCCTTCTTCTTTTAGTCCTTTCACCCATGTAACCGTGGCCTCGGTTACAACCTCCTTCTATTCCCTATCATGATGACCCGATAGTGCTTGAACCGGAGTGGTAGCTAACCACGTTAAGCTTATAAGAGGTAATTCATCATCATGATAGGTACCACCACCCCTTTACCGGGATGGCGAGGGACCGGCCCTTTGGCGCGATCAGGCATGGACTCGTTTCTCTTTACTTTAGTCTTAGTTCTTTATTTTGGGGTTCCCCTTTCATTCTTACAGGATTGTTCCTGTTCTCTTTACTTTCAGGCCTTTGCCTGTTCTCTTTTCTTTCATATTCAGGTCTCTCTACCTGCGTTGCTCTTACCAATCCATTTTGCTGAATTGGTGAGGGGCGTGTCTGTAAGGCGTGCCAAGAGAATGGGATCTACCTAGTCATATAACTGCTGACTCTGACTAAGGCCGACCGAATCCTTGGTGATTGGGGCCTTAGTTCTCTGCTTTATTTCCTAGGGTTCAATTATGCACCTTTAAATTTACATGAATACCTCTAGTGATCTAGGGTCGTCCTAACTCCTATGACAGCCATTCCTCATGATGCATGCTCTTGTTACAAAAAGGTACACATAACTATGCATGTTGGATCCCATAGAACCTTTAAAAGTACAAGTATTCAGTAAGCATTTGAATGAATAGGGTTTTAGTATTCGATTGATTCTTTCATTCGAATCCCTTGAGAATTCAATCGATTGAAATCCTTCTCAGGCTTTCATTCGATTGAAACCTCATGCACTCGACTGAAATCCCTTGGGAATTCATTCGAATCCCACAGTAAAAAAATGCCCCAGAGAGTAACTTCTCCAAGGGTTTTCTGTAAGTAACATTTTCATCTCCACAGTGATCCAATCAGTACATTTATGGTTTCCAAACATCAAATCATCCAAATCTAACCTTCATAACTCATTTCCTATAGTTTGTACAAAATAGTTTTTCATTCACATACACATAAATGCATATAAACAATCATAAAATAAACCACATAGACAGTGGACTTAGAGTTACCCACATTCGATGGAGATTCTGGTCAGATATCCTCGATGCTCGCAGTGTCCTGGTTGCAATGACTTGCTCTGACGATTTTTCTGAGACTTCGTCAAGAATTGGAGATGTGTCCGAACGGGACTGGCGTTTGTGAAAAAAAAGAAAGTTACATAAATTTATTCTGAAACCCTAAGGGCTATTTATAACCGTCCTAATTTCCTTTTTCCTTTTTTCCTTTTTTCTTTTTCCTTTTTCTTTCTTTGTCATTTCTTTCTTCTGTTGCTTTATAGTTATTATTTATTTATTTATAGTTAATATATGTAAATATCTCCTGAGGGAGATAAATCCCCTCCAGGGCCGTTTTGGTCCCATTTGCTCACGTTTTGTTCAATTTCTCACACACTAGTTGCCCTAAAAATATTCCAAGCATACCGTCGTGATCCATTGATTTTTCCTTTCGACCGGGGAACTACTACTCAGGGATTTTTGACCGTTTTACTGCATCCTAAAATTCCCCGAGTACTTTCCGATATCCGAAATGAATTCCGTTTGACTCAAAACTCTTCCGAACGCATCAAAAAAATTTTTGGACAATAAAACCTGATCCAGGCCGCTAGTCCGGAGATTTTACAGGTTCAATTCTCCTTTCTAAACCTCTAAAACGCCTTTCGATTCCCCAGGACGGCCTAACCAGCAGGTTTTCCGTACACGAGAGAATCGGGTTATTACATTCCACCCCTTTATTGAAATTTCGTCCCGAAATTTGAGCATCGTTACGTTTTTATGCCACGTTCGGGAGAATTAGGGTTTTGAAATGCCCAGGGTACGCACGCTTGCTCGGGACCTTCAGAATTGGATTAAGAACATAAAAACCTCACCAAAAGGGCCTCATTCAAATCCCCTATTGTTATTCATTCAGGGTAACGCCATCCCCTATGGCGTTCAAGTTACGGAGATCCTGCAGTACTTCCAGGTCCTTCTTGAAGGTACATACTTCTACTATTAGCTTTTCTCTTATGTCTTTTCCTGCCTTATTGATTGTTTGCACGAATGTACTAATCCATACCTGTGCGTGCCTTTCCTTGCTTGCAGGCAAATTGAAGTGGTCTCCAAAAGTCACTTGGAAAATGGACTTTGGCTACCTCGCCAAAATGCACATCTTACTGACCAATGAAAATCAATTGGCCTACGATGTGCCTCAGGGAAGTCGTGCAAGAAAAAGGACTGCTCCCTCCTCGCCTTCGGCTCCATCCACCTCGGCCGACCCGATAGTGGCTGTGTCCACCTCTGCAGAGCTTGCACAGGCGCCTGGCCTCTCGCAGTCCCAGATGGACCTGCTGATGAGTCGGCTCGACTCCCTGAGTGTGGACATGTCCCACCTTGACCACCTTGAGCAGCTGGTGATGTAGACGTATCGCAATGTGCTCCAGCTGGGCCCAAACCTGGGTTCGGTCTATGCTCACTTAGGCTGGGTGCGACCAGGGGGTCCCACTGGAGGTGCATCGACTTCAGGCCCTGCTCTAGCCGCCATGGATGAGGATCTGGCTCCGGACACTAAGGAGGCAGAGTAGATCTCTTAGGGCTATTAGGGTAGGTAGTTTAGAACTATGTATAGGTTAACTATCAAACGTTTTGTAAGTATTATATGGTAGGGGCATTTTGGGAATTTTAATGTAACTGGTCCGGTTGGCTCCTATATTTTGTAACTTGGCGGTTAATTATTAATACAAGTCTTATGTTATCTTTCTTAATCTCAAATTTTATTAGATGTTGGTTAAAAGCGCGTTTTATAGTTCATTTATGCACCTTAAGGGCATTTTTGTCCGTAATTGTCAATTTAAGGTCTCGGACATATTTTTATCTTTTCTTGACACCTAAGGGTGGTAACTAGGGATTGAATGAGGGGAATTCGGATCATGGTTGGCAAAACAAGAGGAAAATGCAAGTTTATAGGGGTAATTTCATCAATTTAAGGTGTAAGGGTAAAATGGTCATTTTGGGGGTAGCAGCTCCTGGCCATCCCTCAACTAGTCCATATATACCTATTAAAAATGAAATGGGGGGTCACATGGTTAAATTCGATCAAACTTGCGAAGGTTGTACTTATGCATAGGCTTTTGCCGTATTACGGGGTTTTTCGGGGCATATTCCATTAGATCAGCCATATTGGCTCAGGGTGAGGTCCAACACCATGCCTATACCAAGGCAAACTAATTGGCAGGTTGAAGGTTGTAATTTCTTCCAAAATCACCGTTGGACGGGTTAAAATCCATAATAGGCGAACTTTCCCATCACGAGGCAAATTCGAGCAATTGAAGGGGTTTGCCGTGGGGCTCTTCGCATTTCAATCCCCCTCCACTATTTGGACTAGGGTGGGGAGGCGTCAGAGTGCCGCGGATTGTAGAAATGCAAAGTGCTTTGCAATTTGAACACTTCTGCTGATGTCATTCGAATGCGCCCTCCGCCCGCATTCGAATGCACTCCCATTCGTGAAGCATTCGAATGATGCATTTGAGTGAATCCTGAAATTTTTTCCTAAGTGCTTGAGCACCCTTCCCTTCTAATCCCCGGCTATCTTCTTCCTAGGGGTCCCTAATTACTCTTCCTTCCTTGCTTCCATCCTCATATTGACTTGCCGGCCTTACTCGGGTCGTCCAATGGTCCGGCACATACCTCGTCTGCCGTGTTTCCGTTCCTTAGGTGACCCTGGAAAGCCTATCCACGTAAGCAACGTCGTGCGTCATCTCTTCCGGGCGACATGGTTTTCCCAATGACATCCGCGAACCCTGAGGTGATCAGCCTCAGAGGAACTGATGTTCACCGATTCAGCACATCTCAGCTCGTCGAGTGTGCACCGAATTCATGCCCAAAAGCATAGTGCGGCTCAGTCCTTAGGCTTCATTGGACCAAAATGCTCTGATACCAAATGAAACACCCTAGCTGGTGGGCCTATGCTTAAGTCATAGACTTCCCGGCTAGGTGATGCTCTTCTGGTGCTACGAACCGTTATGGTTCTCTATCTTGCTTTGAAATTAAGGTTTACAAAATATGGCCCAATTTGAAAACTTTTGTCAATCATACTATGGAAAATATAGAGCCATACACATCATACATCGCATAAAAGTATCGTAAAAAGGTAAGAGAAACACGAGTACGTACCTGGCTCACGGCGAGTACCCGAAGAAAGTACACATACGGCCCAAAGGTTATTCACACATAATTATACATTAATATCTCATAACATATTGCTCCTCTACGAGCATAAATACATAATTATCATCCATACATACTGATCATCCTATGTACAATAAGATACATATAAACGTAACCTACGTACACGGATGAGAACTACTCATTGCGTGTACGACATACACCTACAGCTGCAAAAACTAACGGGGTCCTGCTATGACTACTCGTTGGAATCCTCCTCTCG
The DNA here is from genome assembly GCA_003254905.1 of Nissolia schottii. Classification (NCBI taxonomy): domain Eukaryota; kingdom Viridiplantae; phylum Streptophyta; class Magnoliopsida; order Fabales; family Fabaceae; genus Nissolia; species Nissolia schottii. The sequence goes on from QANU01033193.1 coordinate 22,037, forward strand.
CTCCTTGGGGTCCACCTTGTCCTCACTGGAGATGTCAGTGACTGTGGTGAAGTCGCGTGGTGCTAATCTACGCAGTCGCATTGGAAGTACCCTCTTTCTAGCGGTGGTACGTCGCCCTCATCCTCGGACAGGCGGTGTGGACGGCTCCGGATCTGTAGCGGGCTCGGGCTCTGGCTGAAACACCCCTAGCTAACTGTTTACCCGTACGTAGTAAACAATGCTCACTAGGTTGTTTTCTGCTTTGGTTGGGTTACTTTTAGCCCCTACTTTTAGCTTGAAAAAAATTTCTTACTTGATAATATGGACCAATTTGGAAATTATTCTATTACCGCATCAGTTCGCAAATTAGGAGCCGTGTGTGATCAAGGAAACATATATATAGATACAAGGGATAAAGAACATGTCAGTTGAGGTAGTGACAAGCTGGAGAAATATAAATATACATATAAGCACAATTCAAGGTCCAACATATAATTACACATTGCTTATTAATAAATAATGATACAAACAGTTAACAATAGTCATAGATCCTAGTACAAAATATCTATCAACCTATTGCTGAAGTCTTCATTTGGCTTCGGCCAGTAACCACCCTGTTGCGGTCGTTCGTCGATCCCTTTGCTTTGCATACCTGGACCCATAAGGAGTGGGGGTGAGAACAGTAGGTTTTCAGTGGGAGTTCCTCGCGGTATCTATCGTTCATTACTCTGTTATCTTCCAGGCCACCTAGGAATACCTCTAAGTGTCATGCATACTAATACCCCTACTAATTATTATCTTTGCCTAGGTCCTGAATGGCTTTATCTACTTTACTAGGTGACTGGGGATCTAGTCTTTCTTATCTAGGTTCTCGTGCTCATTAACTTTACGTTACTGCTAAAGGCATAATATTCGTCTCGTGACGCTCCCTTGACGATACATAATTCATAAACATATATAAATACATACATACTTGCATACATACATACATTCATGTCTTTGCTCATACTTGTAAATACATAGTGCATGGGGGAAACTTTGGGGGATCTCTTACGCATACCGGCTTACCCGGGTTAGCGTCCTTCTTCTTCTTAGTCCTTCCACCCATGTAACCGTGGACTTCGGTTACAACTTCCTTCTATTCCCTATCATGATGACCCAGCAGCGCTTGAACCGGAGTGGTAGCTAACCACGTTAAGCTCATAGGAGGTAATTCATCATCATGATAAATACCACCACCCCCTTACCGGGATGGCGAGGGACCGGCCCTTTGGCGCGATCAGGTGTGGACTCGTTTCTCTTTACTTTAATCTTAGTTCTTTACTTTGGGGTCCCCCGTTTCTTTATTACAGGACTGTTCCTGTTCTCTTTCTTTCAGGCCTTTGCCTGTTCTCTTTTTTTCAGGCCTTTGCCTGTTCTCTTTCGTTCATATTCAGGTCTCTCTAGCTGCGTTGCTCTTACCAATCCATCTTGCTGAATTGGTGAGGGGCGTGTCTGTAAGACGTGCCAAGAGAATGGGATCTTCCTAGTCATATAACTATTGACTCTAACTAAGGCCGACCGAATCCTTGGTGATTGGGGCCTTAGTTCTCTGCTTTATTTCCTAGGATTCAATTATGCACCTTTAAGATTACGTGATTACCTCTAGTGATCTAGGGTCGTCCTAACTCCTATGATAGCCCTTTCCTCATGATGCATGCTTTCATAAGTAACATAAGTTCATGGTTACTTCCCTACTCAATCCTTAGGGTTTTAGTGCTTGTTGGAACATGTAGAAAAGCTGAAATTTCAAGTTCTTTAGTAGTCATTCGAATGACTGAGGAATTCAATCTGTTGAATTCCTCCTGAGGAATTCAATCTAATGAATGAGGAATTCAATCTGTTGAATTCCTCCTGAGGATTTCAATCTGATGACGCATTCGAATGAATTCCTTTTGAGGATTTCAATCTGATGACTGAGGGATTCATTTGAATGAATTCCTTCCGAGGATTTCAATCTGATAACGCATTCGAATGAATTCCTTTTGAGGATTTCAATATGATGAATGAGGAATTCAATCAGTTGAATTCCTCCTGATTGCACCGTAACTTCAATTGTCAATTCCATATGTTCCAACTAGTACAATTAAGTTTTTCTAACATCAAAACTACTCAAAATCATTTTCACAACTTAACCTTTATATTTTTCACATAATATTTTCTAATTTGGATGCACAAACATACACATACAAAATCACATATATATCCACATAGACAGTGGGCTTAGGGTTACCCACCTCAAAATAAAATTTGGGATCGGTAGAAGTGAAGAGAAAAATATCCTCTTCGCACGGTAAGACTCATATATATAGGCATAGAAATAGCCTTATTATGCTAGATATTTTATTATATATATATATTTGGTTTTCTTCTGCTAGGGGATGTTCGTTCCCCCTGGAGAACGTATACATATATATATGTATATAATTATTATTATTATTATTACATATTATATATTATATTATATTAACCTATATGTATATATACGTATATATATATATATATATGTTTGCAGTAGGTTATGTATATAATTATTTTATATTATTATATTATATTTTATTAAGAAATTTTATATGTATGATATATATTACGTCCTTTGTTTGGTTTGGTCCCCAGGAGATGTATATACATGCATACATTATTATTATTATTATTATTATTATTATTATTATTATTATTATATATAAGCTAGGCTTTGTTTCTTTTCCATCAGGGGGACGCACGGCCCCAGGGGACACCTATACATATGTATCTATTATATTTATTAGTATTATAATAGTATTATTGTCTGCCAGGGGTGCACCTAATTATGATTAAGGTCACATGATCAATTTTGATCATGTTTGATCGCATTTGGGTCCTTAATCATTTGTGTACGGTTGTCCCAAAAATATTCCGGACATACCGCCGCGCTCTACTAATTTTTCCTGATCATATGAGTATGTCAGGTTAAGGTATTCATGAATTTATTGCCCGGAGGGTAATCTTCACATACACCTTAGGTACCTACCGAAATCCCGGTTTTTGGCGAAATTTAGCACAGACCTTGCGGCATTCCGCGAGATCGAGAAACAAGTATTTGACTGGCATTTGAAAGCAATTAATTTTCTAAATAATTTTCCCAGTCCAAATAATCGCCTCTAAGGTGCTTTTAATTAAGCGAAATTAGGATCTAAGCGAAATTTCCATAAGGGAAAAATTTGGGATGTTACACTGGCGCTGGCCGCAGCCGAGGAAGATAATCCTCTCCATTAACGTGGATAGGGTCGCGGCTACTGCTACCGGGACGCTCATCAATCCAAATAGGGCGCATGGGTGAAGGTCCGAGCCCTCGAAGTCTGCGTTGGGACTGCTCCGGAGTCTCTCCTTGCATATTAGCAGGGGCGAAGGTACTGGTCTCCAGCAAAGTATAGGTGCGGTAGTTGCGTTGTCGTGAGCCTGTAAACAACCATACGTCCTTAGGAGGCGGAGAACCCATCCTTGCAGGTCTGAATTCATACGCGAGTGGGGGTAAGAACGACTTCGTTCTTAGTGGAAACTCGGCGTGGCTTCTATGGTTCAATTACTCGGGCATCATCCAGGACATCCAGGAATACCTCTACGTGTCATGCATACTAAATTCCTATTGTTTATTATCTTTGGCCTACATCCTGAGCAGCTTTATCTAAGTTACTAGGTGATTGGATTACTACTCTTGTTATTAACTGGGCTTCGTGCTCATTAACTGTACGTTGCTACTATAGGCAATACTATTAGTCTTGGGTCGTTCCCTTGACGATACATAATGCATGAACAGATATACATAATGCATAAGCAGATATACAGACATACAAATATACATATTCTCATACATTCAATCTCTTTATCATACATATAGCTATATAGTCCATGAGGGAATCTGGGAAATCTCTTGCGCATAGCGGATTACCTGGGTTAGCGTTTTTCTTCTTTTAGTCCTTCCACCCATGTAACCGTGGCCTCGGTTACAACCTCCTTCTATTCCCTATCATGATGACCTGGCAGTGCTTGAACCGGAGTGGTAGCTAGCCACGTTAAGCTAATAGGAGGTAATTCATCATCATGATAGGTACCACCACCCCCTTACCAAGATGGAGAGGGACCGGCCCTTTGGCGTGATCAGGCGTAGACTCGTTTCTCTTTACTTTAGCGTTAGTTCTTTATTTTGCGGTTCCCCTTTCTTTCTTACAAGACTGTTCATGTTCTCTTTACTTTCAGGCCTTTTCCTGTTCTCTTTTATTTCATATTCACGTCTCTCTACCTGCGTTGCTCTTACCAATCCAGCGTGCAGAATTGGTGAGGGGCGTGTCTGTAAGACGTGCCAAGAGAATGGGATCTTCCTAGTCATATAACTACTGACTCTGACTAAGGCCGACCTAATCCTTGGTTATTGGGGCCTTAGTTCTCTGCTTTATTTCCTAGGGTTCAATTATGCACCTTTAAATTTACGTGAATACCTCTAGTGATCTAGGGTCGTCCTACCTCCTATGACGGCCATTCCTCATGATGCATGCTCTTGTTACATAAATGTACACATAACTATGCATGTTGGATCCCATAGAACCTTTAAAAATACAAGTATTCAGTAAGCATTCGAACGAATAGGGTTTTAGTATTCGATTGATTCTTTCATTCGAATCCCTTGAGAATTCAATCGATTGAAATCCTTCTCAGGCTTTCATTCGATTGAAACCTCATGCATTCGACTGAAATCCCTTGGGAATTCATTCGAATCCCGCAGTAAAAAAATTACCCCAGAGAGTAACTTCTTCAGGGGTTTGCTGTACGTAACATTTTCGTCTCCACAGTGATCCAATCAGTACAGTTATGGTTTCCAAACATCAAAATCATCCAAATCTAACCTTCATAACTCATTTCTTATAATTTGTAAAAAATAGTTTTTCATTCACATATACAAAAATGCATATAAACAGTCATAAAAGAAACCACATAGACAGTGGGCTTAGAGTTGCCCACATTCGATGGAGATTCTGGTCGGATATTCTCGATGCTCACAGCGTCCTGGATGCAACGACGTGCTCTGGCGATTTTTCTGAGACTTCGTCAAGAATCAGAGATGTTTCCGAACGGGACTGGCGTTTGTGAAAAAAAAGAAAGTGACGTAAATTTATTCTAAAACCCTAAGGGCTATTTATAACCGTCCTAATTTCCTTTTTTCTTTTTCCTTTTTTTCTTTTTCCTTTTTCTTTCTTTGCCATTTCTTTCTTTTGTTGCTTTATAGTTATTATTTTGTTATTTATATTTAATATATGTAAATATCTCTTGAGGGAGATAAATCCCCTCCAGGGCCGTTTTGGTCCCATTTGCTCACGTTTTGTTCAATTTCTAACACACCAGTTGCCCTAAAAATATTCCGAGCATACCGTCGTGATCCATTGATTTTTCCCTTCGACCGAGGGAGTTTTGACCGTTTTACCGCATCCAAAAATTCCCGAGTACTTTCTGGTATCCGAAATGAATTCTGTTCGAGTCGAAACTTTTCCGAATGCACCAGAAAATTTTCTAGACAACAAAACCTGATCCTGGCCGGTAGTCCAGAGCTTTTACAGGTTCAATTGTCTGTTCTAAACCTCCGAAACACCTTTCGATTCCCCAGGACGGCCTAACCAACGAGTTTTCCGTACACGAGAGAATCTGGTTGTTACAATGTACCATGACCTCAAGAAAGTGTTTTGGTGGCCAGGTCTAGAGGGAAATATTGAGGACTGGGTACAGAAATGGCTAGTTTGTCAAAATGTGAAGATTGAACACCAGAAACCTCCTAGGTTGCTAAACCCTCTAGTGATTCCTGAATAGAAATGGGAAGGGATATCGATGGACTTTGCCTCTGGTTTACCACGCATTATAAAGGGAGTTGGGGTGATTGTAGATCGACTTACCAAATCAGCCCATTTTATTCCAGTCTGAATAAATTACCCAGTGGAGAAGCTTATTCAATTGTATAACTGAGAGGTGGTAAGATTGCATGGAGTGCCATCCTCTATCATTTCTAACAGAGATCCACGGTTCACTTCAAAATTCTAGACTGCCTTTCAAAAGGCTTGTGGGTCCCAACTACGGTTAAGTTCTGCCTATCATCCTCAGACTGATGGACAATTGGAATGAACAATCCAGACTTTAGAAGACATCCTGAGATCTTGTGTGCTTGACTCGCCTAGAAATTGGGATGAATTGCTAGCGTTCGTAGAGTTTACTTATAACAACAGTTATCAAGCTAGCGTAGATATGGCTCCTTTTGAAGCTCTCTACAGACGAAAATGTCAGTAACTGCTTTGTTGGAATGACAGTAGGAAATATTGACACCTAGGGCCTGAGGAAACTCGAGAAGCAAAAGAGTTGGTGAAGTTGATGCGATAGAAGATTCTTATAGCCCAAAGCTGTTAGAAGAGTTATGCGGATACCTGGAGAAGACCACTCGAGTTTCAAGAGAGAGATCATGTCTTTCTAAATGTTACTCCTACAAGGCTGCAACGGGTATAGGGAGGTCCCTGAGAGTTCAAAATTTGAGCCCATATTTCATTGGACCTTTCCAGATCTTCAAACGCATCGGACCTATGGCATACCGTATAGCTCTCCCACCAAACTTGGCAAATATTCATGACGTCTTCCATCTGTCTCAGCTGCGCAAATACCATGCCTCCCCCAATCACGTGCTGGAACCAGAAAGGGTATAGTTGAGAGAAGATCTTTCCCTTCCTCTCACACCACAATGAATCATCGACCACAAAACCCGAAAAAATCGTAACAAGGAAATTCCAATGGTGCATGTAGTTTGGGGAAACGGGGAGTTTGAAGAGAAAACATGAGAGTTGGAAGCAGACATGAAGGAGGCCTACCCAGAGTTATTTTGAAGGTACGAAATTTTGAGGGTGAAATTTTTCTAAGGGGGTGGAATGTAATACCCTATTTTTTTCTTAGTAAAAATCTCGCCAAATAGATACATATTGATAGGTGGAGTTTGTACCCTATTTTATTATTCTATAATTGAACATTTTATACTAAAAATTTGTAATTTTAACGCTTAATTAATATGTTTTTCACATTATCCTCTTTTGTGAGAAATTGAGAAAAATGCAATTTTAAGCACTACTTTATCTTAGAATTTAATGTGTAGATTTCTTTTGTTCTTTTTTAGTTTTCTATTTTAATTACAGAAAATAAATTGTCAAGAGGATAATTGAAGATTTGAAGGAGATTTGATAAGATATAAATTTTGAAGAAGAGATTTGAAGAGAAGATTGAGACCAATAAATGCAAGATTAAATTCAAATTCAAAAAGATTTGGTCAAAGATTTGCTGAGGATTTTTAACGCTCACTTTGCCACCAATTTTGCACTAGGATGGAGATTGAATCTCGATTTTGTAACATCCCGAATTTTCTCCTTACAAGAATTTCGCGAAAATCTCAATTTTTGGCTTAATTAAAAGCACATTAGATGCGATTATTTGGACTGGGAAAATTATTTAGAACATTAATTTATTCCAAACGTCAGTCAAGTAATTGTTTCTTGATCTCGTGGAGTGCCACGAGGTCCGTGCCAAATTTTGACAAAAATCGAAATTTCGGTAGACACTTAAGGTATCTGTGAAAATTTCCTCCGGGTAATAAATTCACGAATACCTTAACCGAACATACCTCTATGATCCGGGCAATTAGTAGATCGCGGATATGTGCTCGGTGTAACATCCCGTATTTTTGCACGTTGAAAGGTTAACCGTGGATAGCCGAGGACGGCCGAAAAAACGTTGAGGGAACGAAGGGAGTCGAGTAATACCTAAATCAATGGGTGAAAGAATAAACGAGTGAATAAAAGAATAGATAAATGAATAAGCAAATGAACAAAGAATTAAAAAGAGAATTAATAAATAATTAAATAAATGAAGAAATAAACAAAGAGAAGGGCAAATGAATAAAAGAATAAATAAATAGGTAAAGGAATAAATAAACAAAGAAAAGAAGAAATAAATAAATAAATAATAATAATATAATAATAATAATAATTATAAGAAGCTGAAAGCTTCAGGAAAGGAAAAGAAACGTGAGAGAAAAGAGGGAAAGGGAAAGAGGAAAAAGGAAAAGGAAAAGAAAGTGAAATAATTTCACTGTGCGAGGTTATTATAAATAACTTCTTCGTTCTTCAGAAGTTACATTCAGTGAGCAACCGTGGGTCACGTTCCGACACTGTTAAATTTCGTGCCGGAGTCTCTGAAAATTAGCCGGAGCACGCTATCGTGAAGAGGACTATCTCCCCTTCAGAGTCACCGAATCGGAATCCCGATCGGAGGTGGGTAACCCTAAGCCCACTGTCTATGTGGTTTAGTTTTTAACTGTATATGTGCCTATCTGTATATTTGACTGTATAACTGTTAAGTAGTATTTTGGGGGGATATTGTGTAAAAAGGGTTTTGTGAACGGTAGAAAAATGAAACGCGTAACTGTACTACTTGGAACCCTAGGAACAGTGAAAGTTTACGATCTGGAGTCTCGGAAGGCGATTTTTGTAGTCTGCATTCGAATCCTTAAGGAATTCAATCGAATGAAAGCCCAAGCTGAGCTTTCCTTCGAATGAATTCCACTGCAGTCGAATGTAGGCGAGTTTTAGGGATTTCAATCGAATGAATTCCCTCGTATTCGAATGAAGCGATGTCGAGGGATTTCAGTCGAATGAAAACCTATTCCAATCGAATGAAAGAACTTCGAGGGATTTCATTCGAATGCCACAGCAAGTATTCGAATGAAACCTGGCAGAGTTGGGAGTTTAATGGTTTCAAGGGATCCAATGACTATGGTTAAGCTATTATTATATATTGAAGCATGCATCATGAGGATGGGATGCCATTTAAGAGTTAGGGCAGCCCTAGAACACTAGAGGTCAATGACTTAATGTAAAAAGAGCATAATGGAACTTAGGGAAATACGTATGTAGTTATATGCTAGGAAGCCCAGCTCTTGGCAATGTCTACTTGACACGCCCCTCGCCAGTCCCAAAAGGGTGGATTGGCCAATGTGTTACCTTGCCAAATCCCAAAAGGGTGGATTTGGTTAACGAAGTAATCCCAAAAGGGTGGATTAGTTCGCAGAGGTTAAAGACACAAGGAAGGAAAATGTGTTACCTTGCCAAGTCCCAAAAGGGTGGAGTTGGTTAACGGATTAATCCCAAAAGGGTGGATTGATTCGCAGAGGTTAATGGCACAAAGAAAGTAAAGTAAAGTTAAAGTAAAGATTGCTCATCGAAGCAAAAAGAGAAGTGAAGGAAGGATGACGTCATACCTAAAAGAATAAAGACAAGAGAAGAAGGACGCTAACCCGGGTGAGCCGGTATGCGTAAGAGATCCCCCAAGTTCCCCAAGCATGTAGTATAAAGGATATGTAGCGAGAAGCATAAAGAAGTATGTATGTGTATGAATGTGATGATTGAATAGTGTATGTATGTCAGTATATATGTGATAAAGTATATATGCATAGTCATGGATGTTTATGTATGATGAAAGTTAAGGGAACGACCCGAGACTGATAGCTTAATTATAATTGCATTGTAGAATTGACAAGCACGCAGACTTAGTAAGAAAGACTAGTTCCCCTATCACCTAGATAATCTTAGATAAAGCCGTTCAGGGCCTTAGGCCAGATAATAATTAGTAGGATGCTAGTATACATGTTTTCACCTAGAAACACCTGAGCGGCCTGGAGGATATTCGAGTAAATGAATCATAGGTAGCCATAGGGACCCACTGAGGACTCAGAGTTCTCACCCCCACTCGACTATGGATCCAGCTTGCAGCTATGACCTCACCACCGGCCAAGGACGTATGGCTCTTTACGCGCACGCGCATGCGCAACTACCGCACTGGCACCCTTCTGGAGACGGACACGTACGCGCCCGCGCGCCTCCCTGACGATCAGGATTATTCTCCTAGACCGAGGCTTGGAGCCCCAGGCACTTCACCGCTGAACCCAATCTTGGTGGACGAGCTTCCGGGGAGCAGCAGCCGGAACCCAATTCGTCTCAATGGCGATGAGGAGATACCTCCCTCCGAGCCCGAGCCGACCCCTACGCCAGCACCGACGCCAGCCATGGATCCAAGCGCGTACACCCCGCCAGTTCGAGCGCGAGGTCGCCGGGTCACAGCACGAAAGAGGATACTGACCGTCCGATCGCAGCGCTTCATCCCACGCGGCTTCTCGGAGGTGGCAGATCTGAGCAGCAGCGAGGAGGAGGAGCCTATGGAGCAGCCAGGAGACTATGATTAGGTGGAGACCAGTCAGACCCCTTTTGCAGGATTAGGGTACTGTACCATACACGAAGGGAGATGTGCCGCTTGTGTATGTAGATGCTTTCCGTTTCCGCTTTTGTATAATACTGCTACTGTTATGTATATTATTACTACTACTGGTATGTATATTGTTTCCCTTTCTTATGTATGAACCTTATATACTCTAGTAAAAGAAATGTTTGTGTATTTTCGGGCCCCTATGTGTATTGTCTGCCGATAAAGCTCCGCACTACAGGTATGCATTCTTACTCAGATATCCTTTAGTTATGTCGCTAGTCGTTATATTACCCGAATGGCTCTTTATTTTCTTATGCACGTATGTCCAATGAAGGTTCAAATTGGCCCGTATTTTCAGTAACCCTAATTTCAATTAGTAAGCTAGAACGGTAATAGTTCACAGCCCAGCATTCAACTACCTAGCCAGGAAAACCTATGACTTAAGCATAGGCCAACTAGCTAGGGTGTTGCAGTTGGTATCAGAGCAGTTAGGTCCAATGGAGCCTGAGGACTGAGCTGCACTATGCTTCCGGGCATGAAAACGGTGCACCCTCGACGAGTCGAGATGTGCTGGACAGTGAACGTCGGTTCCTGCGAGGCTGATCACCTCAGGGTTCGCGGATGTCAATGGACAGCCATGTCGCTTGGAAGAGATGTAGCATGACGTTGCTTACCGAGGAGGATTTCATCAGCCTCTTAGAAAAGCCTCAAGGGGGAAGCTGCTAATTTAGCCCCGGGATTGCCGGAATGGGCCGAGAGTTGGCCCAGGGTGAAATAGGTGTGAGAAGGGTACTTAGGGACCCCTAAGGGAAGCAGGGAGGTTGGGAAGAGTGGAGAAGCCTTTAGGAGAAGGCTTTCCAGGACGCATTTGAATACTGCATTCGAATAGAGCCCCGGAACTTCTTTCATTCGAATACTGCGTTCGAATACGGAACCAGAATTTCTTTCATTCGAATACTGGATTCGATTACTGCGCAAACATTCGTTTCATTCGAATACGGCCTCTGTGTTCATTCGAATGATGACAGTAAATTGGCCCATTTTGCTGAACATTTTGCATTCTGTGCTTTGTTTCCACCCGAGGCTTTCCCATTTCAGTTCTGTACCTTAATTGGGACTGGGAGCGGATGGGCGCCGAGACAAATTCCCCCGAATTCCCGGTTTTACCCCTCCATGGGACGAAGCTTGTGCATTATGAATTCTCCGCTTTGCAAGGCCGAGTTCAATCCAACTCGTCCGTGTGGCTTTTGTCCTGCCTCCCCATGACATATCGGGACTTCCTAACCGGTTAGCCGGGAGTTATTGTCCCAAAATGACCGTTTCGCCCTTACGTCTTAAAGGACCCCCAAACTCTTCCCTAAACCCGAATTTTCATTCCATCTCGTGCATTAAGGTTAAATCCCTTACCACGAGCACATTATGAGAATTACCCGAAGTCCCGAGACCCCCAAATTGCTGTATATGGACGAAATTGCCCTTGGCGGGTGTAGGGAAATTGCGAAACATGCATATAACTCATACTTAACCAGATTTAAACAAATTATAACATAACAAAAACTTTGCATTAATAATTTAACTGTCAAGTCACAAATGCAGGAGCCAACTAAGCCGATTACACCAAAATCCCCAAAATGCCCCTACCCTTAATACCTACAGGTCACTTAGTAATTAACATATACCTATACATATATAATTCCCTGCCGCCTGTCCTAGTGGCCCTAAGATAACTACTCCGCATCTTCGGTGTCCGGAGCCGGATCCTCCTCCATCGCCGCGGGAACAACACCGGAAGTTGAGGCCCCTCCAGCCGTGGCTGACCTAGTCCACCCTAGGTGCCTGTAAACCGCGTCCAGGTCCTGACTCATCCGTCCCACCAGGTACTCGAGTCGCTCCAACCGCGACATGTCCACACTCAGGTAGTCGAATCGACTCATAAGCAGGTCCATCTGCTGAGAGGATAGACCGGGGGCTGTGACTGGCTCAGACGGGCCGGGAGCTGCAGTAGCTGGGTCTACGGGCGAAGAAGGAGCTGAGGAAGGGGACGGAGCCGCTCTTTTCCTAGCACGGCTACTTGATGGCTCCACGTACGCAAGATGGTTGTCCTTGCTGACGATGTTCATTTTGGCTAGACAGCCAGAATCCACTTTCCACGTGACCTTCGTCGTCCATTTTTGCTCGCCTGTAAACCAAGAGACATTCGCAACAAGCATCCATTAGCCAACCCTAGAGTTACATAACTTGAAACCAATATTGCGAACTTAATCAAAGAGAGCCTAAAGAATTGGAACCTTACCCTCCACCGGCACCTGGAAGTAGTCTAGGATTTCAGAGATCTGTACGGCATATGGAAGGGCACTGCCTCGTGTACGC
>QANU01033198.1:1931-30834 GCA_003254905.1 Nissolia schottii
ATATATATATATATATATATATATATTCATAAATAAGGAGTTTCTAAATAAATAATTATAAAAAAATAACTAACTAACTAATTTCATTAATAATTAATTAAATAAAAGAATTCTTAATAATGACTAAATTCATAAATACATAAAATAAAATACTAAATTCTACCTCCTACAATTTCATAAAACATGCATAAATAAAATGATTCTAAAATAAACAAATAATTAAATAAATACCTTTAAAAACAAATACGTGGTCTAAAATAAACCGTGAAGAAAGTTACTCACCTGAAAATGGTTGACCGCTAAGGAGCACTAAGCTGAGAGCTCCTGACGCCTTATGTAGAAGCACTACTTCCCCCATGAACAAAAAACAAGAGGAAAAAAAGAAATAAAAAAATAACTAGAGCGAAAAGTCTAACAAAAGTGGGACTTCTCAAGCTCTTGAGTGAATTAGCAATTCTAAATATTCACGGGAAGCTTCTATATATAGGGGGAAGAGGAGACCTCCTTCTATTGCTACTACCAATGTGAGACTAATTCCCGCGCCACTACAGCGCTCCCTAGGTGTTGTAGCACACCCAACACGCCACGTCGCTGCAGCGCGCTAACTTTCTCTCTTTTTTTTCTTTTGGGTTGTGACACTCTCTCATCTGCTTGAACAAAACAAAAACTCTCTCATTAACTCACTCTCACTCTCTCGTTCCCATATGACAATGACGACAATATTCTCTGGCGACTCTTCTGGTTCGGCACACAGCAGGAGATGCATAACAATGGTGACAATGCAGAGGAGGAGACGAAGCGACAACACACAACTCCATCATTTGCAACGCCCCTACACTCAAAGCCATTTGCTTACTACAACAAGAAGCCCACCCTCATCATCAGCAACTTGCTTTCACTCAGAAGGCGTTTGGTACATTGCCTTCAACAATACCAGGTAATATGGATTATCTTTTAGAAAAATTACCACTTGTTAAATTGCTGGTAATGTTACATTGTTGTATTTGACATGCACAGGTCATGTAACTGAGAATATACATGACCTTGTTTGGTATATAAAAAGATTACGAGGTGATATACATTACTTATTTTTTGTTACTTTTATGGGTCTTATTCCGACACCCCATCAAATTCAAGAGTATCGATACCCTGTGGTTATCTATGGCTAGGAACTAATTATGTGTCTTACTAACTCTAATTATTTATTATTTTAAACATGAAAAATAGATCACGCCTGTTGAAATATAAAGAGGTAGGGTACCCAAGGAATAACAAACTTGTATTATTATTATTATTATTATTTAGGATTACCTGGAGGTAATAATCGAGTATATATCTCCCATGGAAGTAATTCACATTGCCACTTTAAAGGTAATGTGGATTACTTGAATAATCAAGATTAAAAGGCAATCATGTCGCACCAAACATATCAATGTGAATTACTAGATAATTTAAAAGTCAGATTATTGGTAATGTAGATAGATTACATTATACCAAACGTCCCCTCAAATCCATCTCGAAGGAGCCGTAATCTGCACTGTCGAGCACCACGTTTGGTGACCATGGCGTGTTCACTAGGGTTTTTGGTGATTTTAGGGTATTGACTCTCTTGTTTTTAAACTTTGTAATTATTGATTTAATATATAGAAAGGCTATTAATTTGAGAAGCAGAATATTTTGATATCAATTATTTATACTGTTTGATTAAGGGATTGAGCGAGGAGAAGAGTATTATGCATATATTGACTGAAATTTAATGAAAGATGTAGTTTCTATTTTGATGCTACAACTCTTTAGATCTAAAGATCTATTGTCTTCAGCTACAAGTAGATTCTTTTGAAGAAGCTTAGGATCTAGCTAAGTTGTAAGCTTGTATTTTTCTTGTCAATAAGAATCTTTATTTCTTCAGTTAGATGCAGAGACTTGCACTGGTCTTGCATTATTTTGGCTTTACTGTTACTTGTCTTGCATTAATTACAAGATAATTTGGTTTGAAATCTCATGGATACCTAATTGGAAGTTTGTGTAAAACATAAGTCAAAGCAATAATTTTGTTTTGTTGCTTAATAAACAGGTATCAATCCAGAAGCTACAAGAAAATAGTGATCAAAGGTAATTTGTCGTGGTCATTTTACCTTTTCAGATTAAAGAATTTGTCTCGTATTCACAATTTTTAATCGTGAGGTTTCATCTTGTTCCAATAACATTTTGATGAATGTGAAGATTCCAAACTAAGATCCCATGTTTGGGTCCTAAGGAACAATTTAAGAAATGGAGATGCATAAGCACTTAAAGTTATTCTTTTGAAGTGAGGTTTCCACCCATTAGTAAGGTTTCCATGGAAATATAAGTTTCTGATGGTTATTTATTTATTTTAAGTGTAATAAAGATTGGCCCGTAGAAGTTCTTCTAAGCATTGTTAGACACCCAAATTTAGTTAAGCTTATTATAATTGAGAGGCTTGCAAATCCAAGTTCAATAAGGTAAGTTACTTTTTAATCCCTTCACTTCCATTAGTTGGGTGCTCATTTAATTGATTGTAGATTAGATTATCACAGTAGCAAATCTTTTGGTTGATAAATATCTTGATATTATAATGAATGTTGTTAACTTTTTATTTATATATTTCACTTTTATAAATTGTATTATACCAAAAGAAGACAAAGTCTTTTACTTTTTGAGTGTGTGTAGATTAATTGGTAACTAAATTGTAATTTCATGGAATATATAGGTAATTGTTTCTATATTACTTGTGCTCTATTCTTTAGTAGACTGCCCAACTAACTAAAGGAACTGGATGAAAATGATTTGCTTGAAAATTGCCATTGGAAGGGGGGTTTAGAATAAATGAGGTATGGATTTTTTTCTATTTACCGGCGGTTCTAAAGTGCCGCAATATTAATGTTATCTATTAAGTTTCATTTCGCGGCAGTTTCAACCCGTCGCACAGAAAAATGATTTTGCAGCGGTTCGTCCCTGCAGCTGGTGACAAAACAATTCCGGACGCTCCAGTTGGCAGTAGACTGTAAACTGCCGCAAAATTGTTTTAGCAGCGGTTTGAACCGCCGCAAAATTTGTTGTGTATTGCGTCATGTATTATATTTTTTTTCTTTAAATTGATATCAAAACATATTCTGGAATTATATTAATATCGTGAGCCTTTCAAAAATCAAGTTATTGTTTATTCAATTAAGTGAATGAAACTAGAATAATGCCTTTTTATTCTCAGGAAAAATGAGATTATGCTATACAAATATAACCTTTAAACGCTTACCTTTACATTTTATCTTAAAATTGTATATTTCTTACTTTTTTTTTCTTTAATGTGAGCTATTTATTTTGATCTTACCTTAGAAAAGTAAAAACTATACAAATTTTTAATTAATTGATTTATTTTATTAATTCAATAATATTACTTTATTTTTTTCTTTTTAAAATGAGACAGTTAGTTTAAAGTTTATCCACCATTAAAAAAGGTTGGAAATTAGCATTAAAAAAAAAGTTTATCTAGCATTCGTATCCTCGGTCCTATAATATTGATTGATCTTACTTGCGTCTGCTATATGAATTGTGTGTTTTCTTAATTTCTTGGATTTTTGGATAGGTGGCACTAGAGGTTTCTAAACTTTTGATGGATATTTCTCTTTTTTGTCCTTAATAGTTAGGGTTTCGTCTTGTGTTGCGGAATCGTTGATGATGTTTTAGTTCAAGGGCAAATGGGACATTCAGGGTTTCTGGAATGGTGACTTTCTTGGCTGTTTGAGGCATGTATTGATTATGGGATGTCAGAAATCATAGCTTTGCGGAAGGAATCTTTTCAAGTGTGTGTATTATTATGAAAGGTTCTTATCATAATTTTTTTTTATTTTATGTAATGTATAAATTTTATCTTTTTAGTTAATAATAAAAGATTATGCTTAATTTCATATTATAATAAATTAATAATTAATTGAGAAGATTTACTCTTTAATTTTAATATGCATCTATTCCTCGCCCCCATACCATCCAAAGCGTTGCAAACAAGGTGCTTAACCAGTGGATTGCCTATTTTATCCCTGAAGCCAATCAAGTGGTCTATCCCCGTTGTCTTTTCAGCCTTGGTTGGTTTGAAATTTTTGTTAGATACCAAATCAGGATGAAGGTTGTAGCACGTCATTTCCTTTTAAGTTTCATTTTATTCCTTTCACGTTTGTTCATATTTATCTGAATTGACAATACTTAATATAAATCACATTAATAAGAGATATAAATAAAAGTGAAAATAATATTAATTTTATGCATTAGTAAAATGATTTTATATTATCATCTAATAAAAATATTAAAAAAATAATTTTTCTAAATTTATACATAATATGTATGTGCAAATTTATACAATTAATAAAGATATGCTAAAATTTGAAAAAAAAATAATTGGATAATGAATTGTATTAATATATATATGATATTAAAATGAGAATGAGTAAGAAATTATATAACTATATATGTGATATTTTTGAGATACATATACAAA
Source organism: Nissolia schottii (assembly GCA_003254905.1). Lineage (NCBI taxonomy): Eukaryota > Viridiplantae > Streptophyta > Magnoliopsida > Fabales > Fabaceae > Nissolia > Nissolia schottii. The sequence continues at coordinate 6,442 of QANU01033198.1, forward strand.
ATTTGCACAACTTGACACGACGTTGTAAGCTGAAAAAATTATAGTGTGATGATGAACAATCACGTAATTTATACATATATTAAATAATATTTAAATTATTATCTTTGAAAATAAAGATTAAAATATTATTTTTTAATGTGATCATAATATAAATATAAATATATCTAACATATAAGCTCTTTATCGTGTCACGAAAAATTGTCTAGTAATGAAGTTGTGGCCANATTCAACTACCTAGCCAGGGAAACCTATGACTTAAGCATAGGCCAACTAGCTAGGGTATTGCAATGTCTGCCACCAACCATTCTGACTTGATTATACGATTATAAGATTTTTATTACACCGAATATAAATGAAATAGTTATTCTGAACTACTTTGTGTATTATTTGGCCATTGCTAAAAAAAAAAACCAACTGTACATCAATATGAAAAAACTATCAACGAAACAGATATGCAGTAACTCTTACCTAAAATCCGTTTGGCACATATTTTCCTCACACAAGTTTCTTTCAAATACACTTGGCTTGCAATATATATATCTTCTATACATTTCGTCGCGGGTCCTTTTCTGAGATGTGGCTACACTGTCGCCGAAGCTTTCAAAGTACATGCCTATATTACTACTTTTCAACCTTTGAACAAAATTTGGTGGTATGGACGGACTTATATACTCGCGGGGCCCACACATGTCTTATGAGACAGGTTTATCTTCCACGAGCATTTAAATTTCACATGCAAACTGTGGCTAATCTATACTTTCCTGCCCCTATGCTTGACAACCACGTTACTTTGTATGTATGCTTTACTTCCGTTTTACTCCTTCAAACTGAAGTGCTCATCATTTACCTGCAATTTAAATTGACTCTTTCAAATTTTTATTTTGTATCACTGATATGGAAAATTGCTTGCTTCCCACATGAAAATCAAAATTCGAAATATAGTTCGGCTTCGCTGTTAATTTTTCATTATTTATACAATTTTCCATAAAAGCTAATTGATAGCTGTTGACAAATCTCTGCTGCACTGTCCACACTTCCAAAAAGTTTCCTCTTCACACTTTCCATAAATTTCAATTTTGATATCTATTTGGACGTAGGCTATGCCCCCAATGTTCAGTTTACTTTTGCAGTGCTCAGTTTCCAGAAATTTCATTACCTAAGACACGTAGCTAAGTCATTTCCCTACGCACCGTTCACTTTACGTTTGCTCACGTGATTGAAGGCATATAATATGTTATTGTTTTCCATTTAATTTTTTCAGACGCTCACTTATTTATTAGATCAAATCTTTATGCAATGTTAAATATATATACTAACAATAAGCAACATACTTCTGAAGCGGCGGAATTTTTTGAATAATAGTTTACTTATGCTACGTGTCTAACATCTTACAAATATTTATTTAATTGGAACAGATTTGATGTAATCATAATTCTGAATCATAGTTGTTTTTTTTTTAAAAATAATATTGACAAAATTAGTAGTCCACCACCTGCTTTTAATGTCATGTGATTGGTTTTTTTTTCTTTTTTTTATACAATATAAATATCCATTTAATGTCTATTGTCATTTTGAGATGTGCTTATACTCACCAAGAACGCTTGGAAAATTTGTTTTTATGGGAAAGGGGTTGTGAATCAATTTTACAAATACACATAGGCAATACTTATGGTTTGGACATAGTTAGGGGTACAACCCACTTCATAATATACATGTTACACAATGCCTTACAAAAAGAATCTATTAATGTACACAATGCCTAAGACAATAATTATTGATTGCACGTAGTACAGGGGACACATCAAGGTATACTATAGATGTACACAATGCCAATGAAAAAAAAAATTATGCACACAATGTCTAAGACAATAATTATGGTTTGCACGTACTACAGGGGTACACATAAAGGCATAATAATATACATGTACACATGCCTTACAAAATGAAACTATTAAAATGTTAAGTGTTGGATGTGTGTAACCAAGTTGCCTATCATTATAGAATTGCATATACACAGTAGGTGAGTTAATTGAAAACAATGTAAAACCAACGGCACAGGAACGAAAGAAAAGTCATAACAAGTCATTGCTTATCAAGACCTATGTGGGGTTTAGGGTCTATAGGATCTAACAATCACAGTCATCCACAAACATGGAAGATTGAACAACATTTCGTTCCTTGGACGTCATTATCCAGCACCAGCATAACGAAGCAATTTGGAATATTGCCATTGTTCCAATTGCATTTTGAAGTTTTCTTTGCCGCAGATATCAGCCACACATTGCATCCATCTTGATACACTTCAATATCAACTTCCTCATACTTTTGGTTAGCAGTTCAAATTAGATTGGAATACATATGTGTGTGCAGCTTATATACAAACTCAGAAAAGTCTGAAACAAGGTCCTAATATACAAAGAGTGAGGGTTCGACATCAATTGCTGCTGAGATATGTAAGAAATGAGATAACTTATTTATCTTAATTGCCTCTGAATCCCAGTCTTTTTTCTGAATATTGACAAGCTGGTACCATCCAAGACATGATGTTTATATAATGTGCTCCATTGTTTAACATGTTTACATATAATATTGGTTGCCATTTTATGTTTATTTATCCCTATGACATCTAATGCTCCTCACCATGGGAACCCCCTATTAACGCGTTGTTATGGATGGGTTGTTGACAATAAATGTTCAACTATTTATGTTAGCAATCATGGATAATCAAGATAAACAATATGCACGAAAGCGGCGGACAGTTATTTTGTCACAAAAGAAACAACGAAAATGGACTGAACGTGAAAAAGGTATACTCATTCAACATTCTCCCTGTTTAGAAGTTAATATTTTCACCTATTTTTGTCTACAATTTGTTAGTCCAATTTAANAATACAGCTACACGATGTCTCATGTGTATACAAGAATTTTTAATTTCTCCACATTGAAAGCTCCTCTTCATTATTCATGTCTCAATGTACTACCAGACAATCATGTTGATGGAGAGATGGACTGTCGTTACATGGACTCAGATTAGGTAAGTTTTTAACTCTAGATAAAAAGGTGGATGTAGTTTTTATTTATTTATGAGATATTAGTATGTTCTTTAAGCATTGGCCGAAAGTAGATCTCAACTTTTCTCCCAACTAATGGTTATAAGACTAAGGTATCCCTTCAAACATATTTTATAAATGAATATAAATAACATCTTTTATATCCTTTTATTTGCAATTACTTGACATCTAAAATAATAATTTGTCAATTTTTAATTGTCTATGATAACCATTTTTTTTTCGTAGTCCTAATTTTTCCTCAATTCATCTTGTTAGAATGAGAGTTTGGTTTTGGTGGAGTTAGCAACTGTATTAATAGAATTAATATCAGGTATTAGCCAAACCTTAAGGTTCATTAGTCCATTCACCTATATGGTTTTTACTTTATTTTTTCATCTTTCTTGAACAATCTATTCCAATTGAGAGTCCTCCACAACAAAGTCAGTTCTCCATCAAGTAAAAACCTTTCATTAAAAAAATATTACTTTAACACCAAACTTAGTGTAACCACTCAGTCACCTCTCTTATAAATATCATGAGGTTCACACATAATTAATGTGAGTATAAGTTCTATGATAATGTCTGTAAAAAAGATGACTAGATGGTTATATCAAATTTAACGTCAAAATAACACTCTCCTTCTCATTATTTGAGTACTTTTTAAATAAAACCGGGCCTTCATTTTTCCACCTTGGTTGGTTGCTTCTTGCTTATATCCCTTTATCAGTGTAAGAGGCTTCAAAGTTCAAGCACTTCTTGTTAAAGTGTAGCCTAATAATCCCTCACCAGTTGTTCAATACCCAAAAATATTTCCCCTCCTAACAAAAATAAAAAAATAAAAATAGAGGAGCAACTATGAATCCATGAGTATGGGAGCACTAGACTTAATCTCATCATTGATATTCGTTGGGTTTTAGGACATGCCGTAACATTTGAAGGATTTTTATCCATGGGCTTAGTTACTCGTTCATGGATCACAGTGACCCCCCCCCCCCNTAGGTAACACTCACATGTATAACATAGCCTGTTTTTATATATTCAATAATGTGAAAGTATCAATTGTATATATCAAACGATAATTATATTAGTGTACCTGTATATTCAACGCTGATCATTTTTTCAGTTAAATTACTATTCCATAATATGTTATTCTATTTTATTTGATATTGATCCTACCAATTAATAGGTGATATGCCTGGAACAATTACTGAAGTAAGGAGAAATTTCCCATATATAAGTGATGAGCAACTATCAGGTAAAATAGTCAAACATCATCATAAAAAGTCTTATTTTAAATTAAGTAATGTCTCATAATCAGTTTGTAAGATCAAAAATCCATGGTATTCATGTACTTGGACGGGACGAACTGATCGTTTTTTTTTTTGTTATGTTACCATGTGATATGCCTAATAACATTCATTCGACATTGTAGCAGATAACCAAGTACAAGTTTTGACAAATGTTGGGCATGAACAAATAAGTGGTACGAAAAATTTGAATCACTCTCTTATTAACTATTTTATACTCAATTTACAATACGTATAAAATTATTCCTGAAGTTGGGTCTATCCCAAATCTATGTGATGAGCAATTATCAAGTAACATTCACGTGTATGACAATGTCTGTTTTTTATGATGATGTTGTCTCATGATCAATTGTGGGATATAAAACATCCATGGTATTCGTGTACCTATATATTCAGAACTTATCATTCTTTTATCATAAATTACTATTCCATAATATATGATTATATGTATTTTAGATTGATCCCAACGTGATTCAGTTGATCCACAATAATATAGTCTCTTAAAGAGTATAATATTATATATATCCCACAGTGAATAAGAGCATTGAATCCATCATGACAAACTACCAATTAAATATATAATTTAATTTACTTCATTAATAGGTGATATTTCTGGATCAATTGTTGAAATGGGGTCTATAACAGCTATATGTGATGAGCAATTATCAAGTAAAATCGTCAATAATGGCCATGCATGTTTTATTTTAAATTAAGTTATCTCTCATGATCAGTTTGTATGGATCAAAAGTCCATGGTATTAATGTACTTGGACGGGAAGATAAAATATTACTTTTTTTAGTTACATTTTCATTTCATATTATATTATAACATTTATTCGACATTGTAGCAGATAATGAAGAGCAAGTTTTGACAAATGTTTGGCATGGACAATTAAGTGGTACCAAAAATATTTATCATTATCTTATTCAATTTTAGTTACTCAATTTACATTATGTCTACAATAATTGTTTGATCCATGGATACATTGCACAAATCCTAAATTTATTACACATGTTTATTAGTGTACTCATTTTTCAATTACAATTATCAGATTATTGGGATATCGGAGATGCAACACATTGTTCTCAGGAATGTGGTGCATTATTTTGGTTTGATGAGCGCATAATGAAGAATATTAGAGCCAATCTACCAAAGTTCTCCCTTTGTTGTAGATAAGGGCAAGTTAAACTCCCTTTATTGCAAAAGCTGCCAGCAAAGTTGGAAGAGTTACTATTTCATAACACTGAAAAGGGGGTTTCACTTTCGCGAGAACATCAAGTCATATAATAGCATGTTTGCTTTCACTTCTCTTGGTGCTAAAGTATGTTGATCTGTTAACACAGGCAAGGGTCCACCTACATTTATTATGCATGGACAAAACTACCATCTAATGGGTAGTTTATTACCTGCTCAAGGCTGCTCCGCAAAATTTGCACAACTCTATATATATGATACACAAAANAGACACACAAAGTGGTCTCTGCTCTGAACCACACACTTCATCAAAGCAATTAATCATATCTGCTCAATAATTCAATTGCACATGGTGTCAGATTTTTGTCCTGTGACATTCAGCCACACAATGCCTGCAACGTACCACCCCCAATCAATTCATCTGTACACGTCACGTGCTGTTTTATCTTCTTTATTAACCACTCATTTGCTAGCCAAATCCAACTCCAACAAACCAGTGTAGTAACTAGCTGATTTGCTGTGAGTAAAGAAGAAGAAAAAAGGGTTCTGCCCCAATATCTTGGTTTCCTTTGTGTTTCCTCTCTAGTTCCCCCCCCTCCCTTTTTTGTTGCAGGAAATGGAGACTGTTATTTCTAACCACTCTCCACCAACTGGCTTCAAGGTATAGAGATATAGAGCACAATCTAACAGTTAAACTATAAAATTTAAATCTTACTAACATATGTCTCTGAACTGAGTTCTGCGTTTCTATTAATTAATTTATCTGGTTTTATATTTTTGCAGAGAATGGGTTCTTTATGATCTGTTTTAATATTGTGATCTTTGAATTATACCTTGATTTGCTATTTGTCCCAAATAGACACATTGTGACATACTGACATGGGTTGAATATGAGGTTCCAAACTGCTTGGAATTGTGATCCTTTAGTCAGATACATATACATAAATTAGTACCCAATGGACATGATCTAATTCTTTTGAAGTTGAAAGTGTTTGGTTAACATGGTCTCAGTCTCTCTCAAGTTGTTCTGATTTTTGTCTAGATCACAAAGCCGCAAAATAAAATGCTAACAAGATTAATTGGGGAAGGTGTGTGTTTTTTGTCCTTATTCATAGATGAACACTTACAGGAGAAATCCAAATTCAAAATGAAAGCCTGAATTCTTTGAAAAAGTAAATTATTAGGGTCAAATAGTTTCATGTGTGTGCGTGTGTTGCTGGGGTAACTTATTTCTCAAGGAACCACACACATACATTTATGCCAAATTCAAGGAGTTATCTTTCCTTAAATTTGTGAGTGCACCATGTATTGTTAAATACAAAAAAAGAAAAAGGAAAAAAAGAAAAAGAGTGTGTGTCTTATTAGACTTGCAAACTAGTTTTTAACTTGTTTAATCTCTTGATATGGCATAGAAGTCTTGTTGTGATCTAAAGTTGGAATCTAATGCTGATCCCTCTTCTTATGCTGCTGTTATTATTATGAGGATTTAATAACTCTTGTTCCAGTTTGTGGCCACTGGACTTGTACTAGCCTAGCCTGCCTTCTCTGTTTGGATGGTGTTGGACTTCACTTCTCTGTCTAGTCAGCACCTGAGAGAACAAGTCTCAGAAACTCAATTCTGGAAACACAATATTTTCTAATTTTCATCCTATTCTTTTTTTTATAATTTTATGTATTTAATTTGGCTAAAGGATGAAAGTAAGGGTTTATGTAATTTAAGTTATATGTTTTGACATCTTTATGTAAATGAGAATAGCATTCCACTGCTCTGTAAACTAAATTTGTGTTTTGAAAATGTTTTTTGCGTCATGATTGATGTTTATTTGGATTAGCTTATACAAAAATATCTTTTTGAAAATAATAAGTGTTAAAATAAAAATTTTAAAAAATATTTTTTTAAAACAGTATAAAATATCACTTTTTTCTAAGTTTAGTTGATTCTATTTAAAAAAAAATTGAAAGAATGTGAGATTTTTAGTAAAAATTATATTATAATTACAAATTAAATCTTTTAAAAAAATTATACTAAAAATATAATTAATATAAATATATTTTTTAAATCGATCTAAACGGCGTATGTGGGTGGAGTAGTAGATAAAATAGAAAATTTGAAAGATAGAAGTGAACAATATTTTTTTTAACATACAAGTTCTATAATATCTCTCATTCATATCCAATTGAGTTGTTCAAATTATAACACGTTCACGCAGAAAAGTAGTTTTCCAGTTGATAGCATCGTTTTATATGAACTCTAAATTTATACCAAACAATTTGATTTTGATATTAAAACGGTAGCTCTTATAATATTTCATGAACTGAAAACACTACTCAAAAATGCAAAAGGTGGAGCATACTATTTACTTTCTACTACTAAAATTGAAAGCTTTATACATTTTCAAAACAAATTTGTTTTAATCATATTTAAATATGATTAAACCTATAAAATTTTCCATGTTATGGGGATGCTAACGGTTTGAAATGTATATAGGTGGTTACATGCTGTTGAGAAAAATGTTTTAAGAGGAAATAGGGTTCAGGACAGAGCAAAGCTGGAGAAATTTGAACATCTTAGAAATTCAGCTTCACTCTTCATCCACAACCAAATATAACTTTGTATTATATATTTGTGGTGTCTTGTTACCTATAATTAATTGGTTTAATGTTTTAAAAATTAACCAAAAGTATGTAACACTATAATATTTACTGATGTTTTAAATGTTTCATTTCAATTTTTGAAGACTCTATTGAACTTACTTTTAGAAGGAAATTGAGAAAATTGTATTAGTACAACTGAAGTAGCTTATGAAGAAGTGCTTTCAGACAATATCTTGGCTCCCTTCGTAATTTTTTTTTTTGGATGAAATGAAAAATTAGCATATATACTTACCATGTTCAAAGCATTTTTCTTAATTTCTTGAGCATATACAACTATGTGATGTTACTATGAATTTCAACCTTTTCTTTTCGTGTAAAAAACCTAGATACAACTTTGTTGAGGGGTACATTAATTAATTGTCACGCCAGTAATGTGTTGTTTTCTCAAACGAACTTAGAAAGTGTTTTAATTTTTTGCTCTCACTGTTTTCATGAAAGTATCGTTTGCATTGTAGGAGTTAACACTTTGGTTCATCAAAATTTTAAAAGCAAAATGTCATTAACTTGATGTTCCATAATATAAATACATCAAACTGATTATTCAATAGGAAATTTGGACATCAAACTGTTCTTCAATGTTATAATAGATTGCTGTCATAGAAACCTCTTCATTAAAGTACCTTTAAAGCATTACTTTCCCTGTATTATGATGCTAGTGTCATTTTCCCTCTTAACAAACGTTACTTGAAGAACGATGAAGGAAAAGTATAGTAATGTCAAAACTAAAGAAAGAACATAAATAAGAGGAAAACAGATTAATGATTTAAGTTTAGCTTCATGGTGTGCTTGATAAGTGGGAACAAGAGAAAATGAAATACTATTTTCATTCTGGTATCATTTATGGTATAATTTATCTGCTAAAGTATGGAAGAATTTTCATATTCTAATTAACTGGGATTACTGTTTTTTAATGTGAGTAAACTCGATTCATTTAAAACTTTGTTTGCCTACTTACTCATACCTAGATAAATCTGAGCTGTTTTTAGAGCAAGAAAGAAAAAAAAAAAAGCAGTTTTATTTCGTATAATTTATCATTTGATTGATTAATTAACTATAATTTCTTATATTCTCTACTTCTTTTATGCGATATTGGGTGTTTCAAGTGATAAAATGATAGAAATTAAGCAAAATCTATTCCTTGATCCAAGAATGTTGAGTTTTAACATTTATTTATTTTAGGGTTTAATTTTTATCCACTAACGATATAAAGTTTTTTTTTATATTATCAACTAATTAAATTTGTGTAAATTTTTTTACAATAGATAAAGATTAAACATTTTATTTTATGAGAGATTTTTAGAACAGGAAACAAATTTCAATTTGTATGATTAGTCAGTTAACATATTAATCGTTACATTAAAAGTAGTATCATAAAAATTAGAAAAAATAATGACTCATAAACATGATACGTTGAGTAATAAACAGTAAATAAAATAAAAAAAAATGGCATTTGAGTATCTAAGAAATTCCTCTTATTATATAGTTACTATCACCTATGATCATCACATTGGTATTTGTATAGCCTTAGCCAGGATATAGATACTTGGTTGTGTTATTTGTTGTGATAGGTGCGAGATCCAAGTTACATTTTTTAAAGAATAGAAATGACTGACTATCACTCCATTTGATTTTGGACACCGCCCGCAGGTGAAGGACAAAGAGGAAGAAGAGTCACTGCTGGGGCAGGCGGAGATATGGAAATACATGACGTGCTTCACAGACTCGGTGGCCCTGAAGGTGGCGGTGGAGCTGCGCATCGCGGACATCATCGACCGCTACGGGCGGCCCCTCTCCCTCTCCAAAATCATCGAAAACGTCGAGGACGCCCCATCCCCTGACGCCTCCCTCCTCCAGCGCGTCATGCGGGTGCTCGTCCGGAAGAACATCTTCTCCGCCGCCACAACGGAGGGCGGGGAGACCCTCTACGGCATGACACGGGCCTCCAAGTGGATCCTCCGCGACACCAAGATGACGCTGGCGCCAATGCTGCTGTTGGAGAACCACCCCCTCCACCTCAACCCCACTCACTTCATCAGCGACATCATCAGGGAGGGGACTGAGAAAGGCACCGCCTTTTTTAGGTGCCACGGCCACGAGCAATTCGATTTGACCGGGCTGGACCCTGACTACAACCGGCTCTTCAACGAGGGCATGGTGTGCACCGCCAGGACTGTTTCCAAGGCCGTCATCACCGGCTACCAGGAAGGGTTCAGCAAGATTGAGTCCCTCGTCGACGTCGGTGGTGGCATCGGAGGCTCCCTCTCCGAGATCGTCAGAGCTTACCCTCACATTAAGGGGATCAACTTTGATTTGCCCCACGTGGTTAACACCGCCCCTAACTACGACGGTATCACCCACGTGGGAGGTGATATGTTCCTCTCCATTCCCAAGGCTGACGCGGTTTACATGAAGGTGTACTTTCATACTCACACACACTGCATTGCATAGCATAGCATAGCATATATAGTAAAACTAAAATGTATTTATTTTGAATATTAATTAATGCACTGCAGTGGATCCTGCATGACTGGAGCGACCAACACTGCATCAAGATCCTGAAGAACTGCAGGAAGGCGATTCCGGAGAGCGGGAAGGTGATCATCGTGGACCACGTGCTGCAGCCGGAAGGGAACGGCCTATTCGACGACACCGGATTCGCCTTCGACATGATGCTGCTGGCTCACAACGCCGGAGGGAAGGAAAGAACAGAGGACAACTGGAAGTGGCTCTTCGCCGAGACTGGCTTCCCTCGCTACAACATCATCAAGATCAATGCGCTTCCTTCCATCATTGAGGCCTTCCCAATCTGATGAATTAATGCTAGCTGCTTACTTTTGTTTGCCTTCTTCATTTTGTGTGCGGTTTTATTTAATTAACAGCGATATGATGAGCTTGCTTTTGCATTGCCATGCATTGTGTGTTGGGCAAAATTAATGTATTGTCCTTGTTTCGTGTATCAAAATTTGAATAAAGATATATAAAAGAAATCGCACCCACGCATATGCATGCTTGACCTAGGATTTTATGGGCTGTGATCCCATTAGGTCAGCCAGCTTGGTGGTGTGCGCAATGTAAAGCATGTATCTATTGCTGTTAATGAATAACGATTGGTGTGCGATATGTTCTCCACTCTTTGTATCTCCAATTGGTGTCCGTACAATTTAGGCATCCCTTTATGTATAACCATTTGAAACTCAAAATGCTAAAACCTCTCGAGCACCTGTTTATCAACTTGATCCACGTGCTTTTCAGTTAGCAAAACTTTTCTCTATTATACCGGTTATTTAATTGTCGGTGCATAGTTTAGACAACTCTATCATAATGCACATTGCTTAATTATTCCCTTGTCACTTGGGTTTTATATATAAATGATGTTGATTGCAGTATAACATCATATTCATGCTGTGTGTGTGTGTTTGAGGACCCTTATGGATTTGGAGGCTTTTCATTTTATTGGTTNTTTTGCAAATTTTCAAACAAAAAAATTCCAGGCTCCAAACGGGCTGAGCCCAATCCATTATGCTCAAGTAACCCAATTCCAGCAAAATATAAGAGACAATAACCTGTCCACCTACTAAGTGATCCAACAAGCCACCAAAAAAAGAGAAACAAGTAAACGAATGCTCAGAGAAGAAAAAACCACAACCGCATCGTCCACATGGTTTATATTATTGCCTAATTCTTTAAATCAATGCTTATACTTAATTTTTTATTTTAAACTTCTTGACACAAATTTTACCTAACTAAAGCAGAAAAAATCCAATATTTGAAATACATTTAGTCAAATATTTTTTGTTCCAAATTTTGAATATTTCGTCCAATTCTTTTAAAAAGATGAGCAAGAACCACATTACTTCTTATTCACGAAAGATTATAAACAATATTTACCTCCACCACGAGATATACTTGCACCATTAACACTTCAACAATCCAAAATAAAAAATTACAACTAATGTAAACACTGCATCATTTGATTTGTTGCTTAACTATACTATATAATTATATTAAACCAATCGTTTCATCTTTGTGTCAATTAAAAACTTCAAGAGCATATGGATAAGATGTACTCACCAATGGTTTTAAAGTATTTACACTACACACGTTATTTTTGTTCAAAGTTTAATGACCATATCTTTATTTATTATTCATTAAGGTAAAGTATGATTACCAATTTTCAATATCCTATTCTGTAGTTTTTTAATAACTAATTTGTATTTCATTATATATAGATATGTGTAGAATTGCACTTCATAATATTTTTATACCATAGAATCATTATTAGGGACGAGAGATCACACATCACGCTTAGTTGATCCCCTTCTAATTGGAATCGATTTTAAAAAGACATATTATATTTGAAATAATATTAGTGTTGACAACCCAACAAGAACACTCACCATAATGATTTAATAAATTAAAGAAACACACAATGGGGGAACTTAGTGAAATAATAATTAGAGTAATTAGCTCAAATTATCATTACATTTTATAAATTTGTATGTCATGTTAAAGTATGTGTAAAATTGCACTTCATCAACCAAAAAAAAAAAATGCACTTCATCATATTTTTAAATTATGATTAATCAATAATGCTAGGTTAAGGTTTAAATTTTTTGTATTTTTTTGTTTATACAAGTGTATAAAGAAAATATGAAACCTAAAAGTCAAAATTTCAGCCCAGAAATTATTTTTTGTTTACACTTCTGCTCTACAAATTTTCAATTGTTTAACAATGTCTTTCAGCCCAATTCTTTTTTGTCAGCCCAGTTTTACTAAGCAGCCGAAGGCCCAATCCACTGCCAAGCCCACGCCCCCATCATCCCTCAATCCTCATCTCACTTTTCTTAACTTTCATTTCTGAAAATCCCAATTCAGAGACTCAAACCCTCGCGAAGCCTCCCCTCTCTCCCCGCGCCTCGCCTCACACCCCTCGCCCCCCGCGCCTCGAATCCCTCGCCTCAGTCGCCTCGCCTCGCCTCCCTCGCCTCACTCGCCTCTACTCAAACCGCCTCGCGTAGCCTCGCCTCCCAAGGCACTCACCGTCCCTTGGTAAACCACTGTTTCAGTTTAATGCCAATTTAAAGTATCCGAGAAACATTTTAGTCTTATTTCCTCCCCTGTGAATGAATAGGCTGATCTGCTTGCTTGAGCACTCCACTCCGCTCTGAATTCATGCTTCTGAATTTCTACTTCTGATTTGTGGTGTGTGGAATCCTGCATGCTTGCTTTTTGTTCTATTTTTTTAAAAATAAAATAAAGTCCTTATTTCCTCTTACGGCCAAGCAATGATTCTATAACGATTATATTTTCTTTCTGCTACATACCAATGTACAACATTTTTTTTAATTTAGTAAGTCGTCCATTACATTGTTACTTTACCCTTATTTGGAAATACAAGCTACCTGACTTTGCTCACACGATTATTTCATGTTTTGTTATTTAAGCAAAAATAAGTGATTTCAATTCCCATTTGTGCTTAAACTGAATGAACCATGAACCCTATTTCCAAATTTTTTTGTTAAGATAATCAGTTACATGGACCATTTATTTCATAAAACCCAAAACTATATCATTGTGTTGCTTTTGACATTTAATCCCTGTTGACACTAACCGATAAAACAGATATGCCCACAATAAAAAAGAAATAAATAGCTTTTGGGGTTTATTTGTTTCCACTGACTGTATAGGAAAAAAAATTACCTTTATGGGTTTATTTGTTTGAATTAATCGAATTAATCTTTTCGCGTGCAGAATCTATTTGAAAATATGTCTACTTGTCATCATCATGTCTCTCAACTGCCTCCACTGCCAAACGAAATTCTAGAGATAATTGTCTTAAAAATTGATGTATATACCGTGGGCATCTTCAGATGTACATCACAGCATTGGAACACATATCTACAAACCCCTGACTTTCTGGTAAACCATTTTTTGTCTTCCCCACATGCTCATTCTGTTATGTTAACACATTCTGCGTGTCCATCAACCCATGATTATAACGATGATTTGCATTGGGTAACCACTATTGATGGAACAAATCTTCCATCCCCACATCCATTTTACAGCCTACCGAAACCACAATGGTTTTCAGTCATCGGTGTTAGCAATGGGAACATATGTTTTAAGGCTCAGATAGTGAGATTTTTGTTTGGAACCCAGCCACTAAGTTCAGAAGATTCATTGAAGATCCACATCTAGATCAAACAAATTTAGATGTCTTTGCATATGCTTTTGGGTACCTCAAACACTCAACCCATTATCGGATAATTCAAATTTGGAAACAAAGATCACGACAAGCAATATGCAGATTTAGGGTTTTCTTTCCAGACAGTAATGAATGGACTGCTGCTGTGTCGATAAATGATGTTAGAATTGGAAAATTGGGAACTCAGTCTATAACAGTTGACGAGGTTACATAGTGGCTTAAAATGAGTACCCTGCAACAAAAAGTGTCCAGTTCAATCTTTTCTGTTTCCTTACAAATTGGGATTTATCAAGACATTCCAATTCCCGTCAAAGCCAGACAATACTTCAACAACATTGTTGAATATAAGGATACAGTCTATTTTATGTCCTACAGCTTCCATAGGTCAGAATATCAAGTTGACATTTGGACATTTTTAACTGAGTCAGGTGACATTGTTTGGAAAAAATTGTATACGGTCCCACATGTTGATGAAGTTGAAACTCCGATCATGTTTATTGGAAATTCTTTAGCGGTGCTCAGAGATAATATCCATATGTTTAAGTTCCCGGAGCTTGGTTTATACCCTTCTCGTGTGAATAAAATTCTTATTGACTTGATTCACTTGCAGACTAATGATCTTAAAGAATTCCATGTACGTTCATGGAGAAATCTTGCGACGTTAAAGAACATTTTGCTCATTTCGAGAGGCCTTTTCCCTGTGTAGACTTTATATTATTTTATGTAATAGAAATTAGTTTTGAACTTGGTTTCCAACTCACAATGCACTTTGCATACTATTGATTTTTATCTCCGTTTGTATTAATGTGCTTAGTGTGTAAATAATATACTCCTACCAAATGAACATTCCCTTTTTCTCACATTATCGTATGTATATTCTGCAATATCTTCGATTTTACTGCCGACATTTGTTTGTATCGTCTAAAAGGTGGTCGTTCTAAATATATTCGCAACCATGGTTTGTCATCCTCGCCGCGCATCGCGCGGGTTAGAATCTAGTGTATATTTATGCACGTAAAATCTAAGCTGTGATTGGTTTGGTTTGGGTTTGTGGTGAGAAATTGGCCTAAAAAATTATAAGTCAAAACCTTGTTTAGAAAATTGGTGAGTTTATGGGACTATTTTTGGATTTGAACTGAATCTGCAGAAAGGATTTTTCATTTTGAAAAAAAAACCCCTTTCTGAAATTTACATGAAAAATTGAGTAGGGGTGCTAAGTTTAAATTTTTTTTCGGAATTTCCCGCAAGTTTTTTGGGCCAATTGAGTTAAAACGATATTTTCAGGAAAATAGGGGTAAAATGAGAATTCTGAAAAATAGGGACCAAATCTAGAAATTTGACATGAGAAATGGATTTAGAACTATCAAAAAACTATAGGGTAGAGTCTTGGGCTTTTTGGAGTGATAAATTGATTATTTTGGGAGAATTAGGGCTTTTCGGGTAAATAGGACATAAAGGGGAATTTTGAAAACCTTAGGGGAAATTCGGTAACATCGAGAAAAAAAGGGGGAATCCTACAGTAAAGATAACCGTTTTGCTGCCTCGTGACGGAACCTCATACTGGCAAGAGAAAGAACGACAACGCAGACTGAGGAAACGAGACTGGTACGAGCTACGCCATGAGGGTAGACGACTGAGGAGAATTAGCTCACTAGAACCAAATCATAACCCACAATTATTTGTCTCTGTTCGTGGGTAAGACGGCTAAATTACTCTTGAAACTCCTTTTGTTTATATGCGTGCCTAAGTATTTATTGACATTAGCTTATAGTTATTCATGTGTATGTGATTTTGAATTATATTACCTGTTGTATACATACGTTGAGTATGTCTGTATCATGAGTCATCACCTAGATGAGACACTAAAGACAAGATAATAATAAATGAATATAGATAATTGAATGAGACTATAAGAGATTATCGGCCAAGTGTGTCAGGTTAACCATAGATTATGCGGAGTCACTAGATGAGATGGATCATAAAAGATAAAATGATATGAATTGAATTAGGATAATTGAATGAGACTATAGGCGATCACTCACCAAATCAAGTTGAGTTAACCCTAGTAATGATTACGCGAAGTTACTTTCCCCTTTGGTCTGACTCTTGAAGCCAGACTCCTAACGATCCGATATGAGTTGGTCATTTAAATGCTAAATGTGTAAGTGGGTTGCGCCCATAGGTTTGAGTTGAACACCAATGAAAGAATGTTGTACCCTAATCGAAATTTTTCTTGACGGGTATGTGAGGGGTTCTCAGTTATTCATGTATATAGTCAAGTTATGTGCATACATGATCTAATATCATGAGTTATTTCCCCCCATGCTTAAGCAAAGCACGGTCATATATGATCAGACATCACGAGTTATTCCCCTCACCAAGTAAAGTAAGATGCGGTCGTTCAGGACTAGTTTAAACTATTAATGAATAAGAAAGACTTTTGTTTTATGCATGACACCTAAATAACTCTCGAGCGATGGAACTATGAGCGGACGTTATTAAGTTATCCTCGCCGGTTACCCACTGAGAATGCAAATTGTCATTCCATGCTCGCTTATGGCTCTTGGTTACCATGACAAGCTGACATGACATCCCTAAGGAGCGCACGTGGCAGCGAGTTCATATTTTGGTAGTATCAGGGGTGGGAAGCGTCATTTCTAAGGTCTGGAAAGATATGTTGTCGTAACACGTATATATCTTAGTAGTATGAGGCTTTTTATAAAAGTTTCTTTTGCCACATGGGCCAGTCGGGGTAGCTACACCATAGGTCTCATGTATAGCTATAATTGGGGGGGTGTGTGTATGACATATGTGAATTTTGGGACCACTTGATGTATATATTTCATGATGAGGATATATATTTGAGCAATATTATGAGGTGATCCCTTAGTGTTAGCCTTAGTGTATGAGTTACATAGTTAATACGATTCTTTGTGTCACAAGTACAGTTCACGTTTTCATGTCCAAGAATTTCCAAGTGAGAAAAGTTTTAAATTGGTCTATATTTTCACAACTAAATATATTTTCTAAAGTAAGTCTAAAAGTAACCAAGAGGAAAGGTAACAACTATTGAACGTTATTTATGACTTAAGCTTAAATAGATAGCTAGGGTGTTACATTTAGCGTTGCCACATAGCCTATGTCGTTGTCACATTCGCAATTAATGTGAAAATGTGGTGAAACATGATAATACAATAATGGGTTAATTAAGTTTTTTGTCCCTGTAATTTGGAAAAATTTGGTTTTAGTCCCTCTATAAAGATTTTAGTCCCTGTAAAATTTAGTAGTTTGATTTTGGTCCCTGTTAACGTTTGGGAACTGACGGTGATGACGTGTTAGTTAGCTCCGCGGACGTGGCGTGCCACGTGGACTCGCCACGTGGCATAACCTGGTTCACTTCCATTGGCCCATGAACCCGGTTCAAACCATGACCCGACCCGATTTTTTTTTTAAAATAAATTCATAAATCCCCAAATCCTACTTCCAGGCTCCCTCCTCCTGATCTCCACCCCAAACACAACTCCTCCTCTCCGCCTCTGTCGCCTGCCCCGTCGCCGTCGTCCCCGACAGATCGCCGGCGCCATCGCCGTTGTCCCCGACAGACCGCCGTCGCCGTCACAGGTCTTCCCTCTCCTCTCCTCTCCTTCGTCTGGCGTGCTCCATCTCTCGTTTCAACAGCCCAGCCGCCATCCCTCTTCTCTTTCACTTTGCTTCCCCCTTCTCTCTCTCACTTTGCTCCATCTCTCACAATAAACAAAAAAGAAAAAGAAAACAGAACCAGGACCTACTGCAATAAACAGCAGAGCAGCTGGAAGGAGCTCATTACAGCAACAGCAAGCACACTAAGGGTCTCGACAATGAGCAGCAGTAGACAAAAAATAGCAACAACACAGAAGATTAGACCAAAAAACAGTAGTAACAACACAAAAAACTAAACTCGAAAAATAGCAATAGCAACCAATAAACAGCAGCAAGGAGAAAATGTCAGCAAAAAAAGACAATCCATCCATGCATGGAGGATTGAAATGACACAGAGCAAGCAAAATACTCGATCTGGTTCCGATTTAGAGCCAACAAACTTATTACTCCGACCATGCTCTAACATGCTCCAAATTTAAAAGGAAAATTTTCGGGTAGAGAAGGAGGGAGCCTGGAAGTAGGATTTGGGGATTTAGGAATTTAAGAATTTAATTTTTTTTTTTTAAAATTGTGAACTAGGTTTATGGGCCATTGGAAGTGAACCGGGTTATGCCACGTGGCGAGTCCACGTGGCATGCCACGTCCGCGGAGCTAACTGACACGTCATCACCGTCAATTCCCAAATGTTAACAGGGACCAAAATCAAACTACCAAATTTTAAAGGGACAAAAATCTCCATAGAGAGACTAAAACCAAACTTTCCCAAATTATAGGGACAAAAAACTTAATTAACCTACAATAATAGTAATGAATTGAGGAACTTATTTGACCTGCAACTTATAATTTCACTGATTGAAAAGTCAGATTTTGAATTTCAATGATCAAAGTAACTCATGTTTACACTTTCAAGGATCAAAATGAACATTTTCTCTAATTTTTTTCCATCCAAAATAGGTCTACTTAATTAAAAAGAATGCAATAAAGTTAGAGAAAATTTAACTTAGTCCATCTATTTTGATATACCATATTTTTTTTTTCTGTTAGATATATTTTAAAAAAAAATAGAAGTGTTTAAATGTAGTTTGTATAAATAAGTGAATGTACATCTATCATAAAATTAATAGGATCCAATTTTTATCATAAGTTTATCCAAAATTAAGGTGGTAGGTTTGTTAGGTGTAGTCTTTAAACAACTGTTGTCTTTCCTTTAGGAAAAAAAATGATATTTTGTTAAATTTTTATTTTTAATTTTTGTCATAATAACGTGATATGATTTTTAAAAAAATAAGTAATATTTTTTATTTAATTACTCTCTTTAAAAATCTTATTTAATTCTCGTTAACAATAAATTCTGATATAACATTACGATAAAGAAAAAAAAAATCCTGCTTGTCATTTAGTTGTCACTCCACTTATCTCAAGGCGTGATCCTTTTGACTAGATTAAAATAAAAATACTATATGTACACCTAATTTTATACACCTATATATACATCATTAATAATGTACAAACTTTATTCTCACGAGTACACAAACATTACAAACTTGTAAATGATACTATCAACTATATTTAATTAAGTACACAAATATTAGATGAGTTAAAACACAAACTTTATGTATATAAATACGAGATGTATATATGATGCATGATTTTTTGTGTACACGTCAGATTAAAATATCCAAAAAGCCAAAAGCATTGTGATCGTCCACGTTTCTTTTATCACACTTACAAATATACTTTAAAAATTTGTGGTAATTAGCTAATAGATACAAGAAAAATGGGTGAATGCTATGGTGGGTACCATAGCTATGGTGGCATGAGATGCCCATCATCTTTTAGAGAAAAAAATAACACAATGACACAAAATGTTATTGTCCACCACTTTCACATTTTGCATCCATACTCCTCTATTTTTCACATTTTTCATCAACCAGTCCCTGCCCAAACTTTATCGACTATTCACCATTCCTTTCCGACAATGCAAAGCTCTCGGTCCTCACCCGCTTCCACGGCGACAGCTTCTACATCAAGACACCATTCTCCCCTTCGTACCACAACTTCCTCAACGTCGTCGCTTTGGAGGCGCGCATTGTAACATCCCGCTCCTTTCTTAGTGAGAATTTCCCCAAATAACTGCTAGTTAGACTGTTCGCTGAGTTGATTGTGTGAACTAACTGGTAGAGGTCAGTAGAAATTTCTCGGTAGGGATTTGATAAATTCTGCTGACACTCAAATGATTCCTCTCGACCCCTAGAGATGGATGAAAAACTTAGACTGTCGAAAAAACAGAAATCGGTTCGGTTTCGGACGATTCCGCAGACACCCGAACAGTCCCGTTTGGCCCCATCTAGCCAATAGAACCGAGCAGAGTCTCAAGTCTCTGGGAATCCAACCTATACCGGGGAAAAGTCCCAAATACCTTAGATTAGCCCCACAACCTTATTGGGAAGTTTGGGAGATAGCGAAACCGCAAGCGGAACGGTTGTCCGCGGACGCGGGAGCGTAACGATGCATTAGAGGTATTTGTGAAAAATACTCATCCGGAGAAAAATTCACAAACACCTTCTAAAAATAATATTCTTAGGAAGAGGGAAGTTAGAGGATCGCGACGGTACAAGCAGAATATTTTTCGGACGACCGTGCGCGACGCACCGATACTGCGAGCGATCAAAAACGAGCGAAACGGGACCGGGGTGGGGCCCAATCAGATTCAGCACGTGGGAAGACAGATTTTTTCAAGAAAAATCATTAAATAATCCTTGATGTGACTTGATGTGACCTTAGTATTATCCAAATGAATTAAATAATTAGAAAAGTAATTAAAAATGGCATTTTTGTAATTTTGGACCAAGGGCAAAATGGTAAAGTGGCAATCAGCTCTTGGGCTATAAATAGCACCCCAAAACCGAAATTTAAGAGGAAAATTAGAAGCCTAGCCAAAACTCTGTCCGTTTACCGAACGACTGCTGTTCCGCCGAACCGGAGACCTAGACACCGCCAGCCCTAAGCCCAGTTCTCTTCCCTCAGGAACCCCTAACCCAAACCCACGAAAATCACACCCAAAACCCCAAGGAAACTTGCTGAAATTTCGGCCTAGAGGAGCAAGGAGGAGTCCAAGCAAGCTAGGAACAAGCAGGAACCATCGGAGCCGGGGAAAACGGTGGGTAAATCTGACACAACCACTGTCCATGTGGCTTAAGATGTTTGATGCCATGCTTGTGATATGTATGCTAGGATAGATTAGGTTCTTGCTAGGTTTATGTTCGATGATGATGATGATGGAAATCGTGTGAATATGTGGCTATGTGCTAGAGATGCTAAGTGTTACATGAACATAGGTTAGGAAAGCATGAATTTGTGGTTTGATTTGTTATGAAACTGATTTTAGAAAATTTGATGTATGTTTAGGGTTGTTATGGCTGTTAGAAATGAATAAGGAATGCTAGAAAAAAATTGCTTTGAGGCTTGATGGTTAGAAACCTAGTAGAACATGGAAAATTGCAGGAATTAGGAGCTGAAATTCGTCAGGGTGCACTGAGCGGTCTGACGAAGGCCAGAACTCCCTTTTCGAAAATTATCATTTTTATGTGTACAAAAACCCTTTCTTAAAACATAATTTCTATACTACTTGCCATTATCCATGGATCTACTAATTTTACGAAAGTATGTTAAAGGTGATGAACTAAAGCTTTATGTTTAATGCTTATGGACTGTAACTGAAATGGACTGGATTTGATGAACTGCAATGATGAATGCTATGTGATTATGTATCATGGAAAATGGTTTTACAAAAAGGAAAGGGAAAGGAAAGGTATTGGGCATGACGTCACTAAGTCCCAAAAAGGAAAAAAGAAAGGGAGGAAAAAGGAATCTTTTCCTAGCTGTGCGTAATAGCTGGCAGGAACGGCAAGTTGAACCCTGGGCATGCCTTGTCCCTAGCATAAGGACGGGGTAGGGTCCCCTCGCCACCCCTAGCATAAGGGTGGATTCTCCTATCGTGAGCCACTGAGGTTTAGCGCGGCCCAGTCCTCACGATACTGAGACAACAAGGAAGCCTGTCGCGGTAGGCCACCGTTTCGGGGGGGTTGAGCTTGAAGTAATTACTCTAAGTGATATAACTGTACATAAGTGAATGTGTGAAGAAGCTTATAATTAAAATGGGCACGGTTATAAGTGGACGCACACGGAAGCTTATTATGTGATTATGTGAATTATGTGATTATGTGCACTTAGGAAGTAAGATAGAGAACAGATGACTTAGTAATGAAGAGTAGGCTCCCCAGTCACCTAGTTAATTTTAGATAAAGCTGCTCAGGCTTAGTTTGGATCTTAAAATCAGTAGGGTGATCGTATAACTGTAACACCTAGAATTTCCTGAGTGGCCTGAGGTATGTATGAGGAAAAAGAAGTTCCCTAATCCCTAAGGTTTCCCACTGAGAGCGCTATGTTCTCACCCCACTCATCCATGACTTCAGGTTTTGGTGGAGGACAGGAAGCGGAGCCGTATGAGGAGGAGGCATTTCACGACCGGACAGCGGAGGAGTAGACTTTAGCTAGTAGATAGTATATATGGTTATGGCCACCATTTTGCGACCTTTGTACTTGTTATGTAAATTATAACTTATGTACTTATATACTTGTTGATGTATGTATGACGGACCATGTTTGTAATTATGACCTATGTTAAGTATTTTCATCTGTTATCAGTTAAGCACGCTATATTTACGCTCGCGATGTATGCTCTAAACGCAACAAGGCTCCTAATTTTATTGTATGTGACGTACAAAAGAAATTTTAATCTGGTCCATATTTTGGGTAACCATATCTTCGATGTACAAATGGGACTAAGTACCATCCCCACCAGAGCAGCTAACAACTTAGCCAGCAAGCTTGCGACTTAAGCGTAGGCTAGCTAGCTAGGGGGTTACACGCATCATCGGCGTCTCCATCAATTACAGGAGAGCCCCAAAACACCCTCTCTTTGCAGCTTACGAAGATTAATGGGCCGCAATCAAATTTGGGTAGTTTGGGCGGGGGCTGATTGATGAAAAATGCAAAAAATGAAGGACATGGATGCAAAATGTGAAAGTGATGGACAATGGCATTTTGTGTAATTATATTGATTTTTTTTCTCCAATAGATGGCGGGCATCTCATGCCACAAAAGCCATGGTACCCACCAGAAAAATGTGTACAGCAACCAAGTTACTCTCTCTCTCTGGTTTCTATATAAAATGGACGACACAGCAAATTCAATGGTGACATAGCAACCTAGCTAGCGAGTTACTAGAAGCAACTCACTAGTCAGAAAACCACCAACTAGATCTCAGGAAACGACGAAAATGGATTCAATCGCCTCCAATGGCTCATCTCAACGACACGCTGTTCTTTTCCCATTCATGTCCAAAGGCCACACCATACCCCTCCTCCAACTCGCCCGCGTCCTCCTCCGCCGCGACGTGGCGGTCACTTTCTTCACCACCCCGGGGAACCGCCCGTTCGTGGCTGAGTCCCTCGACGGCACAGCCGCCTCCGTCGTCACCATCCCGTTTCCCGAAAACGTGGCTGCCGGCATCCCCGCCGGAACGGAGAGCACCGACAAGCTTCCTTCCATGTCCCTGTTTTACGAGTTCGCCATGGCCACCGCGTCAATGCAGCCGCACTTCGAAGACGCCCTCAACAATCTTCCACGTGTCAGCTTCATGGTCACCGACGGCTTCCTCTGGTGGACTCTGGAGTCAGCAACCAGATTCGGCGTCCCCAGGCTCGTCTACTCCGGCTTTTGCTGTTACAGCCTTAGCCTCTGCTTAGAAGCAGCGAAGGCCGGGATTCTCGGTGGGCCCCAGGGCGACGACGAGTTAGTGGCTTTGACTCACTTCCCGTGGATCGGACTTTGCAAGGAAGACTTCGAGCCCGAATTCAGAATCCAACGACCGGGGAGTCTTTCTTACGAATTTAATATGAAAACGCTGTCGGCCACAGTCAACAGCCACGGCATGCTGGTCAACAGTTTCTATGAGCTGGAGCCTGGCTTTGTTGACTATTTGAACACTAAATCTTCTCCTAAGAACTGGTGTGTGGGCCCACTATGCGCTGCCGAGCACCCGCCCAAGGTTTGTCCCGATCCAGGTCTGAAACCAACGTGGGTTCGGTCGTGGCTAGATCAGAAGCTGGAAGAAAACAAGCGCTCGTCAGTTCTGTATGTGGCTTTTGGGTCACAGGCTGAGATTTCGGGTGAACAGCTCCTGGAGATATCGTCTGGGTTGGAGGAGTCCATGGTGAGTTTCTTGTGGGTGATAAGGAAGGACGTCGGTGGTGTGACGGACGGGTTTGAAGAGAGGGTG